>JAYESA010000015.1:45658980-46203980 GCA_036927795.1 Iris macrosiphon
CCTAGGTTGAGGTATCGGATACCGAGGGTATCCCGGTATCTCAAGGAGGCAAGTTTGAGAGTTTTATAGCTTAATGACCTCGGTTTGACCTAGAATTTCAGGAGCACCCTAGTTTGACCTAGACTTGACCGTAGTTGACTCGGTTGACCGCCAAAGTCAACTTTTGACCTAGTTTTGACCCAGAGTTAATTTTTTGGACCCAAAGTTGACTTTTTGACCCAGATTTTACATGTTTGACCCGTTTGACCTAGAACGACCCTAGAAGCCTATTTTTAATTATTTTATATCTGTTTAACTTATTAGAATCCTGTTTAACCTTGCTTTTCGCAATAGGTCCTTGCGACACCGGTTCGGATCGCCAGTTGCTCAGGACGTCAGGCGAGTACATTCTTTGATAGTTTTCATTATCTGATGATTATTATGATTCAGCTTCTAGTATAGTATCATCTGATTATTCTGGCACAACACGGGACACTGACTGGTATTTCTGGATTTATTTACTTGTGACACGTATTTATTTCATGTTTCTGGCCTATATTCTGGAATCACTACAGGCATCACTACAAGCATCACTCATATTTCAGGCTGGACTCATCTTGATTTACGTGTCGGGTCTTGGATCCACTTGTATTAGTCGGGGCAGGGAAATACTCGAGTAGACATGTAAATATTCCTATATGGAATTATTAGGAATCACTCCATCTGGTCTAATTTGGAATGATAGCAGCCGCGCACCCAGTGCGCGGTGAGCCATACTTACCCCTAGCCGTTTACATGTCGAAACAAGTATTTCAAAGACACCAAGTTCATTCTTTATAGTCTGGACTCTCTTGCATTTCTTGTTGGTCTCACTTACATGTTTCTGGATTTGACTCACTACATGTATTTCATGCTGGACTCACTACACGTTCATGTGCACAGACTTGATCTTAGTTTAGATTATTGTATCTTGCAGTTATTACTATCTTGTTTCTGATATTCCTGCACCTTTACCTTTATGCACCAGTGATTTATATATTTCTTGTTTTATACTTGCATCACTCTTCTAGCTACTTGCTATAACTGTTTTATAGTTTTTATTATTTAAATGGAACTGCTGTTAGAGATGTACTTGCTCCAGTCCTGACTGGACATATTTTTTAGAGTATCCGGAGGATTGGTGTCCGACGTTTTATGGACCTGAGCCTGTCGATGGTGTAGACAGGGACCCTCTAGTTTAGGGGTGATTTCCGGGTTGGTAGCCGGGATCACTGAGACTTTGTTGTTGTTTTTATTATCTTTTAGCACCAGATTTGTCTCCGGTTTTGGATTGAGACCTTGTATTGTATATTATTTTGGATGATGTATTATTATTATTGATGTTGTGGTTGTTGTAGTTGTTGTTGGTTAGACTTTGGAGTTGTTAGTCTTCTTTGTTATCTTATCATGCTTAGATTCGTGATTGAGTACTTGAGATTATAATTATGATATTGCTCCTCCGTTTGGCGTTGAGAACTTGACAGGTTTATATATTGATTGCGTGAGATTGTTATCTAGATAGTTGACCTAGACAGCGTTCTACCGCCGATGCTGCGGCGTAGGCTGGACGTACCCACGGCTCATGTCCAATTTTTTGGGTGCGGATCGTGACACGACATGCACATGCATTTTTTGAACCTATTCGCAGACCAAGGTATGAATTTACATTATTAATTTATATCTTAAACCATCATTGACATTCTATCGTGGCTTAATTTTAATTTCGAGGACGAAATTTTTATAAGTTGGGTTGAATGTAAAACCCCTATTCCTAGAAATCGTATATGCCCTTTTTATTATTAATTAATAATTTAATTTTAGTAATTAGTGGCTAATTAGGAGAAATAGATTTTTAATAATATTTATTTTAGATGTTGGTGCACTTAGAGGATTTATGGGGCCATTAGAAATTTTTTCGAATTTATTTCATGTAGGAGACCCCTTGAGCAGTTGCTAGCTTAATGGTATGTATTAGCGTAAATCTAGAATTTTTGTATGAGTATAAATATAGATATAGATATATATAAATAAATAAATAAATATATAAATAAATAAATAAATAAATAAATAAATAAATAAATAAATATATATATATATATATATATATATATATATATATATATATATATATATATATATATATATAAATGGAAAAAGAGTTATAAAAGAAAAGAAAACAGAAAAAAATCTATTAATAACATTCTAACTACCCCTTCCCATACAACACCACCGCTGGGAGCAAAATGCACTAAGCAACCCTTTGCAATTCCAATAGACCCCCCCTTTTGTTTGTGAGCCATCCCACAACAAGCACCCGCTGTGAGCCAATCCAAACCTCCCCTTAGACCCGCGACCAAACGGAACACCCCCTCCCCTCTTCCTTTCAGATATATATATATATATATATATATATATTAACTTGTTTCAAATAAAATCCTAAACCTAAATCATCCAAACCCTTCCTCTTCCCATCTAGACCTAGAGAGCGCCGCCACCACAGCCGGAGAACCCCGCCAGGCCGTCCAAACCAATCCCGACGACCGCGACCCCGCGCACTGCAGATTTCCGCAGCGAGGTACCTGTGTTCCATTGTTGTTTCCAGTCGACTCGCTCAACCAAACGCCGTCCCGTCTTCACCGGTATGCTCAACCTTAACCCTCTTCCATATCTGTATGTTAGTAGATCTCGAACAACGCGTAACCATAGGCGAAAACAATGCCAAAATTGACAAAAATAGACTAAATTCTGGGATCGCAGAAAACTGCGGTGATCACCCATGTTTCCGAGTTCGTATCTCCCACCACAGAGATCCGAATTCGATGATTCTTTTTGGTATGCTTAGACCACTTGACCTAGTTTAATTTCTGTTAAATAACCCTAGATTATTAACTGCTGTAGACAGAATTAAATTCGTTGGAAAACTCTGCGAACCCACTTTTCTCAGATTTTCAAAAGTTGTGAAACGGAGCGCGTCCCGCCAAACGGGACGGCCCCACCGTGTACGAAGTATACCAAATGGTGCGCGTAGTGTAACCAGACACGTAAAAGTTCGCAAAAACTGATTCGGACGAGTGTGCGCGCTGGAATCAGCCCATATCCGCGAACACATCCCGTGTCATAACTTTTGCGAAAGTCGTACGCATTTTGTGCACGCTCGTCAGATTGTAACAAAACTTGCGCCACTGGACTCATGGTAATGCGCTGGTCCTATGACCCAATTTTCAAGCAATTCTGAGACAGTTGAACAAGTCGCCAATTGGCGGGCCCTACGGTTGACTTTTTGGGCGAAATTGTTTCAGCCCATCGAAATTCACATTTGGATATACCGTTGGGTTCATATTGACATTTAGAGTTGTTTGACCTATAATTTGTCCCATTTAAAGACTGTTATCCTTCGCACGCTTTTCGGTACAAAGTGGGCCATACGTGGACCCCACTTTTATTCAAAATTACCATTTTGCCCCTGTGTCCAAATTGGACGAAAGGGAAGTGCTTTCTAACTATTTTGCTCATTCTGGAAATATTGGTGATGTCTATTGTAGCATCCAGATACGTTTGTTCGGAGGCCATTAGTTCCAGATCCCGTGTCCTTGATATTGGACGCTTACACTTTACAGATTTCTTGCCAGGCAAGTATACCTTGCCATTATACTGTATTTATATTCCATATGATGCATGCATATTTATTTCTACTTATTTTAGTTTATTTATTTTAACTGCTATATAAATTGCGAGTCTAAGAAAACTTGGGTGCAACGACGATGTCGTCGTACTGTGTTTTTATTTATGTATATGCATTGGGCCTACTTTATGAGACTACCCCCATCTTCATGAGGCATTTATGTTTCATTGGCCATGACACTATTCTTATACGAGTGTGAGTCACATGTAGGACACGGACTTGCGTACTCGGTTGGCCACTGGTACGTATAGGTCGTACGACGGATAGGGATAACTGTCGATAGAAACTTTGCATGCTAGTAGACCTGGCAGTTATTAGAGGTTTATCGTGTCATGGACGTGACATGCTTAGAGCATTGGGTGGAGAGAACAACAAGTAAGGCATTTGGGCTCCTTTGCACTTTTTCCCTTGTAACCCGTACGCTCCGCCGGAGATGTGCGGTCATGATGACCACTATATATTATATATTATCAGGCGGGCCTCCGGCGTTCAAAAGACGACGTACCTTTGTAGAACCCTGGATCTCCAAGAGAACCATGCCAATCCCATTTTAGCCAGATAGCCCACTTGGTGGAAAGTTGTTCTCAAACTGCATTCACTTAGACGGTTAGGCGACCCCATTGGATGTTTATATTTCAGTACTTTATTGGCATATTTTTTTTGTATCTTGTTACGTCCCTCTGAGGACCTGGTTTCTTTCCAGATATAGATGAGCAGGAGTATCCACAGGAGTATGGACCTGGACCTGACGCTACCTATCAGACTGAGGAGGTCTTACCTTCGGATTATATGTGATTCATTGCAGCTGTTTAGAGATTTTAGTTGCTATTCTTTTCGAGACATTTATTCTTATATTAGAGTTTATTCTCTTCTCTCTTTAGTAGTTTTGTTATGGTACAGTGGATTTGTTTCCATCCGACTATCATACTTTGAGACTGCTTATTTGATATTCAGTTATTGATTTCTATTTATCTATTATTTGTGCTGTGGATGAGATATAGATTTGCGTGTGACTTGTTGTGACAGTATATTACCACTGTGGATTGGATATTCATGTACAGTGTACGTGTGTATATGCTTTCCATATATTAGAGTTTGTATACATACGGATAGCGTGTTACATATTTCTAGTCCTACGTATTTAGGACTGGGGCATGACAACAACTCAAAAGACTCAGAAGTGATCGAGACAAAGAGTATTGTTCCTTGTAATTCGCATCGTTCTGCAAAGAACATAAAATTTTCAATGAAATGACTGCTCCGTATTCTCCCCAATCTAATGGTGTAGCAGAAAGAAAGAACATGACGCTGACAGAAATGATGAACTTCATGTTGTTGACAGTAGGACTTCCAAAGTGCTTTTAGGGAGAAGCTGCGCTTACGGCCACATTTATTCTGAATATAGTGCCATTCACGACATCTGACATTAATCTTCATAAAATTTGGTTCAAGGTCAGACCCAACTTGAATATCATTCGAGTGTGGGTGTGTCTGACATATGTGAAGCTTCCAGACCTCAAGATACAGAAGTTGGGAACGAGGACTACGATGACCTTATTTCTGGGCTATTATGATAAGAGTGATGCTCGTAGGTTCCTTGATATCGAATCAAATTATTTCATAGAATCTCGCAACGCAGAATTCTTTGAAGACAAGTTTGCTCGATACAAGAATATTTTTCTTGCGGATGTTTTGAAGAATACTGCTTGCACAAACAAGGCAAGTACCTTTCAGAGAGAAGTAGTCCAAGAAGAAGTTATCATTGATGAGATAATATTTACACCAGAACCCGCTGAGCCGAGAGCAAAGCGAGTGAAGAGGCCAAAGGACTTCAGAGAATTCTTTGTTACCTATCATATGTAAGCTGATCCGCTTACCTATGAAGAGATAATGAAGACCATAGATGCTATTTTCTGGAAGAAGGCTGTCAATCACGAGTATGACTCGATAACTTCTAATAATACTTGAAAGTTAGTCGATCTTCCTAAAGGTGCTAAACCCATAGGATGCAAGTGGATCTTCAAGAAGAAGATAAAAGCAGATGGAACTGTTGACAAGTTCAAAGCCAGGCAAGTTGCCAAGGAATTTTCTCAGATGTAGTGGATTGATTACTTTGATACCTTTTCTCCTACTGCACGGATGACTACTATAAGGATGTTGATTGCTCCAGGTACTATTCACAGATTGGTGATTCATCGGATGGACGTCAAGATAATATTTTTGAATGGTGAACTGACTGAGAAGATTTACATGCAACAACCAAAAGCATTTTTCGTCAAAGGTCTTAAGACAAAGTGTGCAAGTTGGTAAAATCTCTATTTGGTCTGAATGAAGCTCCCAAATTGTGGCATAAAAAGTTTGACAAAGTTATCAGATCAAATGGCTACTAGGTCAGTAAAACTGATAAGTGTGTGTACACGAAGTTCGCTGGTGATAGAGGTATCATAGTTTGTCTCTATGTGGAGGACATGCTAATCCTAGGCATAGATGTAGAATATGTCACTAGAAAAAATATGTTCCTCTTGTCCAAATTCTGCATGAAGGACATGGGAGATGCGGATGTCATCCTTGGGATTAAGTTAATTCGGACGAAAGCTAGCTTGCTCTATTACAAGCTCACTATGTGGAGATGATGCTCATACGATATGGATATCAGGATCTTCCTGGGATCGATACTCCATATAGATGTGATAAGAAACTGAAGCCTAACCCAGAAAAAATGTGAGACAGTTGGAATACTCTAGTGTCATTGGGAGTTTGATGTATGCTACAAATACCACTAGGCCTGATATTGCTTTTGCCGTGGGGATGCTGAGTAGATTCACTAGAAACCTAGGTGTTGAATACTGTAAAGCTGTGAAAAGGGTGATGAGATACCTCAAAAAGATTTAGAAGTTTGTACTTTACTACAGTGAAGATCCAGCAGTGGTAGAAGGCTTTAATGATGCTAGTTGGTGCTCAGAAGAAGAGAGCGAGAGATCCACCGGAGGATATATTTTTTCTATTGGTGGAGCTGCTATATTATGGAAGTCGAAGAAGCAGACAATGCTCTCACGCTCGTCAATGGAGTTTGAGTTCTATGCACTTGAGCTTCAGCAGACGAAGTAGAATAGCTTTGGGAGCTCATGTATGATCTTCCAATGGTTGTTGCGCAGATTTTGGATGTACCAATATACTATAAAAATTAGGCAACAACAACAGTAATATCAAATAATTTTTCAATGGCAAGAAGAGAACTGTGCGGCTTTAGCACAGATCACTGAACAATCTCATCAAGGCTGGTGTCATTGCAGTAGTAGATGTTTGTTGTCAGAAGAACCTAGCATATTCGTTCACTAAAGGTCTCAAGTATGAGCTAGTCGAAGACACAACATATAAAATAGGCTTGAAGGACCTATGATATTATGTCTTTGTAATCCTATAATTAAGTTTTATGCTATTAGTTCAAAGAAAAATCTACTAGGCATTTAGCTTTTGGTTCAAGGGAGGACTAATGACTGAAAAATATCAGGCACAGTTGGTAGTCCCTTGGGGCAGTGTGGGATACGTACCCGAAACCATTGTAGTCTACTATTTGTTCTTTATAGAACAATTCCTGTGTAAGGATGGCTTCGACGCCTTCATGAGTTTTCGGGCAGAGTAACTGTTCGGCGTGAGTTATAGTAAACATATGTAGTTCAGTATTACAAGGAAATTGTATCACATGCTACAGTGGTGTGACACCACGATTAGGTAAAATATGTAAAGCCTCGGCTGTGAGCCATGTCACAGCGACAGTAACACCACAAATGGAGAGGTAGCATAATGCTGAAAAGATAGAGAATTGTAACACAATACTACTAAGAGGCCGATGACCTCTTGCTACAATGGGTGACACCACATGAGGTAGTTAACCTCGGCTGCGATCTATGTCACAGCGGCATAGCACCGTACGAAAGCGCAATGCTTCATGCTGAGATGTAGTACATCACTACTAAGAGGCTAGTGACCTCATGCTACTGTGGGTGACACCACAAGAGGTAGTTAACCTTGGCTGCGAGCCATGTCACAGCGGCGTAGCACTGCACGAAAGCGCAAGGCTTCATGCTGGAAAATATTAAACTCTCTTAAAAGAACTCACCTAAATTTATGGACAGAGATATAGGCCATCTCTTGAGGGTAAATTTGTAGACATCTAAGATACATACACCAAAATTAGGTCAGAACAGGGCCTTTAATGTGCGACTGGAGGCACAACTGATATCATTATGCGAGTGGAAAAAATAACAGCTATGGTTCAGAATTTAAGGCGTAGTCCATTCTTGTATCATACTATTGTTTGACCCATGCGGGAAGATTCAAGTCGTGGGCAACATCTATCCTAATGCATGATGGACAGTCACTGTGAGGAACGCTCGACCATATATTGTGATATATGTGGGAGATTATTGGTGTTTTCCACTTTGCTTTGGGAGTTTTATTACCACATTGGAAAACTACTAATGTGTATGTCTCAATATATAGTTATGCTTAGTATTGGTATATGCACCTGGGGTGGTGGCCCTATGTGGGTTAACTTTCCTAGAGGGATTAAGTGTGAACCCCTTTATGACAATCTTAAATTTTATCACCACCTTTGGAAAAGTTTTCTTTAGGAGCTAAGCTACGAAAGGGCTTAACAACTCGGACTTGGGCTCAAGGGCGCAAATGGGCACTTTATTGGCACACTTTGCACTTAGCACGTCAGCATCATCGCATGGTGCTCCTTTTATGCCCGAGTTGCATGTACGGTTGCTAACTCAGGCGCATGCTCGGTCGCTTTGCGTCGAGTCACCATACGTCCAGAAGGGCATGCAGCCAGGTGCCCATACGGCTAGGTACGCATGAGGCCAGGTGCCCCTGAGACCAAGAGCGCATGCGGCTAGGTGCCCATGCGGCCAAGAGCCCAAGCAGCCTGGTGCCATATGCGGCCAGTGCTCATGAGGCCAGGGCCATGCGGCCAGGTCGACATGAGGCAAGGTGCTATGTGTTGAGTCTGCTGTGGAGGGGACATAATATGTTGTTTGCAGCTTAGTGCGACGCAGGCGGCACGTGGTTCTCTATGCCACGCACCGACAGCTTTCGGTGCTTGACGGTGCTGTCTGCTCTATGCAGTAAAGCGTACAGGAGGAGCATATAACACGATGCGATACTGCCACCCAGATTTTGAGCGATTTGGTTGGTCGGTCAGTGCATATGCAGCCTGGAGTTTCCTCATGACGCATAGGTGTTGAAATCCTCTTTAAAGTGAGGTTCTCCTCATTTATGAGAGAGATTTATTGTTGGAAAAATTGAGAGCACTAGTGCATATGCGGCCCAGAGGGCTCCCCTCCCTAATAGTAATTTTCGAGCGATCCGAAAGTGACTTAGAGCGTTCCAGAAGTTCTTGTGTGAACTTGATAGATCCTGGGGGCAGATCGTCATGTAGGGCGAATCTTGCCTTGAGCACCGATGGTTTTGATCACCCCAGGAAGGAGTTATTTTATTTGTATTTCTTTTCTTGTGTCCGTTCTTTCTCATTGTAGCCTTTGTGAACGTAAATTTTTTTTTTTTTTATGATTCTTGTTGTATTTGTATTTTCTTTTTCTTTTTCTTTTTTTCAATTTGTAACATGTTCGTGGTTTAGTGCTTCTGTGGAGTTGTGTGTCACTGTAGAGGAACTCTTGTGTGAATCTCAGTGCACCAAATTTTGTAGAGACGAACTCTTGTGTGAGTCTCTACTTTGTGGACCTCCTCTACTTTGATCAGTCTTTGGGACTATCATATAAAGTCTATATATATATATATATATATATATATATATATATATATATATATATACATTAACATGAGATATTTAAGTGTATATATATGGTATATATCTGTTCGTATGCAATATATTTGTAGAGAATGGATCAAAATCTCTGCTCTTAAGTATTCACGAATGTTTTTGAAAAGATAATTTATAAAGGCACTACAAAACTTACTTAAGACTGTCCATTTTTTATTTACAAATTTGTCACTCAAAAAGTTGCTTAGGACTGCCCACTATCTAGTATATAAGACAATTTTTCTTTATTTTTTCCTTTGTCTCTTTCCTCTCCTTTTTCTCTCCCAAATTCCAAAACCATAAACCCAATATTCTATAGAAGTTGTGGTCCAAAGTCCTACTCCAATCCAACTCATTGATTCTCTGATGAATATTATATGGTATATCTTCGACAAATTATGATGATAAAGTTTTTCAAGCATTTGATCCTCCCCAAATTTTGGAATTCTATCCGACCAATATAGGAGATATCCACGAAACTCTCTCAGATAAAGAAATTGGGTCATCGAATCCATTAAACTCTCATTCCGCTAATTTCGATGAACATTTCGGTCCTTCTGAACTACCCTCGGTAAGCAATCTGACACCCCCTAGTTCGATAATTTTCGTGTTAGGACTGTCAAAAATTTTGATAATCCAAAATACATAATGGACTGTCTAAATTTTTGACCGTCCTAAATCAACAAATTATTTTCTTTAGGACTGTTAAAAAATTTGGCAGTCCTACCAATATAATGGATTATCAAAATTTTTGAAAGCCCTAAAGAAAATAGGCTATTAATTTAGGACTGTCAAAAGTTTTGACAGTCCATTATGTATTTAGGACTGTCAATTATTTTGACAATCCTATAAATAGTAGTCGGAGAAACTCGAAGTATCGGATTAGGGAGTTGTTATCAAGTCCCTGGGTGAACTCACCCTGAGTTCGGTCTAGCAGGTGAACTCACCCTCAGTTCGATCTCCTTGGAGTCAGGAGTGGCTGTCTAGATCCATGTGAGTTCGATTGGAACTCATTTTCCCACCGAGTTTGGTCGTTGGGGACCAGAACTAGGTTCGATTTGCTGGCTCAAAATAGCTGAATTCAGACTGAACTATGTTCGAACAAGCTGTGTGAATTGGAAGGTTATTTTGCACCGTTGGATCAAATCAAGTGGTCCAGATTGGTTGCAATTTTAAGGAGATATATATTAGGTGTTTCCTAACCCTAATTAACAATAAACAAGGAGGCAACTTTTGGAGAGAGTAAAAGGGGTTGATGACTACTTCAAAGAGGAGATCGTTTTCAGATAATCTTTTTTCGTCATCTTCATTCTTTGTGAGTCTGTAATCTATTTTCTGTTCCGAGGAGTTGTGGTGATCCATTTTGGATCGGTGAGAAACTTGTAAGGAATCAGTGTATTTCTTATTCCAATAGTTAATATTTTTCAGAATTGTACTTCGATCGTTCTGTAATTTTTTTATCTACATTTTTTACGTAAAAATTATTTGTGTCTGTGTTTGGCTTTTCTTTGTGATTTTGATGATTTGATTTTGTGTGCTTTTTTCTGTTCTCCTGCAGCTTTTTGATTTGGAGGAGCAGTTTTCATGTTTCGTTCCCAACAAATGGTTGTATTATAGATGTTTCGCAATTAGATAGGTACATATGGATAACTATGAAATTACATGAATAGTGTGCGTGTATATTATTAGAAAAATATAAAAAAAATGGTAATTGACTTTATAGTGTTTAAGAAGGATTGGTTTGAGGTTGATGATCATGATTATTTTTAGAGTTGTTTTGGCTTTGCTTTGAAAGTAACCTATGTGATTCAATAAAGGCATCTCTTATTTTTAGTCCCACATGGAAAATGAGAAGTTATTCTCCTTTCTATATATTGCTTTACCCCTCTTAGTGGGTAAGTGAGTTTTGTAGGGGATAGGCTAGATCTCAATCTAACCCGCGAGCGGGTACGGAATTTAGTGTGCATTTTTACGCGTTTATTAGTCACGCACTTAGCACTTTGCACGCTTGCGCGCCGCAGAACGGACATGGGTACAAAGGTAATTTTACAAGTTATTTTATTTTATTTTTTAATTTTATTGGTTTGGTCTGGTGGGTTGCTGGTTTTCCGTAGAACCGTTATCACGTAATCCCGTTACGAAAAGAGTGGGAAATATTATGTGAGAGATATATCCAGGACACAATCCTGAGATCAGAGAATAGTAATAAATTTTTCTCTTCTCTCTCTCTGCTCGGAACGAAAGAAAAATCGTATAGAGACAGAAAAGAATAAAAACCACCATAACCTAAATTTCTCCAAAAACTCCTTCGTCCAATCTCTTTTCTTCGGGTAAGGCTGTGATCGTTCGTGAGATTCGCCACTGGGTGCACGATGCAGTGGATCGAAGAGATTCATTGTATCTCGGGGATAGATCACTAGGAACCCGCTGCACTGTTCGTGGGGGTAAAATTCTATTCTAAGGACAACGTATAACGTATCTCGAATCCTCTCCATATTTCCTGTCTTTAATTTTACATCTTCCAATTTTTATTCTTTAGGAATTTTTCCAACAATCTTAGAATAGAATTTCGTAGCTTCTTTCTAATTTCTATTTTCTGTTTATGAAAATTTCTATCTGCATGATGAACACTACCGTAGAAGAACTGTCCGCCAATATTCATATCTTCTCCAAACCGGAGAAGTTTGATGGCCTGGACTTTAAGAGATGGCAGCGTAGGATGACCTACTGGCTGACTTGCTTAAAACTGTTTAAGGTTCTCAAAGAACCGAAAATCCTACCTGACTTACACGAACCTGCCAGGACCTATGAATTAGTCCTACAATGAGACATACTTTATCTGTCACGATAAAATTCTCAGTTATCTTTCTGACATGCTCTATGATATATATTTCATTACCTCTACGTCCAGAGAACTTTGGGAAGATTTCGATAAAAAATACTCCAATGAAGGAGCCGATTCTGAGATTTATATTGTAGATAGATTTTTAGAGTTTAAAATAGTAGATGAGAAGGCTGTTGTTGAACAGACTAATACCCTTCAGACTATCATACACGAGATATCTCAGAAAGACATGCCATTTGTTGATAAGTTTCTTATTGCTGCCTTCATTAATAAACTTTCTCCGTCTTGAAAAGAATTTGGTTTAAAACTAAAACATAATAAGGAACCTGTATCCTTAGATGACCTGTTTGTATCCTTCTGCATTGAGAAAGAAGGTAGAACTAGAGATAAGAAACCTCTAAGTACTGAATTCGAGGCAAAGTTACACATTATTGAAACCAAGGAAAAGCCTAAGGGCCAACCCCATCAACAGAGGAACAACCCCCATAACAGGAACCCTGCAAAGAAAGAGTTTCTTAAGCCAAAACCTGTGATAGGAAAAGACAACAGACCTAGACGAGAATGTTACAACTGTGGTAAGCTTGGTCACTTTGCTAGGCAATGCCGCCACAGGAAGAAGGGTCAGGGATTTCAGAATCCTGATCGTCGAACTCCTGCAAATGCTCTTTTGTTCCACAGGCTCATGTTATCATAGCCGTGACCGAATCTGTCGGTACCGATAATCAGAGGTTTGTAACCTTATATTCTATTTTTGAGTCATCGTAACATCCTACTGACTGGTGGGTTGATACCGGGGCAAATATCCATGTATGCCCTAATATTAATTTTTCCCCTCCTACCGACATGTTGAGGAAGGCAAATCAGTAGCTATGGGAGATTCGAGTGTTGCCAGAGTGCATAAAAAGGGAAGAGTGAACCTCTAGTTATCTCCGGGCAAGATTCTATATTTGTATAATGTGCAGCACGTACCGGACGTCAACAAGAACTTAATTTCTGGTTATTTGCTAAATAAATATTGTTACAAACTTGTATTTGAGTCTGATCGAGTTGTAATCTCCCTGAACGGTAACTTTATTGGAAAAAGGCTATGTATGTGGGGGTCTGTTTAAACTTTTCGTGGACATGCCTTGCAGTACTTTAAATTCCTGTTTAAATAATATTGTATCTACTTCTACTTCTGATTCGAATGCTCTCTTTTATAATACTAATAGTTACGATGTTTGGCATGGTCGTTTGGGACATGTTAATTTTAACTCTTTAAAGAGAATGTTGTCACGCCCCAGTCCCAAAATACTTAGGACTAGGAACACATAAGCATGCCAGCCGCATGAATATGGCAACTCCAATATATGGAAACCATAACACATGCGTACACTGTATTATGAATATCAAATCCACAAGTGGTATAAACTATCACAAGTTACAGGCATAATCTAAATCTCATCCACAGAAAATATAAATAGATAAATAACCAATATCTATGAAACTAGATATAAAGTATCTAAAGAGGACAGTAGGATGGAAACAAATCCACTGCCGAACTAGAATATAAAAGCAAACACAATATAAGTACAAAAACTAACAATCACTGAGACTCGAAGAGAAGACCTCCTTGAAATATAGTGGCAAGTCCGGATCTGCGCTCATGCGAATACTCATAAAAATCTACACCTGGAAATGGACTAGGTCCTTAGAGGGACATAACAAGATACATAGAAGCATGCAAATAAAGTACTGAAATAAATATCCAATGGGTCGCCTAACCATCTATGTGAATGCATTTTGAGAAAAACTTTCTAACAAGTGGGCTATCTGGCCATAAATAGGATTGGCATAATTCTTTCGGAGAATCAGTGGCCTACAAAGCATGTCGTCTTTTGAACGGCAGAGGCCACCTGATAATATAGGGGTCATCACCGCCCGTATCTCCGGTGGAGCATCCGGGTTACAACAAGAAAAATGCAAAGGAGCCCAAATGCGGTACTTGTTGTTCTTCCCACCCCATGCTCTAAGCATGTCACATCCATGACACGATTTGGTTCATAGCCTATCTTTAGTACAATAGCCTAACCCTGCAACCAAACAAGGACAATGATAGGACCACCGTACTACAATAGGCTATGTCCATGGACTACTAATAACTGCTAAGTCTTATAGCATACAAAATTTCTAACAGCAGTTATCCCTAACGCACGGCCCATACGTACATGAGGCCAAACCCTGCACGCAAGTCCGTGATCTATATGAGACTCACAACTCGTGTAACAACTGTGTCACGGCCAATGAACCTAATGACACTTCATGATAATGGGGCAGTCTGATAAACAAGGTCAATGTATATACATAATAAAAATAGATCACGACGACAACGTCGTTGCACCAAAGTTTCCTTGGACGCGCATTTTATGTAGCAGTTAAAATATATAAACTAATGACAGATAATAAAGATGCATGCAACATATAGAATATGAATAACAGTATAATGGCAAGGTATACTTGCCTGGCAAGAAAGCTATGTAGTACCCATAGTCTGCTCCTGAAGTCGCGCAGATACATCCAATATCCTATATACATATAATATATCATAATACAACATCAGTCATTACACTAGCACATACACAACCTTAATTATACTGGACTCAGAGGGTACGCTAGGGGTGACACGGGTCAATTAACAAGGTCAATTGCACGTCTTATTACGCGGGTGTCGCGTCTTCAAGTGCTGTACACAATCAGACAGTCAACTAACATGTGTCTAAGCCAGTCCATTAATGTACACAAGGCAGTCAACTTATAAGTTCTTAGGGTCCACATGGTCAATGTAAATACGGGATAGTCCATAGTGTCCTAGGGTCGTACAATATAGTTACATATATATAGAAGCATAAAAAATACGCTGGATAGCTATACGCAGCATGTTGATGCAGGGCAGCGTAAACCGAGGACCTCAGAGCCATCAAAGTGCAACAGAGCTTTTTCGCTGAGCATATCGTAAAATATAAGCTCAAGGACCATCCGCGTAATACAGTATGTCCAGGCTGCTTCAGCGTAAAAAGGGTGCTACATCGCCTTTATGGTGTAAAACTCATCCGCTTTTAATGTAGCATTGAAGTATACGAGGAATGCTTCGTATTCTTCGAAATAAACCTGTCAAATCATGTAATGAACCTGACGTCTGGACTCTTGACAAAGAGTACTGCACGACTACCCATGCGACGGCTATAATGATAGCGCGGCACAGCAACCCAGACTGTCATTTACTGCCGTTTCTTTGGCGTAAACCGCTTTTACGCATACAAAGGAATACGCTGTCTAGTTTTACACATGCATATGTGAGCTGTTTACGCTCCACAGAAGACAAACAGCCTGCGATGTCAAAAGCTGCTCTTCGTATAGGGCTCGAGGCACGTCTCTACATTTAATACGTAGAGTGATGACAGAACTCTGTCTCTGTATTTAATGCGCAGAAGGGTGGCAGACCTTCAAAATACGCCTCTGCATTTAATGCGCAGGATAATGGCGGATCTTCGCATTTAATACAGGAGATTTGATTAAATGTCACCGAACCGTCGTTTAGTGATATCTCCTTTGCGTAAACTGCTCTTACGCATACAAGAGAATACGGTGCCTAGTTTTACACAGGCAGACGTGAGCTTCTTACGCTCCAAAGAAGACAGACAGACTGCCACGTCAGCAGTTGCTCTTCGTACAGGATTTGAGGTGCGTATCTGTATTTAATGCGTAGAATGATGGCAAATCTTCAAGATACGCCTCTGCATTTAATGCGCAGGATGGGGGCAGATCTCTGCATTTAATGCAAGAGATTTTATTATATCTCCAAAAGCTGTAATTTCGGCTAAGACGTCCACATCATCACTTTGGCACATTACGCCAACTTAGGCCACAGTCAGAGGAGGAGGATCAGCTATCTTCTGCGCCCACTCGGCTTCTACACCTACTCGGCTTTTACGCCTACTCGGCTTCTATGCCTACTTGGCTTCTATGCCATGGTGATAGTTATTGGCTTCTACGCCAACCTCTTCTACACGAAGGATAACTACCTACGTGGCTTTTATGCCATGATCTTCGCAGCAGTTATACGCATTGTATCTTAATTGACACGCATCACACGCTCATTCAAAAGGTCATCTATATGCGGGCAATGGTTATTATAACAGTCGTGTAAAAGGGTGCTGTACTTTCCACTACTCGGTTTTTACATCGACTGAGTGGTCACTGTCACTAAAACTCTATAAATAGAGACCTCTATCAACAGAGGAAAGAGGGGAGAGAAGGGAGGAGAAAAAGTGGTCAAAAATTGGTCAAGAAATCCATTATTAGATCCAAGGTCGAGATTTGGTCGCAGATTTCAAGAGAGAAGAATCCAGAGCTCAGGCAAAGGGTAGTGATCGACGACTTTAGCATCAAGCATCCGCTCTCTTTATCAACCTTCTAAGCTGCTTACTGTCTTCTACGGCACTTCTTCATCATCGTGTGGTCCAAGGGATAAAGTGATCGACTGCAGATCAGACTCCTATAGCAATATCTACCCAGATTAAAAAATTGTACTCGATATCCTCGTATAGGATTAATTGTACTGCTTGTTTATAAACATAAAGAGCGGGTTTTCGTATAAAGCCTCGTTTCCATATCTTTCGTTTATTTTATCAAATAACAAGATGGCGACTCTGCTGGGGACATCTTTCTCTTTTAATGAGAAAGCAATTGCTCAACATGATACGGTATCCGTGGGATCCGTAAAGAAGACACTGGTCGTCCAGTTCGACCAGTCTGCCTACGAAAACATGCTTCGAACAGGGGGTAGCTCTCACTCTCTCTCTGTCCAAGACAACATTAAACTGCGTAAGGTCTGTATGCCCAAGACATCCTCTACCATTCCTGTCGACTCTCCGATCTCTTCGATCTCTCCGACCAACGAGGTTGTAGCATTGCTCCCTCTGTGCCTTGCGCATAAAATTCAGTCGCCTGTCTCTGACTGGGCAGACAAAACTTCTGACAATGCCTCAGCGCCAATCCAGAAGTATACTCCGCGCCTTGCGCGTAAAATTCAGTCGCCTGTCTCTGACAGGGCAGACAAAACTTTTGGCAATGCCTCAGCGCTAGTCCAGAAGTAGATATCGCGCTCTGCGCGTAAAACCCTATCTCCCGTCTGTGACAGAATAGACAAAATTTCTGATAATGCCTCAACACCAAATCAGGAATCCCAAATGCGCTCCGCGAGTAAAAATGCATCTACCCTCCGCAGAAGAGCAGATGATCCCTGCTATCTACACAAGGGAAAGCAAGCGGCGGACTACTCAACTTCTTGGCCTTTACGCCAGCAAGGGAACAATCTGCCTGCCCTCCGGATTACACGAGAGGCTGACGGCCGACTGAGGACATCCTCAGCTTTACGCCAACCAGAGCAGACCTCCAAATTATGCCAGAAAAAGCCCCTCAGCGTAAAGAAGGCTCAATTTGCGAAAAGACACCCTCCTCGGGGATTATCAGCCACCCAGATGGCCAACCTGTTGTATATAGGTGGCACAGGAAAAACTATGGTTCCCAACATCCGTATGCCCACTGATGTGAACAGAAGGAACAAGCCATCTTCTTCTTCTGTAAATCCTCCTGACCTGCGTAAGTATCTGATCCAGAAACGCAAGGAGAGAGGATCTTCCAGCATATCGATTATGCCTTCTAGCGAGCATTGTTGTAATAGTCATAGGATTGTAACTAATTGTTGCTGTTCTGAAGCAAAACGGTCGGTGTTCGACCGATTGAGCTACTCTTCGTCTTTCCAGGAAGAAGAGCCCACACATGCATCTGCGAACATGGATTCACACATACCTCGAGGAAGGTCGGGCTCAAGACGTCATCCCTCTAAAACTCCGAACCGAAGGCGATTCAACATGCTCCTTAGGAACACCAAAGCTGGGGTGTTCCGAAACACTCGTTCGAGGTCACGACAACCAGCTTCGTACTCTTCTGATTCCGATGCTGGGGGTCGTCAGTCTCCCGAATCAGAGGCCGAAAGTATAGAGTCAACTTCTACAGAGACCTATACTAATCTTTCAATGACACCCAGGAAGATGGGAATTTATGCCATTGTAGATGAACGCGAGGAAGCTTCCCCGTCCCAGAGCGCTGAGCAACGCATTACTACACTGGAGACGTCTCTGAAAGAGATGCAATCCATGATGGAGAACATGCACCAGATGATGCTAACTAACACACAGCTTCTATGGCTCAAGCATCAGTCCCTCCAACTCAGATACGTGTGGGGGTGGACTTACCACCATCCAACATGATCCAAGAGCCTGCTCTAGATTAGGAGTCAGCAGTTCCTCCGCTTCCTCACTCGGAGAATGTACTACCTCCCGTTGGAGCCACGATAAACCGATTCCTTACCACTCCGTGGTCCCGCTACCGGCTGAAAATCTGATACAGGCAGTACGGGAGTTGAAAGCCCAATTTGATGCCTTGAAGCACAAAGATCAGCTCAAGAAATTAGGAATCAACCAGCCTTATCCAGCTATCTGGGAAGAGGCCCCTTTTTCTCCTAAATACAAACCACAGACCATGGCTCTGTTCGAGGGAAAAATATCACTGAGTCAGTACATGAACTACTTCAGTATGATGACGGTGTTACTACAGGGGAATGACGCCATCCTCACTCAGGTGTTCAAGGGTTGTCTCTTGGGAGTAGCTTACCAGTGGTACTGCAGCCTGGCGGACAACTGCATTACTTCCTTCGACGACTTCAAAGCCTTATTCTTCGTAAGATTCTACGAGGGTGGGATGGACATGTCGATGTCCTCTCTCATCTAAGTGAAGCAGAAGGAAAAAGAGGACGTTCGTACCTACATCAAATATTTTCGTCAAGCCACTTTGCAAATGCCTTCCGGAGTTCCAGACTCGGCATTGGTCGACATTTGCAGGAAGAACCTTCTTCCCGTCATCTCGGTGTTCACAGGACCATATCAGTTCCATGATTGGCCCTCGTTCATCATTTCAGCGGTAGCCGCAGAGGACAATAGTCGGAAGGCGTGTGATAATCGCATCATGATCTCTACCTCCGACAGAGGCAAAAGGTCATCCCCCAACAGCGATCATCCCCGCGGTTCTAAAGGAAAAGAAGCTCTGGCAATCAATACGTCCAGACAAAAGACAGCGGCAACCACGCAGATGAAACCTGGGACTTCCAAGCCCATTGAAGTATACTCTTTCAACGACGACGATATTCTGAGCATATTCGAGTGTCTCATCAAAAGTGGCAAGATTATCCTTCCTGAGGAGAAGCGGCCTAATGAAGTCGGCCGTACTAACAACCCCAAGTACTGCATCTTCCATAGATACGTACACCACCCTACAAAGATGTGTTATATACTAAAAAGGAAGATCCAGGAGCTGATCGATGCTAAGGCCATCACTCTGTGCAACAGCGAGAAGACGGTCACGACCAACATGATCTGTCTGCAATTTGGCAATCTGCCTCCCCAAGAAGTCCCGGACGGTGTTATACCTATTTCCCGGACAACGATGAATATCGTTAATCTTCCTCCGGCTAGGGGTTAAAATCATGACCTGCTACCCCTAACTACCCAACGAGGCAAGATTATGTGGGTTCATCCAGATCTAGTGTCAGAAATCGAGGAAGAGACTCAAGCTGCTAAGGCTAAGTCTAAAAAGAACTCGAAGCATAGACCATGTTACATGGTTACGGTACACTCTACATCAGAAGACGAGGTCTTGGCTACTGGAACCCGTTCAGGGAAAGCTTACCTCAAGGACCATGGAGCAAGTCAGGAAGATGCACCGGCAGACGCTTCAGCTACCAAGCCTTCAGAGCAAGAACCCGCCGTACCAGAGGCCGGTCCTTCGAGACCAACTTCGGCGGACAGAGGGAAGCAAAAAGAAGTGTGTTTCGATAAACCTGTGAAAAACATTCGAAACAAAGGTTTAGAGAAGCCATACAACTTCGACATCCTGGCCCAATTGGCTAATACACCAGCCAGGTTATCCATCTTCGAGCTACTCGGGCTCTCTCAAGACACTCGGCAAGCCCTGAGTGAAGCATTGATGTAGGAGGATGCATACTTGACCCAGCTCAAGTCCCCTAACGAAGAACCAGTGGCATGCCCTCAATGCCACAGTGTGATGGAGGTGGTTCCGAATATCACTTTCACTCAAGATAATATGCTGTTAAAACATAACAGGCATGACAGACCCCTCTATTACACCGGGTATGTCGGTTCCATGGAGGTCGACCGGATTCACATAGATCCGGGATCATCAATCAGCATCATTCCTCATAGTCTGCTTAGACCACTGAGGATTCCTACCAGCGAATTGGCTTACACCGCCACTACAATCGTGGGTTTCAACGCCAGGAAAAGTAAGCCGTTGGGGGAAATTCGCCTGAGGATCCAATTGGCGACCTCAGATCAGTGGCTACATATTATGTCATTGATTCTGAGGTGTCCTACAACATTCTGCTGGACAGACCTTGGATCCACGACCACAACATCGTTCCTTCGACTCTACATCAATGCTTTAAATATGTAGACTCCCAAGGAATAGTATAAACAGAGTTTGCTGACCTGAACCCGTTTAAAGGAGTAGAATCCTACTACTCTGATGCCGTGTTGTATTCGCAAGACTACACGGAAGAGGTGTCAGCCGAAGCAGAGAAAGAATCCCACCGGGAGCCAGAAGAACCCTCTGCCGAGCAACCTCTGTCAATCAAGGTGAAAGGATGGACTACTCGTCCAAAAGTCATAGAGCCTACGACAATCCACCTGAACAAACTAAGATCAGGAAAAGGGGGTGATCCTCTAGTGATCACTTTGAACCAGAAGCCTCCACCCTTGGTCATCAACCATCGGCGCAACAGGCAGCCGATTGATGTAAATGCAACCGGGGAACGAAGTTTCAGATGATAATAAACATCCTCTTTTCCAGTATATTGACGCTCAAATTCCGAATCAGGAATCCTCTCCCCATGACGATATAGAACCTATAGCGCAAAATTTTTTGGAAGCTATAGATTCCTATCATCCGTATATATGGGAAGTGGCATCATCATCCAATGTCACCACGATATATGGACCGCATGAGGATACTACCTTCATTGTTCCGCCTACTTGCAGCAGTCAGCATTCAATAGTCTTTGGTCGCATGCGCAATGAACCGACTGTGCAAGAAGATTCTTCCGATGATGATGCCGGTAAAATACAGGTTCACAGATACAGCCCGCAAGCTTTGAAGATCATGCAAAGTATGGGTTATAATTTGAAGCTGGAACCAGGTCTCAACTACGGGAAAGGCAGACGAATGCCGCTGCACGGCGATCCCTACTATCAACGAACTCGTTTTGGGTTAGGGTTTACCACCTCCCTTGCAACTCCTGAGTCAAACGAGGATATCTTTTCCTCTTCTCAAAATAGCTCAATGCCCTCCGACTCATCTCATGCTCTCGAACAAATATTATCAGTAAATATGGTAGTGACAGATTCCTTTGAAGCAGACGAATAAAAATATGAACTGTTTGAGAATGACACTTGGGCTCAGCAAATGGATACACAATAGGAATTCTGCTTCGAGCAGAGAGAACCTTCCACTAAAGATAAAGTTATCCAGATTGACGTTGGGGATAAACTTTCACCAAAATCGATATTTATCAGTAACAATCTTTCCAAAACAGAAAGGAAAGAAGTTATCCAGCTGATAAAAGAATATATCGACGTCTTTGCGTAGAATTATAAGGACATACCAGGCCTTGATCCAAAGGTGGCTACTTATAAGCTCAATATATTGCCCGATTCAAAGCCTGTGAAGCAGCACCAATGCCGGTTCTGCCCGGATATGATGGACGCCATTGAAGCTGAAATTAAGAAGTTGATAGCCTACGGTTTCATCCGGGAAGAACAAAATCCCGATTGGGTCGCCAATGTTGTCCCGGTCATGAAGAAAAATAGGAAAGTACATGTCTGCATCGATTACCGAGATCTGAATGCAGCCTGCCCTGATGACGAGTTTCCTCTTCCCATCACAGACGTCATGATTGACAATACATGCGGTTTTGAACGTATATCTTTCATGGACGGATTTTCAGGATACAATCAAATCAAGATGCATCCTGAAGACGAGAAGCATACTGCCTTCCGGACACCATTGGGGGTATATTGTTATACGGTCATGCCCTTTGGATTGAAGAATGCCGGGGCTACATACCAACGGGCTATGAGTAACATATTCCATGAGCATTTACGCAAGACAGTGGAGTATTACGTGGACGATGTAGCTGTCAAAAGCTGCCTCAAGGATAATCACATCCAAGACTTGAAGACAGTATTCGCATCAACTCAAAATGAATCCTACAAAGTCCTTTCTGGGTGTATCTAGTGGCAAATTCCTGGGATTTATCATTACCGCCAAAGGCATTCAAGTGGACCCCGATAAAGTCAAGGCCATCTTAGAAATGCGGCCGCCCCAGAATCTGAGGGAACTCAGGAGATTTCAAGGTCGTCTGGCTTATATTCAGAGATTCATATCCAACCTCTCTGGAAGATGTCAGCCCTTTTTCGCCTCATGAAGAAAGGTGTATCCTTCGTATGGGACGAAGCCTGTCAGCAAGTATTTAATGATATCAAACGCTACCTCACTATCCCGCCAGTTCTGGTGCCTCCCGTCATAGGAAGACCATTCGTGCTGTATGTTCGAGAAATAGATCATTCTTTGGGAGCTCTTATCGCACAAAAGAACAATATGGGTTATGAACAGGCTATCTACTACCTCAGCAGGATGATGGTCGGAGCCGAACACCGGTACAACCCAGTGGAGAAAGAATGCTTGTCTCTGATGTTCGCTATCCAGAAAATGCGGCACTATGTCACAGGCCAAACCATTCACATCATCTCCAGGATCAATCCTCTCCGGGTATTGATGGACAAGCCAAGTGTTCTTAATTCCCGACTCGCGACTTGGACGATGTTATTAACACCGTATGACATGGTGTACGTCCCTCAGAAGTCCATCAAAGGCCAAGCGTTGGCTGACTTTCTAGCTACTCATCTAATCCCGGAACCTCCAAACTGTATAAGGACATTTTCGACGAAGTTGCAGAATATAATTCTGCAATAGAAAGTGATGAATGGCAACTGTTCTTCGATGGTGCCTCCAGAACTGGTCCCAGGGGAAACGTGGTCTCAGGAGTAGGGATTGTCCTTGTTACTCCTGATAAGATCATCATCTACTGAGCATATTCTCTTAGCGAGCCCTGTTCTAACAATGTGGCAGAGTATAACGCTCTACTAATCGGGCTCCAAGTTGCTAAAGAATTGGGCGTGGAATCTCTGAAAGCTTTCAGTGATTCTCTGCTGATCGTCAATCAAGTCAGAGGAATATATGAAGTCCGGAATCCATACCTCATCCCCTATCACCGAACGACGGTCGAGATAGCCATGACATTCAAAGGGTTCTTTCTAGAGCATGTACCTCGATCTCAGAATCTGGAAGCTGATGCCCTAGCCAGTCTAGCTGCAGATTTAGCTACCCCTATAAGAAGCAGGATTCTGAAATCCTTCTTAACAGAGATTTATTCTGTCTGAAAAATAACTTTCACATAGAACAAAGCTACGCTGTGAACACAGATCTTCCCAGGAGAGACTGAAGAAGTCCCTTTATAGATTTTGTAGCATACGGAATCTTGCCAGAGGACCCTAAAGAAGCAGTATCCGTCAAAAGACGATCATTGCGCTTCTATTTCGACGCATCTTCACAATGTCTATATCGCCGGTCTTATGACGGACTATTATTACAATGTCTCTCTGGTGATGAAGAACAGCAGATTATTCGTGAAGCTCACGACGGCGTATGCGGAGCGCATTAACCCGGTCCTAAGCTACAGGATCGTATCAGGAGAATGGGCTATTACTGGCCTACTATGATCACAGATAAAATAAAGTATGCAAGACAATGCAGTGCCTGTCAGGTCCATACAGACTTTATCCATCAACCTCCTGAATATTTATATCCTACGGTTGCGTCCTGGCCTTTCGAAGCATGGGGTATGGATATCATTGGTCCTATTCACCCGTCTTCTTCTAGAGGTCACCGGTTCATACTGGCCATCACGAATTATTTCTCCAAATGGGCAGAGGCGATCCCTCTTGCTGAGGTGAAGGCATCTAATGTGATCAACTTCATCAAGCATCATGTCATTTATCGCTTCGGGATACCCCGGAGGATAATTCATGACAATGGGCCTCAATTTATCAGCCAAGCGTTTCATCAATTTTGCAATAAAAATCGGATATAAAATGTGGCCTCTACGGCATATAATTCTGCTGCTAATGGTTCGACGAGAGCTTTCAACAAAACCATTATCAAGCTCTTGAAAAAGTTCGTCTCTTCGAACAAGAGGGATTGGAATAAGAAGCTGGAAGAATGTCTCTGGGCATACCGTACAACGGTACGAGCACCGACAGGTTGTACCCCATTCTTATTAGTTTATGGGAGCGAAGCAGTTCTCCCCATCGAGATCCAAATTCCGTCACTCAGGATAGCCGTGGCTAATGAGTTGACTCAAGAAAAGAATGACCTATTAAGGCTTCAAGAGCTAGAAGGATTAGACGAGAAATGCCTCCAAGCTCAACAGCGCATCACGTTCTACCAAGCACGTATTTCCAGAGCTTTTAATTAAAAAGTAAAGAAAAGAGTGTTCAAAGTTGGTGAGCTAGTCTTAGCTGTGAGAAGGCCGATGATTCTTACTCAGAGGAGTAAGGGCAAATTCTAGCCCAAATGGGAAAGCCCTTATGTGATCGAGACAACGTTCTCAAACGACGCTTACAGGTTAGCCAAGCCTAACGGGGACTTATTGATGGCTCCTATCAATGGCAAATTCCTGAAGAGGCACTATGCTTGAACCTCCTCTGCTCAAGTGGAATATGGCAAAAATCTCATTCTGACAAAACTACTTCCAAAATGAAACTAGTTGGATCGTATTCTATCATGTCCACATAACCTCTAAATAGATATGTTTAAACTAATTTGGAACTTCGAGACCTATCACGTCCATATTACCTCTGATAGTATTTTGTGTACAAATTTTAGCTGAAGCATATTCTATCATGTCCATATGACCTCTGAATAGATATGTCCTACTAAAAACTTACCGAGAGTATATCACGTCCATATTACTTCTGATATCACTTTCACCCAAACCTGTCATTTATATTCCAAAATGATGGGTTCACAAAGTCAGATGAAAGCCTCTTTATTATTCCCAAAAAGAGCAAAAGTACATTAAAAAGCAAAAAGTATATCATTTGGGAGGAGCGGTCAGGTCACGAATCTGCTACGCCAGCGCGGTCATCTTCTCAGTCCGGGAGCTCAAAACAATAGCGCGGGCCCGCTCCAGCCGTGCCTCGTCATTGCTCAGGAGGGACAATTCGGATCTAGCCCGAACGAAACCAGCACAGGCAACTCCTGCACGCGCCAAGTTCTGTTGAGCTAGGACCACTCGACCATTCACCACATCTAGAGCTTCCGATGAATGAGAAGCCTACTACTTTGCCTGAGCAAGTTTTGCTTCCAGTTTGCGGACCCTTGCTACATTCCCTTCATGCTTGGCCCGGTAATTCGTTTGGAGAGGAATGACCTCCGCCAAGACATTATTTCCTTCATCCATCTCCTGCTGATGTGTTTGGATGAATTTATTTAGGGCGTCCATCTGTTCAGTAAGCTGCTCAGTCAAGGAGTCATATTTAGCCTGGACCAGGTCGTCAATGCTGCCTCGAGATAGCTGCAGATATTCGTTAATGGGTTGCTCCAATCCATTAACTATCTGCTCCAGGGTATCAGCTATCCCAGTATCGTTGAACTCTCTGATCGGCGCTATCACAGATTGAGAGGACCTCCTCAGCGCCTCGAAGCTCAGATTCTTCTCCAACACCATTGATATTAATGTTTTCAAAGTGGTGTAGATGATACTGGTGTACTTCTCAGTCAGCAGGGCTAGATCCGAATGTACGCTGGGAGTGGTTGCAATATTGACGAACCTTCCTCCAGGAACGACCGCAGACGATGTTGCCACAGCCGTTGCCTCAACTGGAGGTGCCACAAAAGAAGATGCGCCAACACCGAACGAAGAGACCGGCGTACTCAAAGGAGGCATTGTCGCAGCGACAGGCTCATCCTCCTCCTGAGATGACGGAACCACTTCGGGTGAGCCGGCACCCGAAGATGTTTCCTCTTCAAAGTCAGGCACCTCCGTGTCATCGCCAGAACGTGAAACAGTGCCAAAAGATGCGTCTACACTACCCCCCCCCGAAGATGTCTTTCCCTGAAAAGAAGACAAAAGAAAGTTAATATCAACATAATATTAATTTTCCTAAAGAAGAGGCATAAAAGATGACATTTACCCATGGCCAATGGTGTATATGTCGCGTCTACGGCCAGTACAACTAAATTATTTCTTAGTGATGCTAGGCAAGCTGTCATACCTGGAGAAGGGGGTGTGCTAACAAACATCGGCATGTACTCTTCCGAATCTTCATCGAGATCCACTCGAGGCTCACCAGGTGGAATCTCGCTGGATGCACCTACAGACACGGCAGGGGTCTCTCCCGATACTGAGCTGGATAAAGGTATATGGAATCTTATTATGATCGGCCCCGAAGGTGACCTCGTTCTACTACCTGAAGCAGTAGCAGCGACAGCAGCCTCCAGCAGAGATTCTTCGGCACCACCAGCCGGAACTGTAGAGGGTCCCTCTCTAAAAAGCGAGGAACCTCCAATCAAAGAATCGTCCCCAACAGGGGGAGATACAGGCTCAATTTTAGGAGCCTCATTGCCAGGAATCCGAAAAGGACGAGTAACCATCTTCTTCTTCCTCTTGCGAAGGGAAGTCTCCTTCGGAGTAGGAGCCCTTCGCTTCCCAGAGATTACCAAAGCCCTTGCAGGCGGAGGTATTTCACCCCTCGGTACCGACAATAGAGGCTCATCCAGAGTAACGGACTCTTCACCCTCGTTAGAAAAAATCGAGAGGATTTCGACTCTTCCCCCAGGCTTGGAAGAGGGCATCCTGAAACTTCCATGCATATCAAAATCGCGATAGAAGGTATTGGTTGCCACATAGAACTGGGCATACGAGTGGAGAATGCGCAGCTCCGTGGAAAGTAAAATGACGAGTACGGTAAAAGTTGCTTCAGTGCAACCCATGATAAAATATCGCCATCCTCTGGCTCCATCAATGAGTCCACCCTTGGACCTGAAGCTGGTGACAGCATTGCCCACGTGCAACTGGTCGTACCCGAATTGCCTGACGAACCGACTAGGCAGGTAGGGCTCCAAGAAGCAAAGGTCTTCGGTTCTGTACAGTAAATAGGAAGGTCTAATGCAGACCAACCAATTAAAAGCCTCAGAAGAAAGAATCGTCTGCCCATCGCCAACATCCTGAAGTCTGATCCCCTATTGATTGAGATGTACAGAGGGGACAGTGCAGAAAAGCTTCCAGCTGTGACTGAAGTTCAGCACTCGCCGACAGTCTAAAACTTTGGTCACGTTCCAGGAGGAATTCTTGTAGTTTAACAAGAAACTACCCCCCGAACTACTGCCAGAGCCGGGAGACGTAACCCTGGGGTTATGGAGAATTAACCATCCCATCAAATACAGGTATGGTAATTCTAACCGGGGAAAACTATCACGCCGAGTCTCATCGGCGAGCAGCCCATCAGTCATAGCCCTCAGGCCAGCTTGAATGCGGCATACCATGGCAGGGAGCAAGCCCAGTCTTGCCCCGAACACCAGACGCACTACAGGCCATAGCGTGTTGCGGTGAATGCTGTCCGCAGATACAATCCCGGGCACCACCACTCGGCGCAGCCATATGGAGAGAAAGCCAGTCAGTTGAGCTTCCTTGGACAGAGGCCTGCGACAATGCCTCAAATAGTTGTAGGCCTTAGTGCCTGCTAGATATTTCCTTATCCCTTCATCGAGAATCTGGTCCGGAGCCCCAGCGTCTTCCATGAGATCGTCGACTACCTGAGCACTAAGCACGCTCAGAAAATTCAGAGGCTGATCCTTGCCTTCCAATACCTTCTCCGACTTAGCAGTCCTGGACCGGTGAAAGAAGAGGTAGGACGTCCATTTATTAATGTAAGACAAATCTGAAGGCTCGCCATAAAAAGCAGTGCAAGCAAGGTAGTGGCACATCAGCTCCTGGTACACTTCTACTACCCGAGGGTCTGAATCCCCCAACTCCATGTTCGTGGGAACATACTCTTCATATGGAGTATCCCCCATCGGCAGTCTCGAGATCTCTCCATCTCGTGGAGGGACAATCCCAACTCCCCCAGTGGAATATGGTGAAAGTCCCATTGAGCGAGATATACCGCTCCATCAGTGCCAGAAACAGGTTGGGGTTGAGAGGTAACCCAACACTGGTGGCACTCACAGCTGCATACAGACCAATGCTCTCCAGCTCGGCCTGAAAATGCTTCAGGGCCCATTCAGCCAAGCGAGCCCATCGAAGATTTGTAGGGGTGATCCACCCACTTGTCCGGGGATTCACCTTGGGGTATACTCCCTCGTACCCCATGAAATCATTGTAGAAAGTCGGTAATTGCACCGACTGGAGCACCAAGCTGTCTTCACTCGGGACACTGCCCGGGTACAGTCCCCTGAACGGCATCTCAGAGCCAGAAGGGCGGCTGACAAACGACCCCTGGTCAGCTCCTTTCAGATAAAATATCTTCCCCGGCCTGCCATGAAGATCGGGAGTCAGCGTCCACGACATACTCATGGGATGTGTAGCATGAAAGAATGCCGAGATGGGATAGTCTTTCAGCATCTTGGGCACATACAAAACCAAGCCCCCAGCAGGGAAAACCCAGAGTTCTTTCTTGGGCTTCGTCTGGGACTGCTTATCAATCATGTCCCCGAAGAGGAAAGCCGACTTTATGTATTGGTCCCCATCTATATACCTCAGGGGCTCTCCGTTTATCATGCTCAGCAGCATCCGCTCTCCTTGAGCCGATATCAGGATTTCCCTTCCCTCAGGATATTGGGGTCCAGAGATGGGAAATGTCACGTGGGACAAATCCTCCAGGTAGTTGGAGTACAGCATCCCGGCAGCGGAACCCATCACCTCAGCCAATGGAGACGCGTGCAAGTTAACTGCAAAATACAAGAAAGACATGTCAGTTTCTATAATCTTGCAGCATATGCCAAAAAAATCAACAGTCTGTGCTTTACGCCAAGGCTGTAAAAACTCGAGCTTTTACGCTGGAATCCATTTCCTAAACGTAAAATTCAAGGTTGGCAGTATACAGTCTGTGCTTTACGCCAGACTGATAAAGTTGAGTTATTACGCCGAAATTTTTATCCAGAAGCGTAACACTCAAATTTTATACGCCAAGTTTTGACAATTTGTGCTTTTACGCCCGACTGCAAAAATATGGAGTTTTTACGCTGACACATTAGAAATGTGGGCATAAAAGATGAAACGTCTCTGTGCATCATCTTCTTCAAAGAGGCTATCAGCACAGAAGATGACCTAGCGCGTTCACGTACAACGTGTGCGAAGGATTTTCAGTCGTTCTTTTGCGTCCTAAAAGCTCTACTTTTAAGGCCGGGTGCGCTGCTCGTCGGTGAGACACTTCGTTCGGAACAAAGTTTGCCCTGCCCGACCGAAGTCGCTCTCGCTTGGACAAAAGAGCGAGAAGAAGAATCAACATTCTTTTCCTTAGTGGAGGGGATTTGTTTTGGGGCCATTACTGAAAACTTTGAAGGATCGGAGAAGAAACGAACAAGAACTCGAAAAGTCGAAGGCTTTCTTTCGCAGAAGACGGATGAAAAGTTTTCCTCTCAAAAACTTGGGGTATATATAGAGTTCGGATGGACTCCTCAAATCCCGAACCAAATCTCATAATTAATATTCGGTTATGATTGGGTACTACGTCAGCCTATTACTCAGAGAAGGCAGACAGTCAGCGAATTCAAAAAGTTTTCGTGCAAAGCAGATTCGTGGTTCTTACGCTAAGGAGCTTTCTACGCTCGACAGCTACAGATCTACGGTTTTACGCTCACAGGCTATAAGTCTATGGTTTTACGCCCGGATGCTTTTATGCTCGGTAACTTTTATGCTCGAGAGGCTACAAACCTACGACTTCACGCACAGCAGCTACAAATCTATAATTTCACGCTCGGTGGCTTTTACGCTCAGAAGCAACAGATCTACAACTTCACGCTCGAAAGATTTCTTTTTTAGAAGCTACAAATCTACAGTTTCTACGCCCGGATGCTCTCATGCTCAGCAGCTTTTACGCTCGAGAGGCTACGAACTTATGATTTTATGCTCATCTACAATTACAGATCGAGGACTTTTCGCACATCTGAAAAATAAACAGGCCAGAGTACGCGTACATCTGAACGATTCTCAAGGCGGTCGATTGCAAGAGTTCACGCAAAAGATACTCCTTCTTGACCTCAAAATATCCCAAGTACCCAAAGCATACAGAGTTCAACATTGAAAATTACTCTTCTCCTTGGGTCGATTGGAAGTTCATCCAGACTCCAGTCTGAATATTTCATCTACAATTCAAGATGGCGACTCAATTTTTGACATCCATTTCTCGCCCTGTTCCAAGGGATTTTCGAGAAACCATTCTTGAAGATGATTGTCTGAACAAGAATTCTGTTTATCAGTAGTGACAGTTCAGAATTCTACGCGGTTCCTCATTCCTAACAGCAGGACAGTTCGAACACTCGACTGCTAAGCGGCTTTCTGCGCATCCTTAGTCATGCGTAAAAGACAGGACAAGACCTAACACTCTTTCTAACAGAGTCGGCGTAAAAGTTACCAGACATGTCAAAGCTACACATATTCAGACTTTACAGCAAAATATATGGCAAGATGATCATATGCACAGAAGAAGATGATTTTATTAAAACATGATTACATATGAGGGAAATCCAGTCTACAAGGGTTTTTCTTCATTTTTATGATCACATATGAGGGAAATCCCGTCTACAAAGGACTTTCTCATCGTCGTCTGAAGATTGCACCCAGAATCTGTTCTGCCAAGTTCTCGCATGGGTGGACTTCTTCATCCATCTTCTCCAGCAGTTAGTCGGTTTTCGTAAACCGACTGACAAATAATCAATGACGGGAGGATACAGAACTGGGCATGCATAAATAATGCAGATCCCATGCTCCGTACGCCATGAGAGATTGAATTGAGGTATTTTACCAAACTCAATACTCGAGGACAGAGCTAGTTTCTGCTCTGGTCCACGAAAGTATTAGGAGAAGATACAGCTTGCAAGCTGTGTGGTCAAATACGACCCTTTCTCTCTTCGGAAGAACCGCCATACAAAGTTGCTGATTATCCCGAGCAAAGGAGGCTATGATATCCTTCCATGATCCATCGTTACAGAGGATATTTGCTCGAAGATACCGTCTTTTTTGGCTCCTTACATGCTGGAAGAACATGATTTTCTTCTTCCTCAAGTTGACCCGACGAACTCCGGCGATCATCTCTGTGTGGTAAAGGAAATATGGGAAGAACAGGTTAACTCCTCAGCCTTTTATAGGAAAGAGAGAGCCCTCAGAATCCCAACGGATCCCCAATAACTCTGCCATAAAGTCAGCCTTGAAGGACATGTCAGACTTGACCGTTTCATGCTTCATTCAAAGCATTTCAAATTATAAAGAATTTAAAAGCTTTGAAGGGGGTCTTGTAGAAGCATGAAAAATACGCTGGATAGCTATACGCAGTATGTTGATGCAGGGCAGCGTAAACAGAGGACCTTAGAGCCATCAAAGTACAACAGAGCTTTTTTGCTGAGCACAGCGTAAAATATAAGCTCAAGGACCATCCGCGTAATGCGGTATGTCCAGGCTGCTTCAGCGTAAAAAGGGTGCTACATCGCCTTTATGGCGTAAAACTCATCCGCTTTCAATGCAACATTGAAGTATACGAGGAATGCTTCGTATTCTTCGAAATAAACCTGTCAAATCATGCAATGAACCTGACGTCTGGACTCCTGACAAAGAGTACTGCACGACTACCCAGGTGACGGCTATAATAATGGTGCGGCACAGCAACCAAGACTGTTATTTACTGCCATTTCCTTGGCATAAACCGCTTTTACGCATACAAAGGAATACGCTGCCTAGTTTTACACAGGCATATGTGAGCTGTTTACGCTCCATAGAAGACAAACAGCCTACGACGTCAAAAGCTGCTCTTCGTACAGGGCTCAAGGCACGTCTCTGCATTTAATACGCAGAGTGATGACAAAAATTGAGGCACGTCTCTGCATTTAATGCGCAGAAGGGTGGCAGACCTTCAAAACACGCCTCTGCATTTAATGTGCAGGATAATGGCGGATCTCCGCATTTAATGCAGAAGATTTGATTAAATGTTACCGAACCGTCGTTTAGTGACATCCCCTTTGCGTAAACTGCTCTTACGCATACAAGAGAATACGCTGCCTAGTTTTACACAGGCAGACGTGAGCTTCTTACGCTCTACAGAACACAAACAAACTGCCACGTCAGCAGTTGCTCTTCGTACAGGATTCGAGGCGCGTATCTGCATTTAATGCGCAGAATGATGGCAAATCTTCATGACACGCCTCTGCATTTAATGCGCAGGATGGGGGCAAATCTCTGCATTTAATGCAAAAGATTTGATTATATCTCCAAAAGTCATAATTTCGGCTAAGACGTCCACATCATCACTTTGGCACATTACGCCAACTCAGGCCACAGTCAGAGGAGGAGGATCAGCTATCTTCTGCGCCCACTCGGCTTCTACGCTTACTCGTCTTCTACGCCTACTCGGCTTATATGCCTACTTGGCTTCTACGCCATGGTGACAGTTATTGGCTTCTATGCCAACCTCTTCTACACGAAGGATAACTACCTACGTGGCTTTTATGCCGTGATCTTCGCAGCAGTTATACGCGTTGTCTCTTAATTGACATACGTCACACGCTGTCACCACCCCATTTCCAGAGCCGGGTATTTTTTTTATTTTAATTTAGTTAATTGTGGATTATTTATATTTAATTGTATTTATATTTAATTATTGATTGTATTATATTTTTATTGTTTGTTTTAGGATTTTGGCTAGCCTGGACCCATGTCAGACCCTAGTGAACCCATGTCCGACCCAGCCCACACCCTTGTGAGAATTATTTTGGGGCTTAGAATTTATTATTTTATTTTTAGGAGGTTAGTTGGAGAGATTTGGAACTAGTTTGAGTGCTTTTGGAACCCGGAACCCAAAATCGAGTTACGGAAGGGCATTTTGGTAATTTCCCAACTTGGCAACCCCTTTAACTATCCTTGGCCGACCATTTCAGCCCCTCCCAGACCGTGGAACAGCAGCCCCCACTCCCCTTTCTCTTCTTCTTCATCTTCTTCTTCACTTCTTCTTCTTCTCCACTTCTTTTTCTTCTTCCTTCCTTCTCCAAGTAAGTTCCTTCCTCCTATTTCTCTTCTTTCTTCTTCTATTCTCCATGGTTGCTAACCCTAACCTTGCATTTTCCCTAACCTAGGTGGGTAGAGCCTAGATTTGGAGTTGGAGCTAGATTTGGGAGCTTGGAAGCTTGATTTGGAGAATTTGGAGCATTTTGGAGATTTTGGCTTGGGATTCCAACTTCCAAGAGGTAAACCCTAATTTTCCTCTTGTAATTACTCTTTTATAGTGTAATTAATATTTTAGAACCTTCCTAGACCCTTAGGCTACCCGTGGGAGGAAGTTGGAACTAGTTTGGTTGGGTTTAGAGACTTTAACATTAGGTTTTGTGTCAATTTCGGGTGGAATCCGAATTTGGCCCAATTTTGGGTGATGCCCTAGGTTAGATGGACCTAGATAGACGTTGTCGGGTGTCGTGAGGGTGAGAGCGTGTCTCCGTTCGGACACGGGAAGCCGCGTCGCGAAGAAACGAGCGTTTCGGGCGAAATTGGGGCTTTTCGTCGTCGCCGATTCTAAGTGCGTGTGTGTTTCCGCCACGGGCCTAGAATCGACACGGGAGCACATTTTCTAGGATCTAGACATCGTTTAGGACGCGTAGGTAAATTTTGGGCCGATTCCGAGTTCGTTTGGTGTACGTTTCAGGAGGTTTTCCGAGCCGCGCACCACGTGTTCGTCGAAATGACCGAACTGCCATTTTGACTTGGTTTCCTCGTTTTGGGCTTGTGCGCGCGTTGGGTTAGTATCGGGGAGTGTGTGCTAGGGTTTTCGAGTTATAATTTATATATTTATAGGTGTTTGGGCGTGTTGGGGTCGTTGGGCGTGCGTTGGTGAGCGTTGTGGGCGTGGTGTGTGTTGTTGTGTGTTGTGTTGTGTTAGTGTTAGTGTCTATATATATATATTTATATATATATTTGTATGTGTGTTTATGTATATATATATATATATATATATATATATATATATATATATATATGTGTGTGTGGTTGTGTGTTTGTGAGTGTGTTAGTGAGTGCTTGTGTGAGTGTGTGCTAGTGCGTAGGTGAGTGTGTGTGAGTGAGGATAGATATATATATATATAGATATATATATGTTTATATGTGTGTGTGTATGTATATATAGATATGTGTATATAATTATATGTGTGTGTGTGCTTGTGTTGTGAGTATGTGTGTGTGTGTATTAGTGTGCTAGTGTGTGTGTTAGAGTGTGTAGATGAGTGTGAATATATATATAGATATCTAGTTATATATATATAGATGTATATATATGTATATGTATATATGTATATGTATATAGGAGTGTGTGTGTGTGTTTGAGAGAGGGGGGGTGCCTGGGACTGGAACCAGCAGCTGCAGCAGCAGAAATAGGCGCAGCAGCGGCAGTATTCAGCAGTAGCAGCAGCTCGCTCGAGCGAGGCAGCGCCGCGGCAGCAGCTCGCTCGAGCGAGGCAGCGCCGCGGCAGCAGCAGGCTGCAGCAGAGCGCGCGGGCGCAGCAGCGCCGCGGCAGTAGCGACAGTGCGCCGCGGCAGCAGCTCGCTGCAGCGCGGCCTGCAGCAGCAGCAGTAGCAGCAGTTCCAGCGCCGCGGCAGCAGCTCGCTCGAGCGAGGCAGCGCCGCGGCAGCAGCAAGAGCATGAGCAGCAGCTGTAGCAAGTAGAAAATACAGCAGCAACAGCAGTTTAAGGTAGCAGCAGCAACAAGTTAAGGCAAGGGCAGCAGCAAATGCGAGGGAGAGGGAGAGATATATACATAGATATATATAGGTAGTTAGATTATTAGATAGATAGATGGTTAAATAGATAGGTAAATAGTTTGATGGATAGATAAGGTGAATGGATAGATAACTAGATCTATAGTTAGATGGGTATATAGATTGTTAGATAGATAGACACATAGATAGATGCATAGATAAATTGATAGATAGATAGATAGATATATGGATAGGTAGATATATGAATAGCTAGGTTGATAGATAGATATAAAAATAGATAGATTAATACATAGATGGTTAGATAGATACATAGGTAACTAGATACCTAGGTAGTTAGAGATAAATAGATAGATGCTATATAGATATTAGATGGATAGGTAAATAGTTTAATAGTTAGATACATAAATAAATAGCTAGTTAGATAGTTAGATAGATAACTAGATAGGTTGATACTAGATAGGTAGATGGATAGGTAGAGGGATAACTAGATATATAGATCTATATATATAGATATATACATAGCTAGATAGATAGTTAGATATCTAGGTATAGATATATATATTTGAGGGTAAGGTAAGGTAAGGTAAGGTATTGGGTATAGATATATAGGTATATGCCTATATGTATTAGATATCTATATTTTAGCCTAGATTATAGCTAGATATATAGGTTTATGCATAGTAAGTTAGCTAGAGGGGTAGTCGGGCTGAGTTTAGAGCGGTATCTCAATACCTTGAGATACCGAGGTATCTCAATACCTTAAGATAACCAAGGTATTGGGTTTCGAGCGGGTAAACCAACTCCTCCTACCATCCTTTAGTCAGCGATAGGGACAAAGTTGAAGTTCAGCTCCGCCTACCATCCTTAGATAGACGGCCAGACAGAGCGGGTAAACCAACTCCTCGAAGACATGCTACGGCTCTGCGCCTTGGACTTGAAGTCAAGTTGGGACATGCATCCACCGTTAGCCGAATTTGCATACAATAATAGTTATCAATCCAACATTAAAATTATGCCTTATGAGGCATTGTATAGATGGAAGTGTAGATCCTCTATCTGTTGGGATAAAGTCGGTGAACGACAAATTCTTGGCCCAGAGCTCGTAGAATGAACCGTCCAAAAGATCCGTTTGATCCGTGAACGGCTAAGGTAGTACAAAGCTGTCAGAAAAGTTACTCAGATGCGCACCATCGACTCTTGAGTTCTTAGAAGGCAATCGTGTATTTTTCAAGGTCTCGCCCATGTGAGGAGTTACCAGATTTGGAGCAAAATTGAAGCTAAGTCCAAGATTCGTCATCCCATTCAAAATACTTAAGCGAGTCACCCCAGTCGCATATCAAATTGCCCTGCCACCGTCACTATCTGAAGTGCACGATATCTTCCACGTTTCACAGCTTAGGAAGTACGTTACGACCTAATTCATGTGGTGGATCTTGATCAACTGGACTTGAAGGCAAACTTGACGTATGTTGAACATCCTGTGCGGATCTTGGATCAGAAAGAGAAGCTGCTTCGAAGTCGTTCAGTTTCTCTCGTGCGCGTGCTTTGGAAAAATTATTCTGTCAAAGAATCAACCTGGGAGCTTGAGTCTGAGATGAAGAAAATTTTTTTTTCATTATTTTATAGTGGTAGGTTCTATTCCTAAATTTCGTGGACGAAACTTCCTATTAGTTGGTTAGGATGTGGTGCCCCGTTCCCCCTTTTCGGGGAGTGCGGCTAAAAAATACTATCTGTATCATTCGATCGGGATATATTAAATCAAGATCTTTTTCTCGTTATAGATTTATTTCTTTGGAATCAATTCTCATATTCAGTGGACCGTGCCCCAAGGATGGACTTAGCAGCAGAGTCAAGAGGGACCTCTCCATTGTAAGTTTTTTTGCCTAGTTTTCGCTGTCGACTTGTTGCTTTCGTGCTTTTGAGTTGATTTTTGGATTTGTGTTTTCTTGAACAGCTTCGATGGATTTTATTTCTTTCGTTCATTAAACTATATTTCATTCCAAGCTTGAAAAAAGTAGGAGATGTATTGATCATCTGTTCGTGGCAATGTAGGTGATCGTGCAGTAAACATCGTGCGAGCGGAGTCTTGAAGCACCTCTTTCCTTTTCTCTCTCCAACCAACTCGTGAGTGGCTATAATTTGATTTAGTTGACCCTTCTTCCAAGTTTTCATATCTAAAATCTTGCCTTCTTGATTGTTTCGATCAAACGATACCATAATAACTAAAAGATATCAAGATTAAAAGGAATAGACTTGGAGTTACTTTTGCTTGTCAATAAATTTATGAACGGTTACCTTGCTGCATGCTAGTTCATTAAGAATGTTCTTTCAACATGTGTCAATTTTATTTAGAATATATATACTTCTTCTATTATTGAGCTATGTATATAACACACCTTGCTATGCAATATACTAAACATGGGGACTATGCAAAATAGATCATGCCATGTTACTTGTCTTGTGCTCGTGTTGCCTTGAACTACATTATTTGATAACTTAGTATTAGACGCCGTTTGATCACAGATAACTTGTGTACAATGTCATAGTTCCTGCGGACGGTCGTTGGGGTACTGCACCAATCCGATCCGGATGGAACTTCATGTTAGTCTTGTATACTGGACGGGATGGCTTATAGCGTACCGTATACTTTCGTTGTATACCATCATCGTCATTGACTATAACTCGTCCATTATGGCATCATGCCAGTGATCCTCACGTATATTTAAACTGTGCAAGCTAACTATATTTTCGTGGCAGGAAAGGTCATGTAAGTGTTGTGCAGGTGGTTCATACGGACATGTAAAAAATTATTGAACGGTGGCATATTTAATTCAGTAAACTTTCATATCTAATGCTTGCTTGTAAAATAGACTAAGGCAAGATAGAAAGATCATATAATAACTTGCATACTTTATATAAAAAATGTGTTGATTGGTATAGTTGGATTAGCTCATCTTCACCAGTACATTTTGATGTACTGACCCTCGTTGCAACAGGTTTCTTTCACCAAGGAGATCCTGCAAGAAGCTAGAGCAATTTTTCAATCCAGTCCACCTACCGGCATGCCCTGATTGTGCCTTCGACGAAGCATTTTGAAGTTCCAGGAGCTCATGCACATAACTTATGCAGCTCCATGGAAAGATGATAGCTTCGTCCGAAGGTGTCTATAGCTTTAAAGTTTTAGTAAAAGGATGTATTGTACATGACGGTTATATCATTTTGTATCCACTTTTGTAATCCCGTGCGACAATTATCTGACTCGTTCAAGAGTTTGTATAAAGATATTCATTATCAATAACGAGAGCTTTTTCATGTTTTAACATTTTGTTCAATTATCTGCGTACTCTGATACGTGCTCGTTATATAAAATACCTTGTCCTTGTGCGTTGCACAATCTAGGCATGCATGACGTCACGCCCAGGGGACGACTATCGATTCTACAAAATTAAAATGTGACATTCTTGGCATAAAGCCTTGCGCTTCCTTGCGATGCTACGTCTCTATGACATGATCTAAAGTTGAGGTTCAATCCCTCATGTGGTTGTAGAAGCATGAAAAATACGTTGGGAAGAGCTACGCAGTCTCTTGATACAGAGCAGCGTAAGCAGAGGCCTTCAGAGCCATCAGGCGTACAACAGAGTTTTCTCTGCTAAAATACAGCGTGAAGAATAAAGCTCAAAGGACCATCCGCATAAGTACAGTACGTCTAGGCCGCTCCAGCGTGAACAGAGTTCTTCATCGCCTCCATGGCGTAAAACTTATCCGCTCTCAAAGCAGCGTTATAGCATACGAGGAACGCTTCATCTTCCCCGAAATAAACCTGTCAAGTCACACAGTGAATCTGACCTCTGACTCCTGACAAAAAGTGCTGCACGACCACCCAGACGACGGCTGGAAACGATGGCAGGCCCCTCGGGATACGCACCACAGAATGATGGCGGATCTCTGCATTTAATACAGAGGATCTATTTAAAAGATCACCGAACCGTCGCTTACTGGAGTCCCCTCCGCATAAACTGCTCTTCTGCGTACAAGGGAATACGCTGCCCTGTTTTACACAGGCAAATATGAGCGGTTTTACGATCCGCAGCGGACAAACCGCCTGCCATGTCAAAAGTCGCACTTCGTACGGAATTCGAGGCACATCTCCACGTCTAATTGCACAGAGCGGTGACAGTTTCTCTCAAGGCACGTCTCTGCGACAAGTGCACAGAAGGGGTGCAGACCTTCAAAACACGCCTCCGCATTTAATACATAAGATGATGGCAAATCTCTGCAAGAGATTTGATTATATCTTCAAAAGCCGTAATTCCGGCTAAAGGCGTCCACATCAGCACGGTACGCAGCGGCTTCTATGCCCATTCAGGATCTGTGCCCATCCGGCTTCAACGCCCTCTCGGCCTCTATGATCGCTCAGTTTTTACGCCCATCCGGCCTCTAGGACCACTCGGCTTCTACGCCCATCCGGCTTCAACGCCCTCTCGGCCTCTATGACCGCTCGGTTTCTATGCCCATCCGGCCTCTTGGACCACTCGGCTTCTACGCCCATCCGGCTTCAACGCCCTCTCAGCCTCTATGACCGCTCGATTTCTACGCCTATCCGGCCTCTAGGACCACTCGGCTTCTACGCCCATCTGGCTTCAACGCCCTCTCGGCCTCTATGACCGCTCGGTTTCTACGCCCATCCGGCCTCTAGGACCACTCGGCTTCTACGCCCATCCGGCTTCAACGCCCTCTCAGTCTCTATGACTACCCAGCTTCCATTCCAACTCGGCTTCTATGCCTGTTCGTCTTCTATGCCTGCTCGGCTTCTATGCCATGGTGACGGACATTTGGCTTCAACGCCAACCCCTTTTACACAATGGATACCTACCTACGTGGCTTTTACGCTGTGATCTTAGTAGCAATTGTACGCGTTGTGTCCCCTTAGTTGGACCCGCGTCACCCGCTCATTCAAAAGATCATTTATACGTAGGCATTGGTTACTTTAACCGTTGTGTAATAGGGTGTTGTACTTTCCACTCCTCGGTTGCTATACCGACGGAGTGGTCACTGTCACCAAAGACTCTATAAATAGAGGCCCCTATCAATGGGGAACGGGAGGAGAGAAGATCGAACAAGGAGGAGTAGAGGGAGAGAGAGAGAGAGAGAGAGAGCCCGGAGCTCAGGCAAAGAGCGGGGATCGACGACTTCGGCATCGTGCATCCACCCTCTCCTACAACCTTCGAAGCTGCTACCTGTCTTCCACGGCACTTCTTCAACATCGCGTGGTCCAAGGGCTAAAGTGATCGACCGCAGATCAGACACCTATAGCAATTTATACCCAGATTAAATAAATTGTACTCCCACATCCTCGTATAGGATTACATTATACAAGTTTGTTTGTAAACCAAAGGGCGCGGGTTTCGCACAAACCCCGTCATTGAAATACACTTTCATTCTTTCGTTTAATACCACAAACAAGATGGCGACTCTGCTGGGGACATCTTTCTCTTCTGACGAGGAAGCAATTGCTCAACGCGATGCGGTATCTATAGGAACCGTGAAGAAGACACTGGTCGCTCAGTTCGATCAGTCCGCCTACGAAGACATGCTTCGAACCGGGGGTAGCTCTCACTCTCTCTCCGTCCAAGACAACAGGATGCTGCGCAAAGTGTGGGTGCCCAAGACATCCTCTACCATTCCCGTGGACTCTCCGATCTCTCCGATCTCTTCGACCAATGAGGTGGTAGCATCGCTCCCTCCGTGCCCCGCACGTAAAATTCAGTCTCCCGCTACGCGCGGTACAGACAAAACTTCAGGCAAAGCCTCAGCGCTAACCCAGGGGTATCCACTGCGCTTTACGCGCAGAAATCAGTCTCCCGCTACGCGCGGTACAGACAAAACTTCGGGCAAAGCTTCAGTGCTAACCCAGGAGTATCCATTGCGCTTTACGCGCAGGAATCAGTCTCCCGCTACGCACGGTACAGACAAAACTTTGGGCAAAGCCTCAGCACTAACCCAGAAGTATCCACTGCGCTCTACGCATAGAAACCAGTCTCCTGCTACGCGCGGTACAGACCAAACTTCTGATGATGCCTCAGCGCCAAATCGGAAGTACAAATCACGCTCCATGCGCAAGACAACATCTGACCTCTACGGAGAACCAGATGAACGTTGTGATCTCCGCAAGTGCAACGACAAGTCTGGGGGTAGTCTCCCTCGACAAAACCGAGCAACATCCAAAGCTGGGGGTAGAATTCTCTCAGAATCTGAAGATGATACAACGATGACGATCTTCCCAGAAGACCATGAAACTCAAGCATCAGGAGCCCGAAGGCCAAAAGGGACTTTCTCCTTCAATGAAGATGACATCAGTAAAATCTTCAATACGTTGATGAAGGAAAACAAACTTCAGCTTCCCAACATCAGATACCCTGAGAGGGCTGGCAAAATCGATAACCCAGATTATTGTCTCTTTTATCGGTACATTCATCATCGTACAAAGATATGCTATGTACTAAAAAAGAGAATCCAGGAGTTGATCGATGCCAAGGTCATCACTCTGCATCTGTAAACGAAGGTCCGACCATCGATTATCATGTTCATATTACCTCTGATATCGATTGTCATCTCAACTTAACACCCGTACTTAACTCTAAGTATGCCAGTGGTGTTGAGTCCACAAAAACTGCTACGTCCATATTACCTCTAGCAGGGCTTGTCTCAAACCTATTGCTTGCACTTAGGTGCGCAAAAAGTGATGGGTCCACAAAATCAGCCATGTTTATATTACCTCTGAGCTGTAAACCCCAGCTGAGTTTGTTATGTTCATATTACCTCTGAACAAACCATCCTGGTCCGACCATCGATTATCATGTTCATATTACCTCTGATATCGATTGTTATCTCAACTTAACACCCGTACTTAACTCTAAGTACGCCAGTGGTGTTGAGTCTACAAAAACTGCTACTTCCATATTACCTCTAGCAGGGCTTATCTCAAACCTATTGCTTGCACTTAGGTGCGCAAAAAGTGATGGATCCACAAAATCAGCCATGTTCATATTACCTCTGAGCTGTAATCCCCAGCTGAGTTTGTTATGTTCATATTACCTCTGAACAAACCATCCTGGTCCGACCATCGATTATCATGTTCATATTACCTCTGATATCGATTGTTATCTCAACTTAACACCCGTACTTAACTCTAAGTACGCCAGTGGTGTTGAGTCCATAAAAACTGCTACGTCCATATTACCTCTAGCAGGGCTTGTCTCAAACCTATTGCTTGCACTTAGGTGCGCAAAAAGTGATGGGTCCATAAAATCAGCCATGTTCATATTACCTCTGAGCTGTAATCCCCAGCTGAGTTTGTTATGTTCATATTACCTCTGAACAAACTATCCTGGTCCGACCATCGATTATCATGTTCATATTACCTCTGATATCGATTGTCATCTCAACTTAACACCCGTACTTAACTCTAAGTACGCCAGTGGTGTTGAGTCCACAAAAACTGCTACGTCCATATTACCTCTAGCAGGGCTTGTCTCAAACCTATTGCTTGCACTTAGGTGCGCAAAAAGTGATGGGTCCACAAAATCAGCCATGTTCATATTACCTCTGAGCTATAATCCCCAGCTGAGTTTGTTATGTTCATATTACCTCTGAACAAACCATCCTGGTCCGACCATCGATTATCATGTTCATATTACCTCTAATATTGATTATCATCTCAACTTAACACCCGTACTTAACTCTAAGTACGCAAGTGGTGTTGAGTCCACAAAAACTGCTACGTCCATATTACCTCTAGCAGGGCTTGTCTCAAATCTATTGCTTGCACTTAGGTGCGTAAAAAGTGATGGGTCCACAAAATCAGCCATGTTCATATTACCTCTGAGCTATAATCCCCAGCTGAGTTTGTTATGTTCATATTATCTCTGAACAAACTATCCTGGTCCGACCATCGATTATCATGTTCATATTACCTCTGATATCGATGTCATCTCAACTTAACACCCGTACTTAACTCTAAGTACGCCAGTGGTGTTGAGTCCATAAAAACTGCTACGTCCATATTACCTCTAGCAGGGCTTGTCTCAAACCTATTGCTTGCACTTAGGTGCGCAAAAAGTGATGGGTCCACAAAATAAGCCATGTTCATATTACCTCTAAGGTGTAATCCCCAGCTGACTTTGTTATGTTCATATTACCTCTGAACAAACCATCCTAGTCTGACTATCGATTATCATGTTCACATTACCTCTGATATCGATTGTCATCTCAACTTAACACCCGTACTTAACTCTAAGTACGCCAGTGGTGTTGAGTCCACAAAAACTGCTACGTCCATATTACCTCTAGCAGGGCTTGTCTCAAATCTATTGCTTGCACTTAGGTGTACAAAAAGTGATGGGTCCACAAAATCAGCCATGTTCATATTACCTCTGAGCTGTAATCCCCAGCTGAGTTTGTTATGTTCATATTACCTCTGAACAAACCATCCTGGTCCGACTATCGATTATTATGTTCATATTACCTCTGATATCGATTGTCATCTCAAACTTAACACCCGTACTTAACTCTAAGTACGCCAGTGGTGTTGAGTCCACAAAAACTGCTACGTCCATATTACCTCTAGCAGGGCTTGTCTCAAACCTATTGCTTGCATTTAGGTGCGCAAAAAGTGATGGGTCCACAAAATCAGCCATGTTCATATTACCTCTGAGCTGTAATCCCCAGCTGAGTTTGCTATGTTCATATTACCTCTGAACAAACCATCCTGGTCCGACCATCGATTATCATGTTCATATTACCTCTGATATCGATTGTTATCTCAACTTAGCACCCGTACTTAACTCTAAGTACGCCAGTGGTGTTAAGTCCACAATACCTATCACGTCCATACTACCTCTGATAGGGTTTATTTCGAAACTTATTATTTGCACTTAATATGCGCAACAAATGATAGGTCCATTAAAAATCCCCCAGTGGGATGTCCTCAACAAATACGGTATCGTACTACGTCAGCCTATCATTCAGAGAAGGCGGACAGTCAGCGAATTCGAAAAGTTTTTCGCGCGAAGAAGTCAGCGGTTCCTACGCTAAGGAGCTTTCTACGCTCGACAGCAACAGATCTACGGTTTTACGCTCGCAAGCTATAAGTCTATGGTTTTACGCCCGGATGCCTTTGTGCTCGGTAGCTTTTATGCTCGAGAGGCTACAAACCTACGACTTTACGCTCAGCAGATACCAAATCGATGATCTCACGCTCGGTGGTGCTTAGTTCACGCTCAGAAGCAACAGACCCGCAACTTCACGCTCGGAGAAATTTTCTTTTCAGAAGCTACAAATCTACAGTTCTACACTAAGGAGCTTTCTACGCTCGACAGCTACGAATCTACGGCTTTACGTTCGATAGCTATCAGTCTATGGTTTTATGCCCGGATGCCTTTGTGCTCAGTAGCTTTTACGCTCGAGAGGCTACAAACCTACGACTTCACGCTCAGAAACTACAAGTCTATGATTTCACGCTCGATGGTGTTTAGTTTATGCTCAGAAGCTGCAGACTAATGATTTCACGCTCCATGACTTCCCGCACATCTAAAGGATACGTCGGCCAGATCACGCGTACATCTGAACGGTCCTCAAAAGCGGTTCATGCTTCATTCAAAGCGTTTTAAATTCCGAGGAATTTAAAAGCTTTGAAGGGGGTCTTGTAGAAGCATGAAAAATATGCTGGGAAGAGCTACGCAGCCTCTTGATACAGAGCAGCGTAAGCAGAGGCCTTCAGAGCCATCAGACGTACAACAGAGTTTTCTCCGCTAAAATATAGCGTAAAGAATAAAGCTCAAAGGACCATCCGCATAAGTGCAGTACGTCCCGGCCGCTCCATCGTGAACAGAGTTCTTCATCGCCTCCATGGCGTAAAACTCATCCGCTCTCAAAGCAGCGTTATAGCGTACGAGAAATGCTTCATCTTCCCCGAAATGAACCTGTCAAGTCACACAGTGAATCTGACCTCTAACTCCTGACAAAAAGTGCTGCACGACCACCCAGACGACGGCTGGAAATGATGGCAGGCCCCTCGGGATGCGCACCACAGAATGATGACGGATCTCTGTATTTAATACAGAGGATCTAGTTAAAAGATCACCGAACCGTCGCTTACTGGAGTCCCCTCAGCATAAACCGCTCTTCTGCGTACAAGGGAATACGCTGCCCTGTTTTACACAGGCAAATATGAGCGGTTTTACGATCCGCAGCGGACAAACCGCCTGCCATGTCAAAAGCCGCACTTCGTACGAAATTCGAGGCACGTCTCCACGTCTAATTGCACAGAGCGATGACAGTTTCTCTCAAGGCACGTCTCTGCGACAGGTGCACAGAAGGGGTGCAGACCTTCAAAATACGCCTCCGCATTTAATACATAAGATGATGGCAAATCTCTGCAAGAGATTTGATTATATCTTCAAAAGCCGTAATTCCGGCTAAAGGCGTCCACATCAGCACGGTACGCAGCGGCTTCTACGCCCATTCAGGATCTGTGCCCATCCGGCTTCAACGCCCTCTCGGCCTCTATGACCGCTCGGTTTCTACGCCCATCCGGCCTCTAGGACCACTCGGCTTCTACGCCCATCCGGCTTCAACGCCCTCTCGGCCTCTATGACCGCTCGGTTTCTACGTCCATCCGGCCTCTAGGACCACTCGGCTTCTACGCCCATCCGGCTTCAACGCCCTCTTGGCCTCTATGACCGCTCGGTTTCTACGCCCATCCGGCCTCTAGGACCACTCGGCTTCTACGCCCATCCGGTCTCTACGACAACTCGGCTTCCATGCCAACTCGGCTTCTATGCCTGTTCGGCTTCTATGCCTGCTCGGCTTCTATGCCATGGTGACGAACATTTGGCTTCTACGCCAACCCCTTTTACACAATGGATACCTACCTACGTGGCTTTTATGCCGTGATCTTAGTAGCAATTATACGCGTTGTGTCCCCTTAGTTGGACCCACATCACCCGCTCATTCAAAAGATCATCTATACGTAGGTATTGGTTACTTTAACCGTTGTGTAATAGGGTACTGTACTTTCCATTCCTCGGTTGCTACACCGACGGAGTGGTCACTGTCACCAAAGACTCTATAAATAGAGGCCCCTATCAATGGGGAACGGGAGGAGAGAAGATCGAACAAGGAGGAGTAGAGGGAGAGAGAGAGAGAGAGAGCCCGGAGCTCAGGCAAAGAGCGGGGATCGACGACTTCGGCATCGTGCATCCACCCTCTCCTACAACCTTCGAAGCTGCTACCTGTCTTCCACGGTACTTCTTCAACATCGCGTGGTCCAAGGGCTAAAGTGATCGACCGCAGATCAGACACCTATAGCAATTTATACCCAGATTAAATAAATTTTACTCCCACATCCTCGTATAGGATTACATTGTACAAGTTTGTTTGTAAACCAAAGGGCGCGAGTTTCGCACAAACCCCGTCATTGAAATACACTTTCATTCTTTCGTTTATTACCACCAACAGTGGTGTCATCTACTGTAGCATGAGGTCTCAGCCTCTTTGTAGTGCCACACTATCCAGCATGAAGTTTTGCACTTCCTTGCGGTGTTACGCCACTGTGACATGGCTCGCGTAGTCGAGGATTTATATCTTTTACCACTGTGGTGTCACACCACTGTAACATGAGGTAATCGACCTCATTGTAGTGCTGCATACCACTCTTCATTCTACAATATTAGGCTACCTGCCTATGTGCGATGCTACACCGCTATGACATGGCCTAAAATTGAGGTTCACTTACTCGTATCGTATCACACCACTGTACCATGGGATACACATTCCTTGTGGTGCTGAAACTACTGTGCTTCATATAAAGCACACTGGACATTCACTCTGCCCGAGAACTAATTAAGGCGTCAAAGCCATCCTCCCATAGTAAATATTCTGTTCAAGAACGAATAGTAGACCACAGTGGTTCCAGGTACATGTCCCACAGTGTCCCTGAGGACTAGTGTCATGCCCCAGTCCCAAAATACTTAGGACTAGGATACGTAAGAATGCCAATCGCATGTACATGGCAACTCTAATATATGGACACCATGATACACACGTACACTGTAATATGAATATTAAATCCACAAGTGGTATAAAACTATCACAAGTCACAGGGTATAATCTAAATCTCATCCACAAAAAATCAAATATAAATAAATAACCAGTATCTATGAAACTAGATCTCAATAAGAAGTATCTAAGGATGATAGTTGGGTAAAAACAAATCCACTACCAACTCGAATATAAGAGCAAATACAATATAAGTACAACACAATAAACACCATATAAGGATACCAGCTAACAATTACGGGCTCGAAGAGAAGACATCCTCGAAACATATGTAACCATCCGAATCTGCGCTCCTGCGAATACTCAAGAACAGATACACCTGGAAGGGCCAGGTCCTCAGAGGACATAACAAGATACATAAAAGCATGCCAATGAAGTACTGAAATAAATATCCAATTGGTCGTCTAACCGTCTAAGTGAATGCAGTTAAGAACAACTTTCCCCACAAGTGAGCTATCTGGCTGAAAACTGGGATTGGCATGGTTCTCTCAGAGATCCAAGGGCCTAAAAGGTACGTCGTCTTTTGAACGCCGGAGGCCCGCCTGATAATATATAATATATAGTGGTAATCACTATCCGTATCTCCAACGGAGAATCCGGGCGCACAATAGAAAAAGTGCAAAGGAACTCAAATGCGGTACTTGTTGTTCTCCCCATCCCATACTCTAAGCATGTCACATCCATGACACAATTTGGTTCATAGCCTATTCTTAGTACCCTAGCCCAATCCTGTAACCAAACAAGGATAAGGATGGGACCACCGTACTACAATAAGCTATGTCCATGGACCTCTAATAACTGTTAAGTCTTCTGGCATACAAAGTTTCTATTAGCAGTTATCCCTAACGCACGGACCATACGTATATGATGCCAGACCTGTCATGTAGTCCATGATCTATATGAGACTCACACTCGTGTAACAACTGTGTCACAGGCAATGAACCTTATGATGCTACATGATAATGGGGTAGTCTCATAAATAAGGTCAATACAAATACATAAATAAAAATATATCGCAATAACACCGTCGCGCGCATTTATATAACAGTTAAAATATATGACTAAAGACAGAAATTAAAGATGCATGCAACATATGGAATATAAATAACAGTACAATAACAAGGTATACTTGCCTGTGATCCAAGCGGTTGAAACTGCGAAAGATAGTTCCTCAATTGCCCGAATCTCCTATATCAAATTTACTCATAAAGAGTTATTTTATAATTTTTTTCACATCTTATATACGTATAAGTGTAAAATATATTTTATTACAAAAATATTATCTATCTTATAAGTGATTAGTTAACAATAAGTTTCTTATGCTTAAATTAACTTATTTTATTTATAAATCTTGATTTTTATGTGTTATTTTTATATGGATATAAGGTGTTATAAGTTTATATATTTATTGGCATATTTATAAAGGCTAAATAAATTTTCTTAATGGAACTAACTAATAATTATAAAAGGAGGGTTATATTAAAATAATAAATGTTTACTCTATGTACATAGTGGTAAGTGACTAAGAAATAGAAAGGTTGATATTCTTCATTACTTCATATTGTTCTATTATTCCATAATACAACAATAATATAATTTACATGAAAGAAGGTTTTAAGTGTAAAATAAGTCAATCTTCACTAAACTAGCTAGTCACATGCCTATGTGAGCAACATAGTATGAATAGTGCCCTGTTGGTTGGCTTCTTAATAAACAACAAGAAAGAGAAAAGCTTTATATACTATTATACTAATCTATTAGCTAGCACAGCAGCATTGAAATAGGTTCTGTTGCCTATGTATATATATATATATATATATATTATTATTATTATTATTTTAAAAGAGCAGATGCCATCATCTTCTACCTATATGTGCTGCCATATAAGTCTATTGATATACAACTTCAGTATAGTAGGGTTAAAGTCTACTGCTATTCTATGATCCAACCCTTTTATCACTATTTTTCTATATTGAACGAGAAAGTTGCTTACTTGTTTCCTTGATGGTAGGGTTCGAGCACTCGGTATGAGGCTCTTCTAGAGATTGCAATGAAGTAAGCATGGGTTTATCGGTTGTATATGATATGGCCTTGGTCGATTGTATTGATGGAAGCTACCTGCGCTCACGAGTGATGTGTAGACTCGTGCGGGGTGCACCGCACAGAGGCGTCCGTGGTGTTGAGGTCAGCTTGTCTCGCCTGAGGAGGGTGGCAGCAAAGGAGAGCTCCTCTTGTCGCCACTCGCTACGGTCGGCGAAGATCGCACATGCGAGCTTAGGCAAAGGCGCCGAACATAGGGAACGACTGGGACTAGGCTCCGATAGGTGCATGGATTGTCGGCAACCGTTAGCCTACGTGTAGGCGAGCCTTAATGGAGTTGGACCGCTCGGACGAATATGCGACATGTGCGGTCGACAAACGGCCTAGTGGCCATTGCAGCATGTTGCTGGCGGTAGGCAAGTAGAGGGCGTCGGAGTCTGCTGGTTCAAGGTAGTAAGGGCAGAGAGGCACTATAGCGATGGTTTTGCCGACGAGGAGCTGATGATAATGAAGAAGATGAGGAAAGCTGAGAAGGGTTGAAGAAGAGTCCGAAAAAAAATATTTGTTGCAGGGAAGGAATAAGCGGCTAGGGTTACTCATAGCACCATAAGTCATATATATAAGAGAAGAGGAAGAAATGGGCTTGGGCTTGCGGAATTGTAGTCTGCTTGGGTTTGGGCATATCAAATTTGGCTATTAGCTAAGAGGGGTTAAATAGTTCAACAAGAAAATATATGAAGTAACGTATATGCTTTTAAATATTATATATATATATATATATATATATATATATATATATATATATATATATAATCCCTTTCTTTATGAAAGGAATATTGAAATATTCTAGAAATGAAGAAAAAATTTTAATTGGCGATCCTAGCAAAAGAAGATACAACTAACAAGAAATAGTAAGAACCTAATAACTAATTTTAAAATAATCAATATTTTGATATGGGAGTTTACATTCTACCCAACTTACAAGAATTTTGTTCTCGAAATTAAAAATAACTCATGATTGGTTAATAAGAGAGGCAATATAGTAGATAAGGGTCAAGTACGAATTATCGTATCTCAAACTTGGGAAGGGAAAGATGAAACTCGTATTAATTTTGAAGGGTCAGACTGGCCTACTCTAAGTAAGATAACATGGCACGAACAAGTTTTAGTATAAAAAGAACTTGTACAAGAAATTGAGGATACGAAGGATACGATAGAAGATATGAGTAATCCAAGGGGACGAGGTATTGATACACGAAGGATGAACTGCCACTACTTGGTCACATGAACGTCTTGAGCTATCTATGATATAATGATCTAAAAGGGTATCCCTCTATTCTATAAATTCTCCATAGCCACTATGCCTACATTTGTACTCGTTGAAGTCGTCAAAGTTTAAATCCTTAAAATTCGTATCTAGGTCAAGTCAATCGTAATCTCTCAAAATCTTCTAAATCAAATTTATCACATTCTTCTCAAAATCGATATTTAAATTTATTTATTTTATAATTTTTTTCTCAAATTCAATAATCACACTGTAAATTTAAGTCAAATCTATATAACATCCCCAAATTTAAGTAACGCGCATCAGATTTCCAAATAAAGATCAAGCCATCATAATCTTCTCTAGAATTTAAATAACCAAAAATCTATTCAATCCAATCTTATTTTGATTTTCAAAACTTAAGGATTTCATAATCAATAAATATTAAATTTGATCTACATCCTCAAATTCTATTTGGGTGATTCAACATTTAAATTTAAATCCTCAATTTGTAAAATTTTAAATCCAATCCCCCTAATGTTCAATGTTAAAATTCTATATTTATTATAAAAACTTAAATCGATGCTTCAACCTTCAATATTCAAAATTTAAATCATATGCTCAAATTATAAATATTTGGTCCGATATATCAAGATTTAAAAATTTGTTAGATCTTCATCATCGTAATCCTTCTTTTTAAAATTCCTCAGAATTAAAGTGACCTGAATCTCCCAATCTAATCTTGTTTGATCACAATCTGAAAGAGTTTAATCTCAATTTAACAATGCGACTTCTACCCAACTTAGAATTTACCCAACTATCATATAAGGCTATACACTTAAGAAGAATATTCCTTAATTTGTTTACTCATGTCATTCAATCCTCGAAACCTTAACACCACTTATATCATATATGATATGTCCTTAATCAATTATAAAAGATAGTCACCAAATAATGCGATTGGCCTATGGGTATATCTAGTACTATCTGTATATCAAACTTATACAAAGCACGAGGTTTCGTCTTTCCAAAATAAGGGAAGACGAAAAACAATGATAAAGAGTTCAAGGGAAAGGTACTAGAATAGAAGTGTAGAGGTCAAGGCGATTAGGGAATTCAAAAGAGAATTATCAAGGCAGTCGTGGATTGAAATCCTAGTTTAAAATTCCTATTCACATGCTCGTATCAGTACAATTATGTAACTAATACGATCTGCTCAGACATATCTAGAGGGCAAGTATATGTGTCTACTAGTCAACTATATATCTCGATCCACGTAAGATAGTATTGCGAAGGGCGAATCAAGCGCACTATGGTTGATCAGACCATAATACACTGATTCTGAAATATATTATTGTGGGCCCCCCAATAACACATATGTCATGAACAAGCTTGATAAAGAATAAGCTTGCAAAACTAGGCCATAAAATAGCAGCATAAGTCAAGGTAGTATATAAAATATAAATGCGCTAGATCATGATGAAAGAAGTCACAAAATATTTCAAGTTCACAAGAATTTAAGACTATATAATCTCTACAGTTGTCATACTAACTCCTTGTCTAAGTTGCTAGTCGACCAAATAGGGTATGGGCCTCTAATTTCTACAGTCTGAATAAATATTGTCATCTTATGCTCGCATACAGGTCATATCATTCGGTTACACTTCAATAATAGGTCAAAAGACTATGTGATACTAGGTTGTGAGGTATACTACCCAACTTATAACAATAAACTAATACTGTAATCATCTTATGGATACCGTAGAAACTCTTGTTAAGGTCTACGAGAAGGGGTCTTGGTACTTATTAGGGTATCTTCTTATATTATAAAGGTCATGGTCGTCTTACGTCTTAGTCATAGTGCTTATAGAACAAGTGTCAATAATAATGATAGAAGAGTTACTGGCCGTCAAGGGGAAAGGGATATAACTTGTATCAAGGTGGGGGTACAAATTACGTGATCTACAACTAGGGATAATCATCATAATCTAATTGAACAACTCAACTATCAGGTTCTAACTACAAGGCACACAATTCAAAATTCAAGATTACAACTATAACTTTAGCAAACTATATATCCTATCATAGAATATAATCACTTGGTCTATAATTAGAGATGTCAAGTGGAATGAGTTAAAAGATGAAGAAAGGAAGAAGATAATTTATTCGTCGCACAATTAGCGATCGTTAAGGTCGCAGAGGAACAATATATGAAATTAAAATAGAGGGCTCGAGATAGCATCATGGTTCTCTAAGGGGGAGGGGTATGCTAGTTGCTAAATTCGAGGTATGATCAAGGAAAAGTGTTGATTATATTCTTCTAGGCTTCCTAAGGTGTTGTCTACTAATAATAAGACAATGATCTAGTTTATAGTTCTCCAATACTATCTAACTATGAAGGTTAGGTTCAGTCCTAATTCTCAATTTTTGGTTTTCTATTGGTTCCTTAATACTAGGGTCAAACATTATGGTAAAACTTCTCACTACTCTAGTAGTGTCTATACTACTCTCAAGTCTTCATAATACATCATGGGGTAATGGTAAACCAATCTATAGATAAGAAATTCTAGGGTTCACTAGATATTCTAAACTTAGTGGTGTGTCAGCACTCTAGTTGTACTCTTAATAGGAAGGTTACCCTACTTATCATCTAACAACAGGGACTTCTATATTCTAGGAGGGGGCTATACTCAAAGAATTATCAGGGAAGTACATGAATCAAGCAGAATATAATTATTCAAATAGAATGGATTGGAAGAAGAGCGAATCATAGTCAATTATGGATGAGATCCTATACTCTATTTCTAGGTGCAGGCTTGTTCAGTACAGTAACGTAATCGAGACAATATGCTCTTGACCTGCATGGGCCACCACTAAAACATGTCACGCCCCAGTCCCAAAATACTTAAGACTAGGACACGTAAGCATGCCAGCCGTATGTACATGTCACCTCTAATATATGGACACCATGATACACACGTACGCTGTAATATAAATATCAAATCCATAAGTGGTATAAAACTATCACAAGTCACAGGGTATAATCTAAATCTCATCCATAGAAAATCAAATATAAATAAATAACCAGTATCTATGAAACTAGATCACAATAAGAAGTATCTAAGGATGATAGTTGGGTGGAAATAAATCTACTACCAACTCAAATATAAGAGCAAATACAATATAAGTATAACACAACAAACACCATATAAGAATACCAGCTAACAATCACGGGCTCGAAGAGAAGACATCCTCAAAACATATGTAACCATCCGAATCAGCGCTCCTGCGAATACTCAAGAACAGATACACCTGGAAGGGCCAGGTCCTCAGAGGGACATAACAAGATACATAAAAGCATGCCAATGAAGTACTAAAATAAATATCCAATTGGTCGCCTAACCGTCTAAGTGAATGCAATTAAGAATAACTTTTTCCACAAGTGAGCTATCTGGCTGAAAACTGGGATTGTCATGGTTCTCTCGGAGATCCAGGGGCCTAAAAGGCACATCGTCTTTTGAACGCCGGAGGCCCGCCTGATAATATATAATATATAGTGGTCATCACCACCCATATCTCCAGCGGAGAATTCGGACGCACAATAGAAAAAGTGCAAAGGAGCTCAAATGCGGTACTTGTTGTTCTCCCTACCCCATGCTATAAGCATGTCACATCCATGACACAATTTGGTTCATAGCCTATTCTTAGTACCCTAGCCCAATCCTACAACCAAACAAGGACAAGGATGGGACCACCGTACTACAATAAGCTATGTCCATGGACCTCTAATAACTGCTAAGTCTTCTAGCATACAAAATTTCTATTAGCAGTTATCCCTAACGCACGGCTCATACGTACAGGAGGCCAGACCTGTCACGTAGTCCGTGATCTATATGAGACTCACACTCGTGTAACAACTGTGTCACGGCCAATGAACCTAATGATGCTACATGATAATGGGGTAGTCTCATAAACAAGGTTAATGCAAATACATAAATAAAAATATATCGCGACGACACCGTCGCGCGCATTTATATAACAGTTAAAATATTTGAACTAAAGACAGAAATTAAAGATGCATGCAACATATAGAATATAAATAACAGTACAATGACAAGGTATACTTTCCTGTGATCCAAGCGGTTGAAATTGCGAAAGATAGTTCCTCAATTGCCCGAATCTCCTATATCAAATTTACTCATAAAGAGTTATTTTATAAAAAAATTTCACACCTTATATACGTATAAGTGTAAAATATATTTTATTACAAAAATATTATCTATCTTATAAGTGATTAGTTAACAATAAGTTTCTTAAGCTTAAATTAACTAATTATATATATAAATCTTGATTTTTATGTGTTATTTTAATATGGATATAAGGTGTTATAAGTTTATATATTTATTGTTATATTTATAAAGGCTAAATAAATTTTCTTAATGGAACTAACTAATAATTATAAAAGGAGGGTTATATTAAAATAACAAATGTTTACTCTATGTACATAGTGGTAAGTGACAGAGAAATAGAAATGTTGATATTCTTTATTACTTCATATTGTTCTATTATTTGATAATACAACAATAATATAATTTTCATGAAAGAAGGTTTTAAGTGTAAAATAAGTCAATCTTCACTAAACTAGCTAGTCACATGCCTATGTGAGCAACATAGTATGAATAGTGCCCTGTTGGTTGGCTTCTTAATAAACAACAAGAAAGAGAAAAGCTTTATATACTATTATACTAATCTATTAGCTAGCGCAGCAGCATTGAAATAGGTTCTGTTGCCTATGTATATATATATATATTATTATTATTATTATTATTTTAAAAGAGCAGATGCCATCATCTTCTACCTATATGTGCTGCCATATAAGTCTATTAATATACAACTTCAGTATAGTAGGGTTAAAGTCTACTGTTATTATAGGATCCAACCCTTTTATCAATATTTTTCTATATTGAACGAGAAAGTTGCTTACTTGTTTCCTTGATGGTAGGGTTCGAGCACTCAGTATGAGGCTCTTCAGGAGATTGCAATGACGTAAGCATGGGTTGATCGGCTGTATATGATGTAGCCTTGGTCGGTTGTATTGATGGAAGCTTCCGGCGCTCACGAGTGATGTGTAGACTCGTACGGGGTGCACCGCACAGAGACGTCCATGGTGTTGAGGTTAGCTTGTCTCGCCTGAGGAATGTGGCAGCAAAGGAGAGCTTCTCTTGTCGCCACTCGCTACGGTCACGCGAGCTTAGGCAAAGGCACCGAACATAGGGAACGACTAGGACTAGGCTCCGATAGGTGCATGGATTGTCGGCAACCGTTAGCCCACGTGTAGGCGAGCCTTGATGGAGTTGGACCGCTCGGACGAATATGCGACATGTGCGATCGACAAATGCCCTAGTAGCCATTGCATCATGTTGCTGGCGGTAGGCAAGTAGAGGAAGTCAGAGTCTACTGGTTCAAGGTAGCAAGGGCAGAGAGGCAATATAGCGATGGTTTTGCCGACGAGGAGCTGATGATAATGAAGAGGATAAAGAAAGCTGAGAAGGGTTGAAGAAGAGTTCGAAAAAAAAATGTTTGTTACAGGAAAGGAATAAGCGGCTAGGGTTACTCATAGCACCAAAAGTCATATATATAAGAGAAGAGGAAGAAATGGGCTTGGGCTTGCGGAATTGTAGTCTGCTTCGGTTTGGGCATATCAAATTTGGCTATTAGCTAAGAGGGGTTAAATAGTTCAACAAGAAAATATATGAAGTAATTACGTATATGCTTTTAAAGATTATATATATATAAGCCCTTCCTTTATGAAAGGAATATTGAAATATTCTAGAAATGAAGGATAACATTTAATTGGTGATCCTAGCAAAAGAAGATACAACTAACAAGAAATAGTAAGAACCTAATAACTAATTTTAAAATAATCAATATTTTGATATGGGAGTTTACAACTACCTACTGTACCTGATATTCTTCTAATCAATGATCATTCTTTGAACCAAAAACTAGATGCCTAGTAGATTTCTCTCTGACCTAATAGTATAAAACTTTATGGTAGAATTATAAAGACACAATATCAGAATATCTTCAAGCCCATTTTGATTATTGTGTCCTCGACTAGCTGGCGGTTAAGACCTTTGGTGAACGAATCTGCCAGATTCTCCTGGCTCCGAACATCAATCACGGCAATGACTCTAGTCTTTATCAGATCATTCACTGTCCTGTGCCTCAACCGCACAGTCCCCTTCATACCATTGAAGAGGTTATTTGATGCTACTTTTGCAGTCGTCTGGTTATCACAGTATATCGGTACAACCATAATTTGTGCACCAACCAATTGAAGATCATACATGAGCTTCCATAGCCATTCTGCTTCATCTGCTGTAGCCGCTAGTGTATAGAACTCAGATTCCATCGAGGATTGAGAGAACTTGTCCGCTTCTTTGACTTCCACGATATATCAGTTCCACCCATAGATAAGACGTATCCTCCTGTGGACCTTTTACTCTTTACTTCTGAATACCAACTTGCATTACTTAAGCCTTCTACTACTGTCGGATACCTACTGTGGTGCAGTACATACTTTTGAGTCCTCCTGAGATATCTTATCACTCTCTTCACAGCCTTCCAGTGCTCCACACCTGGGTTGCTCGTGAATTGACTCAGCATCCCCACGATGAAAGCTATGTCAGACCTTGTAGCAGTTGTTACATATATCAAACTCCCGATAATGCTTGAATACTCCAGCTGCCTGCCATTTTCTCTAGGATTCGGTTTCAGCTTTTTGTCACACCTGTACGGAGTATCGATCCCTAGAAGATCCTGATATCCATAGCGTGTGAGCATCTTCTCAATATAATGAGACTATGAGAGTGTCGCTCTAGTGTCCGTCCGGATAATCTTTATCCCGAGGATAACATCATCTTTTCCCAAGTCCTTCATATTGAACTTGGATGAGAAAAACTTCTTTGTCTCAGTGACTCGTGCTAGATCTGTGTCTAGGATCAGTATATCGTCCACGCACAGACAAACGATCTTCTCTCTCATCAGCGAACTTTGTGTAAACATACTTGTCCGTATCGCTGACCTTATAGCCGTTTGATCTTATGACTTTGTCAAACTTCTTATGCCACATCTTGGGAGCTTGCTTAAGACAATATAACGATTTCACCAACTTGCAGACATAATCTCCAAGCCATTTGACGACAAATTCTTTTAGTTGTTGCATGTAAATCTCTTCGATCAACTCTCTATTCAGGAATGCTATTTTAACATCCATATGATGATATAACTAGTTTGTGAATTGCACTAAGAGTAATCAACATCCTGATGGTCGTCATCTACGCTACTAGAGCATATGTATCAAAGTAGTCGATCCTCTGCTTCTAAGAAAATATCTTGGCAACCAACCTTGCCTTAAACTTGTCAATAGTTCCACCGGCTTTCATCTTCTTCTTGAAGATTCACTTGCATCCGATTGGTTTAGCTTCTTCAGGCAGATCGACTAACATCCAAGTATTGTTGGAGGTTATTGAGATATACTCATCATTGATAGCCTCCCTCCAGAAAGTGTCTCCGGTCTTCATCGCTTTATCACAGGTAAGCGGATCTGCTTCCACGTGATATATGACAAAATCTTCTCTGAAGTCCTTTGATATCCTCACTTGCTTAGACATCGGTTCTGCAAGTTCTGCTTCGAACGTTATCTCTGGAATGATAACTTCTTCTTGGACTACATCTTCATTGGAAGCGTTAGCCTCCTGTGCACCCACACTATTCTCTGAAATATTCGCGATAACAATGTTCTTGTTCCTTACAAATTTATCTTCAAAGAATTATGTGTCGCGAGATTCAATGATATGATTTGATTCTATATCAAAAAACCTTCGAGCATTACTCTTCTCAGCATAACCTAGGAAGATGGCTTCATAATCCTCGTACCCAGCTTATGTATCTTCAAGTCCGAAAGCTTCACATACGCCAGACACCCCCACACTCGAATAACATTCAAGTTAGATCTGACCTTAAACCAGAGTTCATGAGGGGTGATATCGGAAGTTAAATATGACACTCTGTTCAGAATAAAAGTAGCCGTAAGCGCAGCTTCTCCCTAGAAGTAGTTTGGAAGACCCGCAGTCAGCATCATTGAGTTCATCATCTTTGTCAATGTCATGTTCTTTCTCTCAGCTACTCCATTTGATTGAGGAGAATACAGAGCAGTATTCTCATTAACAATTCTATGTTCTTTACAAAATGATACGAATTTAATAGACCTATACTCTCCGCCTCGATCACTTCTGAGTCTCTTGAGTTGTTGTCCTATTTGACGTTCAGCCTCAGCCTTGAACTCCTTAAACTTCTCGAATACTTTATCTTTTGACTTGAGCAGATAGACGAACGAATACTTCGAGTAGCCGTCGATGAAGGTAATAAAATATTTTATCTTGGCCTTTGTGGAGAACTGTTTGAAGTCACAGATATCTGAGTGTACCAACTCCAAAAGATCTGTGCTTCGGTTAACCCGCTTGAACAGTTTTCTTGTGATCTTTGTCTGCACAAAGAATTTACACTTCTCTACCTTCTTACCCCCACATTTGGAGATAAGTCCTAGACTAGACATTTTGGTTATTCTTTTACAATGAACATGTTCTAGTATATTATGCCATAACTCAAGAGAGTAAGTAGAAGAAGAGACTGCATTTATAATTTTATACGGAGTTACAAATTAAAGTTTAAACATCCTTTCGATACAAAATACTTTTTTAAAGTATGTTCCTTTGTAGGACATCACCATCTGTCCAGCATTGATGTCCATCCTCATGCATGCATTGCAGATCAGACTTTTCGAGACCAGATTCTTGTCAAAATTGATAAATGCTTCATATCCTGAAGCGTCAGCGACTTCCTCGAAGTCAGGTTCAGTACCACCGTTCTGGTCCTAAGTACTTCAGTTTATGCCTGGTTTGCCACCATAACCTTCTTAGATGTAGGCTTGTAGGTGGTGAATAACTTCTTCTTTGAGCAAACATGGCAGGATGCGCTAGTGTCCAACCACCAGTCGATGTTGACATAAATCATGATAATTTGTGCAATTATAGAGACCTTGTTAGGCTCACCTTACTCTGTCTGTTTGGGCTTGGATCTACATTCACTCTGGTAGTGGCCTTTCTTGCCACAGTTAAAGCAAGTAACATCTGACTTGGGCTTTGGCTTTGGCTTGAATGAAGCCAACTTCAACTTCAGATGGTTGAAGTCCTTCTTCTTATTGTGAGAAGCCTTCTGCTTCCCCTTGGAATCACCGGTATACACCAAGTTGGCCTTTGCAAACTGCTTAGACAGGGAGTCCAACTTCAGTTGTCCCCTTGCTTCATCTTTATTATGAATCCAGTGAAGAAGATCTTCGAGTTGGATATCCATTTTCTTACGGTACATGTCAGTCTTGAACTTGATCCATCCTGGAGGAAGCTTGGTGACAATATCCCCTACCATGAACTTGTCTTCATGCTTCATGCCCTCCTCCTCTAGTTTCTACTACATCTTTTGCCATGCCCCAGTCCCAAAATATGTAGGACTAGGAATACGTAAGCATGCCAGCCGTATGTATATGACAACTCCAATATATGGATACCATAATACATACGTACGCTGTAATATGAATATTAACTCACATGTGGTATATATATTATCACAAGTCACAGGGCATAACTAGATCTCATCCACAGAATCAAATAGAAATAAATAGCCAATCTACTATATAACTGAATCTCAATATGAAGTATCAAAGAATGATATTCGGGTAGAAACAAATCTACTTCCAAACTAGAATATAAGGAAAACCACATAAGAACATCTAATGAACAATGAGACTCGAAGAGAAGACCTCCTCGAAAGAGATAAGTAGCAAGTCCTAATCCGTGCTCCTATGAATAGTCATGATCGTCTACACCTAGAAAGGGACCAGGTCCTAAGAGAGACGTAACAAGATACATAGAAGCATGCCAATTTGAATACAGTAAACATGCATAATAGGTAGAAAATATATAAGTACGCTGTACAAGACAATCTATATGAATGCATAATGAGGACAACTTTTTGACGTATGGACATGGGTAGGCTACTCGATCTAAATCTCATAACTCACACACACATCAGGGATATCAAAAATTGACATACCTCGGGGGTAGCGACCAGTAGTCCGATCTACCCGTCACATAAATTAAACAAGTTGGATTACAAAAGTGGGTGAATAGGTTCCTCCATTTTAATCTATTTTAATTATGAATAAAATAATCTAAAATAGTATTTTTAATCTTATTATAATCTGATTTTATTATTAAACCCTAATTTTGGTCTAAAGAAAATTAATTTTACTGATTTGTGATCTGTGACACGCAAATTGAGATAATCCATTGACCAAAAAGTCAACCGACTCAAATCCTGGATTTATGTGTAAAATTTTATAGATTTTAGCGCTACATGAATGCCAGAATTAACGATTTTATAAAATCACAAGTCGGTAAAGAGTTATGGCCACGAGGGTGAATGGATGACAGTTTTCGGTGGTTTCATATTTACGTCTATGTTGTACGAATTTTATAGTAGATTAAACTTATATGTTAAATTCTAGAAATATTATTTTATGTAAGTTCATCATGTTAACTTTCTGAAACTTCAAACGGTTCATAATTCTGAATTCGGGATCTCCCGAAATCTCGAAAATACGGAAACACGTCTGATTTCGGACAGCTGGCACTTTTAGAATTTTTGGAAAAATAGGTTTATAAATTATTAAAATAATTTATATACTCAGAAAACTAACCTTAATATGGTTCTAACAAAAAAAATTGGAAAGCGTTTGGAGTCCGGAGCTAGGAGATATCGTCTTTTTAAGTCGTCATAACTACTAGAAAATGAGGCTGAATTTATGACGAATTTTGACTATTTTTGGACGAAAAAGAGAGAAATTTGGAGAAAAAAATATGAAGGATGAGGTATTTATAATGGTGGACACTACTTAATTGAATACGACTATAATTGGCTAATTTGGATAGGATTATGATAAGTTCAAATAAGGATAGGATATGCATGAAGTTGCTTTCCTAGTACTCAGAATTTGAATTAATTTAGTTTGAGTTTATCTCAATAATTTATATTCTTAAATAGAATTAAAGATAATACAAATAATTTATATATAATCTTATTAATATCTATTAACACTAAATTAGCATCTATCTAATATTAAGACTATATATATCCAAATAAATTTTAAATAATTTTAAAAATCTAAATAAATTTCTTAAAATTCTAAATAAATTACAGAAAAATATAATTAAATATTTTAACCTAAAATAAATATTTGGTAGGAACAATATGTAAGTATAGTCTCATAGTAAATCATGAAAGTCCTAAAAATTTAGGTTCCCTATGTTTTAATTACCTAAATTTTTTGAAAAATCTCTAAAAATCTAAAATAGCCTAAAAATGATTCTAAATAAATATTTACATAAGTAAATATACTAAAAAAATTTATTTTCCAATTAACTAAGAGAATACTCTAAAGTAATTTAATATTTAAAATAATCAATAATAAATATAATAATATAAAATATACATAAAATACCTATTTTGGGTGAGAGGGCTTACAATCTAACCAACTTACAAAAATTTCGTCCTCAAGATTAAAAATAAGAAATAATTTGTTAAATCTTTCACATTCGTATCTAAGGCAAGTCAACCGAAATCTTCTTAAATATTTAAATGACAAAATCTATTCAAATCCATCATAATCACTTCAAAATTAAAATAACCACTATTTAAATCAAAATTTAACCTATCATAATCTCTTCTAGATTTTTAAATAATCAACATCCAAATTTAATTCAAATCTATATGATATCTTAAGGATTTAAATAACCCACATCAAATTTTAAATCATGATTTTCAACTATAATAAATTTTTTCTAGATTTTAAATAATAAACAACTCTAATTAAATTGTATTACTATTTTCAACTTAAGAATATTTGTACTCTTCAAATTTTAATTCTATTTCTATTATCAAAATTTTAAATATGTGATCCAACAATCAAAATTTAACTTTTAATTTAAATCATCAAATTATAAAATTTTGAATTCAATCCATTAATGTTCATGTTTAGAGTTCTATTATTTATTTATTTTCAAGATTTAAATTGGTAATTCAATCTCCAATATTCAAAATTTAAATCATGTGCTCAAATAATAAATATTTGGTCTATAATATCAAAATTTTAAAATTTATTCTATTAGGCATTCTTATCTTTAAAGTTAAATCATCATAATCTAAATTATTCTTCTAAAAATTCTCAAAATTAAAATGACTTTAATCTCTCAATCTAATCTTACTTGATTACAATCTAAATTTTTTTTACCTCAAGTTGACAATGCAACTTCTACCAAACTTAGAATTTACTGATCTATCACATAGGCTATACATTTAAGAAAAATATCCTCAAATTATTTAATCGTGTTATTCAATCCATAAAATATCTCACATGTTTTATGCCCTTAATTACAAAAGATAGTCACCAAGTAATGTGATTGGCCTATGGGGTATATCTAGTACTCTCCGTGTATCAAACTTATACCAAGCACGAACGTTCGTCTTTCCGAAATAGGGTAAGACGGAGAACAATAATAAAGAATTCAAAAAGGAGGTGATAGAATACAAGTACGGGATTCAAGGCGATTTTAAGAATTCAAAAGAGAGTTGTCAAGACAGTTGTGGATTGAAATCTTATTTTTGGTAAATTCTTATTAACATGTTCATATCAAAACAGTTACGTACCTGATATGATATGCTCTAACTTGTCTAGGGGGCAAGTATATTCATCTAACAAGTTAAGTCAACTATATATCTTAATCCCCGTAAGGTAGTCATGCGAAGAGCAAACCAAGCGCAATAAGGTTGATTAGACCATAATATACTGATTCTAAATAGACAATTGTATTAGTGTGTGCACCCAATAATACATATGTCATGAGCAAGCTCAATAAAAGAATAAGCTTGCAAAACTAGGCTATAATAGCAGCATAAGTCGAGGTAGTTCAGAAAATATAAGTAAGCTAGATTATGATGAAAGAAGGTACAAAAATAATTCAAGTTCACCAAGAATATCGGTGTTGTGTCTCTACAGTTGCTATACTAACTTCTTATCTAAGTCTCTGGTCGACCAAATGTGGTATGACCTCTAAGTTCTACAGTCTAGATAAATACTATCTTCTTATGCAAGTCTATAGTTGGTGTCATTTAATTACAATTCATTAATGGGTTAAAATGACTATATGATACTAGGTTATGAGGCATACTACCAAACTTACAAGAATTTAACTAATAGTGTTATTGAACAATAGAGTGTATATACCTAGTACCAGTCATCTTCCTAACCCTTATCAAGCACGAAAGAAAAAATAAGATTGACGTTGTGAAAGGATCAAGCAAGATGCAATGCAAGCAATCAAATAAGAATGCGAATTAAAATCAAGGAAGATGATTAAATAAGGGGATGAGATCCTATACTCTAATCCTATTTGTAGGCTTGTTCAGTACAGAAACGTAACCGAGACAATATGCTCTCGACCTGCATGGGCCACAACAAAAATATGTCATGCCCCAGTCCCAAAATATGTAGGACTAGGAAAACGTAAGCATGCCAGCCGTATGTATATGACAACTCCAATATATGGATACCATAATACACACGTACGCTGTAATATGAATATTAACTCACATGTGGTATATATATTGTCACAAGTCACAGGGCATAACTAGATCTCATCCACAGAATCAAATAGAAATAAATAGCCAATATACTATATAACTGAATCATAATATGAAGTATTAAAGAATGATAGTCGGGTGGAAATAAATCTACTATCAAACTAGAATATAAGAAAAATTACATAAGAACATCTAATGAACAATGAGACTCGAAGAGAAGACCTCCTCGAAAGAGATAAGTAGCAAGTCCTGATCCGTGCTCCTGCGAATAGTCATGATCGTCTACACCTAGAAATGGACCAGGTCCTCAGAGGGACGTAACAAGATATATAAAAGCATGCCAATTTGAATACAGTAAACATGCATAATAGGTAAAAAATATATAAGTACGCTGTACAAGATAATCTATATGAATGCATAATAAGGACAACTTTTTGACATATGGGCATGCATGGGTAGGCTACTCGATCTAAATCTTATAACTCACACACACATTAGGGACATCAGAAATCGATATACCTCGGGGGTAGCGACCAGCGCGACACCAGAAATCGACATACCTCGGGAGTAGCGACCAGCGTGACATACTACCGTAGTATGTGCTAGATATTACGGTTTACCAGAGTGGTTATAGCCCATACGCCTACTGATTGTCCTCCTCTCTCATGATACTAGGTGTCAAGTGTGTGTCAACATATATAATATATAGTAATAACTGAAAGAAAATACAGATGCAATGAATATATAAAAATATAATAAGCAATGTAGAGTACTGTAAACAATTTGGCAAGGTATACTTGCCTGGTCTGAAAAAGAATAAAATCCCAACTCAAGGCGTCGTCCGATCTACCCGTCACATAAATTAAACAAGTTAGGTTACAAAAGTGGGTGAGTAGGTTCCTCTATTTTAATCTATTTTAATTCTGAATAAAATAACCTAAAATAGTATTTTTAATCTTATTATAATCAGATTTTATTACTAAACCTAAATTTCGGTCCGAAGAAAATTAACTTTACGGATTTGTGATCCGTGACACACAAATCGAGACAATCCGTTGACCAAAAAGTCAACCAACTCAAATCTTGGATTTGTGTGTAAAATTCTATAGATTTTAGCGCTACATAAACGTCAGAATTGACGATTTTATAAAATCACAAGTCGGTAAAGAGTTATGGCCATGAGGGAGAATAGATGATAGTTTTCAGTGGTTTCATATTTATGTCTATGTTGCACAAATTTTATAGTAGATTAAACTTTCATGTTAAATTCTAAAAATATTAATTTATGTAAGTTCATCATGTCAACTTTCCGAAACTTCAAACGGTTCGTAATTCCAAATTCGGGATCTCCCGAAATCTCGAAAATACGAAAACACGTCTGATTTCGGACAGCTGGCACTTTTAGAATTTTTTGGAAAATAGGTTTATAAATTATTAAAATAATTTATATACTCAGAAAACTAACCTTAATATGGTTCTAACAAAAAAAAACTGGAGCGCGTTAGGAGTCCGGAGTTAGGAGATATCGTCTTTTTAAGTCGTCATAACTACTAGAAAATGAGGCTAAATTTATGACGAATTTAGACTATTTTTGGACGAAAAAGGGGAAAATTTGGAGGAAAAAAATATGAAGGATGAGGCATTTATAATGGTGGACACTACTTAATTGAATAAAACTAGGATTGGCTAATTTGAATAGGATTATGATAAGTTCAAATAAGGATATGATATGCATGAAGTTGCTTTCCTAGTAGGCTCAGAATTTGAATTAATTTAGTTTGAGTTTATCTCAATAATTTATAATCTTAAATAGAATTAAAGATAATACAAATAATTTATATATAATCTTATTAATATCTATTAACACTAAATTAGCATCTATCTAATATTAAGACTATATATATCCAAATAAATCCTAAATAATTTTAAAAATCTAAATAAATTTCTTAAAATTTTAAATAAATTATAGAAAAATATAATTAAATATTTTAACCTAAAATAAATATTTTGTAGGAACAATATGCAAGTATGGTCTTATAGTAAATCATGAAAGTCTTAGAAATTTAGGTTCCCTATGTTTTAATTACCTAAAAATTCTAGAAAAATCTCTAAAAATCTAAAATAGCCTAAAAATGATTCTAAATAAATATTTACATAAGTAAATATACTAAAAAATTTATTTTCTAATTAATTAAGATAATACTCTAAAGTAATTCAATATTTAAAATAATCAATAATAAATATAATAATATAAAATACACACAAAATACCTATTTTAGGTGAGGGAGTTTACATCTTTAGTAGTTCCTTGACTTGTGGTAGCATTACCTTCTCATCTTCAAATTGCATAGTGAAGAATTTCTCGATAAGATAGATATTGGACAATTTTTTGTCAGTTTTGTAATGCTTCTCAAGAGCTTCCCAGACATCTCTTGCCTTCTCTTTCTTACTGTAGGACTCTTCCATCAAGTCGTCCATTGCATTTAGGATCAACAACCTGCAAAGGCCATTGTCCTCCTTCCACTTGGAGTGCGCGTCCTGCACCACACCAACTTCAAGTTCCTCCATCTTCATGGATGGTAGGTTCATGATAAACCAACACATAAGCAACTTTGACAAGACGAAGATTCATAGAGATCTTCCTCTTCCAAATGTTGTAGTGTTCGCCATCAAACTTCTCAAGCTAGTAAAAGCTAGTATCAAGAAGGTTTGAGCGGTTCTCCATCTAACTCGGATCTTGCTTTGAGACTAATTGTTAGTCCTAAGACAGATCAAAGATGGTAGAACATGGGCCAATAGCAGAGCTACACGCGAAACCCGAAAGTCCGCTCTCTACTAGAACCCAAGTTATCGTCGAGACGCAGATCTACCGGCAAACAAGTTTTCCCTATGAAGAACTCGATTCCAACGAATCACCAAAACCAAGAAAGAGGTTGGCTCACCAGAAACTCGCAAGAGTCTCTCTTCAAGTGATGCACAACTCCTAAGAAGCACACTTCCAAGAACAAGTTACAAACTGACTACAAAGAAAATAAAACTATAAAAAATATTATTCTTCTCTTTACATTCGCAGATGCGATACCGAGATAGAACAGAACGAAGGGAACAAGAAGAAAGATCAGAAAAGAACTCCTGCTGGGACGATTAAAACCACCGGTGCTCAAAACAAGATTCGCCCTATCTGCGTTATGCTCCCAGAATAAAGCAAGATTCGCAGATGCTATACTGAGATAGAACAGAACAAAGAGAACAAGAAGAAAGATCAGAAAAGAACTCATGCTGGGGTTATTAAAACCATAGGTGCTCAAAGCAAGATTCGTCCTATCTGCGATCTGCTCCCAGGAACCAGCAAGTTCTGGAAGAACTTCTGGAACGCTCGTGTCACCTCTCGTGGACTCGCATGATGTCCTGGACTCCTCTTGCGGCGCAGCAACCTCTCTCCAAATCTCTCTCTCTCTCTCTCTCTCTCTCGGATTCTATGTCTCTCTAAAAGAGAAACAAATGAGAGTATTTATAGAGGAACCTGGCCACATAGTCGGTTACAAAGAGATAAGAATGAAATTAATTCAAATTTCACAAAATCGGATCTGAATTAAAGACACAATCTTTTCATAACCGAATCTGAATTTGCTTTCAGTGCAGGAGCGCATCAGCATAGCAGCGCAGCAACGCATGGCCGCGCATGGTTGCGCATGCAACTCGCGCATAACGCTCAGCACCCTGTTCAAGCACCCGCGCATGCAACCATGCTAGCAACAACGCATGAAACTCGCGCATAACCGAGCGCATGAGCGCATCAAATGCGCACATGCACCGATGTTGAGCACCCACGCATGTAACTCGCACATAACACTCAACAACACATGCAACCACGCTAGCAACAACACATGCAACTCGCGCATAACCGAGCGCATCAAATGTGCACAAGCGCCGATGCTAAGTGCAAAGTACGCCAATAAAGTGCCACTTTGCGCCCTTGAGCCCGAGTCGCTTAGCTCCTATGGAATAAAAATTTCAAGAGCATGACAAAAAGCTTTCATGAAGGAGTTAATCATTTTTTCTCCTAATTAAAACACCCCCACATGGTACACATGTGCCTCACCACACCCATGTGCACACCTCAACACAAGCAAAGCATTATGTTGGAGATACCCACTTAGTGGTGCAGTCAATGTGGAACATCTTTCATAGTCCAAAGACAAAAACATCAATAGAACCCACCTCAGCCCGTAAGTTGGTTACTTGTTCATAATTTGTAGGGAGAAGATAAAACTCACATTGAAAGAGAAAAAGCAAAAATTGTAGATATGAAACTTGGTCAGAATAGACCTCCTTTTTAAGGAATGTTCATATACAAAACGGTTTTAAGTACAAATCTTTTCAGATTTAAACTCAAAATTAAAACTGTTTGAAGCAAAATTTTGAAAATTTAGGTCAAAATTCCATAAATCCTTAGAAAGCTTGCCCAAGGCAAGCAAACAAGGACTCGCATTCGCAAATTATATATATATATATATATATATATATATATATATATATACATATATTGAAGATTTCATTCTTTTTCTATGCAATGTGGGACTAATATTTTTGAATGAAAGTTCAGGAGGAGTTTCTATTGTTACCCTCTTTTTTTCTTCCTTTACTAGATGTTTTAGAGCCACACTCTACACCAAATAGAAACATAATAAAACATCAAATTCAAGCATTTAACTTATGAGTACGATATGTACGTATACGTGCTCAATGTCCGATATGTACGTGTCCTACACAACGAGACACGACATGCATGGTTTTTAGGAGTGTTTGTGATTCCAAGCTAGCAATTAACATATTCCTCTTTCTTCAGATCAGACATCACACAATCTTTTCAAAAGATCTGGTATACATAAAGATACCAAAGAATGAATTTGCTAGTATGTGTTTAAAGGGCCAGTTGAAACTATAGTAACATGCCTTCTCTGCAATAGAACACAAGTACTAAAATGGTTAGAGAGAAAGATTTAAGACCAAGATGGTTAAATAACAATCCTTCTATAAGCTTAGTACTAATGAACAATGTAAAATGTAGTTCAATCACAAGGCCATAGAAAGATCCACTACTTCTCCGGAAAAGTTTATATCCAAATACTTCTAGCTACAAATTTCTACATTATTAACCCCAAGAGTCTCTTCAGAGGAAAATATTATTCCCCCAAATTCCATTTGTTGAAAGATATTATAGACTATTTAAAATTTTCTTAGCTTCAAGGTATAATTATCATGAAAAGCACTATATTTACCAAATAACATTGCAAAGTAGACCAACATATGCACGGGATAGGAGGCATTGCTAGAATTAAGGATAGGTAAATGAACTTATAGCTTCTTATTAATCTTTTAGAGGATATATATGAACAGTAATCCCTCAAAGAAGTAGATAAAGCACTTCTTAGTTTAGAAGAATTAAGTACCAAACTAATCTAAATGCGAAAAGTGGAGTTCATTTGGTATGTGATAGAAAGAAATACCATCTTTATGTAAAAGTAATTCCTCGCCAGTGGAGTACATTTTTGGTATGTGATAGAAAGAAAATTAAGAAATATCCCTACCCCTTTCTTCTTTTTCAAGCAACTGTATAAAGTGGTGTAATGTTTTCTGCAAGTGGCACGTAGTGGCAAAATTAGTCTAAAATGAGAATCTTGAGTCAATAATTGAACAGAAAAAAAAATACCATCTTTATGTAAAAGTAGTATTCATTTTTATCATTGATCTGTCTCATGCGGTCTTTAATTTGACGGAAAGGTTCATCAAATCCACATTAGTACTCCATACTGATCTTCAGTAGTTCACTTGGACAATTTATTTTTAGTATTTGCACAAAGTGATAGCTTTAGTAAGATGTATGCAAACTTACCCTATCCATTCGCATCATATCAAATAGATGATAAATGCATGCAAAGCCATTCCAAGCAAGGGCGGATTTATTGGTGGGCTGGGATGGGCTCCAGCCCACCCAGCCAATCCGAATTTTTTATTTTATGTTCAGTGGGCCAGTGGCCCAGTGGGTTGTCAAAGCAGATTCAAGCTTCAGCCCAGCTGCCCAGTCTTCACATAACAAGTAAGTAACAAATCTCTACGACTACTACTAGGGTTCAGCTGCTTCAGCACAGGCGCCGCACACACAGCACAGGCGCCGCTTGGCCGCAGCGCCGCTAGTCCCATCAGCGGCCTAGCGGCGTGGACGACACTCGAGTACTCGACGGCTATGGCGCCGCAGCAGGTATGAAGTCTCTCATCTCTCTGACTCTCTCTATATAAAGATCGACCCAGTCACCCAGTAGACAGAGTTCCAAATCATTTTTGTAACTGAGTTCTCAAGGTCCCAAGGAGGAGAAGGAGACTGGAGCACGACTCCGAGTGACCCAGTAGACAGAGTTCTAAACCATTTTTGTAACTGAACGGCTTTGCCTTTGAATATTGTTTTTGGAGAAGGCTTGAAAATGAAGGTAAATTTGTTACTTGTTAGTCAGAGTAGACAGAGTTCTATCCCATCCTATATTTTTTTTTATCTAAGATAGAGATTTGTTACTTGTTAGTCTGATAAATTTTTTTATTTTGGTGTTAAGGTTTGAAAAGCAGCTGTGCACAGTGTACTGTGTAGGTGTAGCAGTAGTAGACCGGCAGCAGACAGTGTTGTGCAGTGCAGGTAAATTTAAAAAAAAATTGTTGACATATTTTCACATTTTCAATGCTTTGTTGGAAAAGTTAGATAACCTTATTTGTTGTTAATGCTTTGTTGGACAATTTGTCATATTTTCAATGCTCTGTAAATATTCATTAGTCTAGTTTATCATTTTTTGAGATCTGTTGGACTTTATCTAATTGAGAAATTAAGGCAAAATACCAGTTTTGGGGTTGCCTTAAACCCAAAATTAAAATCCAAATAAAGAAATTTCAGAAAGCTTGCATAAAGAATCAAAATGTAATACTTGACTTCTGTATATTTGGATGGAAAATGCATAAAGAATCAAAATGTACGAAGTTTCTATGATACTGAATAGTTCAAAATGCATGAAGTTTGATACTGAATAGTTCTATGAGTCATCTTAAGGAATTTTAGTTCTTAAGGAATTTTAGTTCTTAAGGAATTTTCAATAACTACTTACTATTTTATTAGGATGGAAAATCAAGAACAAAAAAGCGAAAACAATTTTTTCGTTCTTTAAAAAGAAAGGTGAAGAAGAAACATCAACAATTGGAGCATCTTCGGGTTCCAAATCTACTCTTGCTCCTACGACTTAAGTAGAACCATCAATGAGTATCGATATTCCTATGATTACTGCAGAACCTCAGCACCCTGCAAAGATTCCACGAATTGCATTTGATGAGAATGAACTTGAACGAGATCCTGTACTACGTATTCCAATATGGAAGTATTCGGTTTATAATCAAGATGAAGTTAGACGTTCTTATATCAAATGGGGACCAAATCAACCTATCTTGGCTGAGTATCCGAGGACTAAAACCGGGGTTCAAAACCGAATATTTCAACAAAGTTGGTTTATAAAATTTTTATGGTTAGAGTACTCTATTTCAAAGGATGCGGTATTTTGCTTTCCATGTTTTGTTTTTCAAGATCGTGAACCTCGACATCCTACATTTACCGTTGAAGGTTTCAATAGCTGGAAGCGAGTAAACAATGGAGCCAAATGTGTCTTCTTGGCACATATAGGAGGTCCTACTTCTCCACATAACAATGTTGTGAGAAATATTGAGGCATTAAAAAATACATCTCGGCATATCGATAAAGTCATGAATGTTCAAAGTTTAGAAAATATTGAGAGAAATCGATTGTGTCTTAAGACTACCATTGATAGTATTCGGTGGCTTACTTTACAAGGATGTGCTTTGAGAGGTCATGATGAATCTTTAAAGTCAAAGAACCGTGGTAATCTAATTGTCATGTATCAGACATTAAATTTGTAGGACACTTTAAGTTCAGTTCGGGGAGAATTAAAATCCTGGCTCCGCCCTTGATTCCAAGAACAACAAGAATGTCAAATGAGACCGTTCTTTGATCGAATACGAGTAGACACGTAACCCAACTTCGTCGAGAAGGTTCAACATGTTACGAAGGATCAAATTATAGTCTTGTTCCTTCCTTATCAAAGAAGCTAGCCATATATGTTTACAGTGTGAATCATATAGTGCAGAAGTCGTACCCCAATTTGCACAGAACAAAAGCTTAGCCTTTGCCAAATGCTCAGTGGCATTGACATCTTTTGGAAGAAAGAATAAATAGATAGATAGGTATTGAGCATAAAGAATAAATAGATAGACAGATAGATATTGAGCATCCTCTCTCTCACTGAGAGGGATAGTGAAAAGTTTCCTATATATGCGACAGCATAGACAAAAGAATGTATAAAGTATGGAGCGGATATGGACAGCTTGACCTCTTCTCAATATCCTCTCATGCATCCAATGGGAAATCAAGATTGAATTTAAAGCATCATGGGCATATATTCTTTGTGGGGATGGGAGAATGATGGAGGCCACATGCACAATATCCATCTTGTAAAGATGTATGTGGCGATATGAGAATGTAGTACTAATCCATCTATCGATGGATTGCTACTATATATATATAAGTGAGATCATGAGGGAATGAGAAGCACCAATTAACAGATGCATCACAACATCAAGAGTAGATCGAAGGAGTGGAAGAGGGGCCTTACATGAGGATAAGAGCCTAATCTTGGGTAGCCAAGGATGACTTGCCTATATTGAATTGTCCACTTGGAATAATGGAAAGGAAAGGTCTTTCCATTCCTTTCCTTTCCCTCCTCATGAAGCAAGTCTCTATAGGCAGTCACCTTGGCTAATCTAAGTGGCTCTTCTCTTTCATGCTAGGCCCTTGTCTCTCTTCCTCGTTCATTCGGCATTGTCGATCGATTGTTGCTGAGTTATTAGTGTGAGGAGGTTCAACAATATTGTCGATCGATCGATAATGGTAAGTTAATAATGTATGTTGTTATTTTTCACTAACTCTATGACTGAAATAAATTTGGCTGGCATCTCTTTGATTCCATCCTTTATTACCCTCTCAATAAAGGAAAAAAAAACCGGTTTTCACCAAGTAATTACATCGTCAAATTCAAATATTAATGCAGATCTTATATCGTGTTTTACTAGCTATTAGTATTCACCACCAATGGCCTGATCCATGATAGCCTATTAGAAATCAAAATTGGCAGAAGATGTTGAAATAAAGAGTGTACTAATTGACTGGTTGCTGCTAATTAGCAAACTACTTATTATTGGTCACACCATTAACCATACTCTTAAGCACTGTATTTGTATCTTGTAGCTATTGCATACTTATGCTGGGAAATCATTCTTTCTACAGAAAAATAGAATCCACTTCCTAAAATGTATACAGTAGATGCCGTAGGACATTACTAAGGCATACCCTTGCTTCTCAAGCTTCTGTAGAAGCAGGACATTCCCAGTTCCTATGTCAAGCACACTCAAGCAAGACAAATCCATGTTGATATTATAAAGGGCGTTTTATATTTTTCCGTTAATTTTTCTTAACTCCGTTAACGAAGAAAAAAAAAATAAAAAAAAATTATATATACATAAAATGCCCTTTATAAAGACGTTTTATATTTTTTATTAATTTTTTAAACCCCTCTCCTATCTCTCTCACACTCTCACCGGAAAAAAAAATTTATTAAAATAAGGTAAAACGCCCTTCACAAGGGCGTTTTATATTTTTTTTTAATTTTTTAAATCACATTTCTCCTCTCTCCTCTCTCTCTCTCTCTCTCTCTCTCTCTCTCTCCCGGAAAAATAAAAAAAATAATACAATATAGAAAACGCCCTTGTGAACGGCGTTTTTCCTAGGAAAAACGTCCTTCACAAGGGCGTTTTCTATATTGTATTATTATTTTTTCAATCGGGAACCTCTTTCCTCTCTCCTTTCCTCTTTCCTCCCTCACACTCTCTCTTCTCCTCTCCCTGTTCCCACCCCTCCCGCTCTTCTCTCTCTCTCTCTCTCTCTCTCTCTCTCTTCTCCTCTCTTCTCCTCTCTCCCCTCTCCTCTCCCTTTTTCCGCTCCGTCCGCTCTCCTCTCCTCTCCTCTCCTCTCTCTCTCTCTCTCTCTCTCTCTCTCTCTCTCTCCTCTCTTCTCCTCTCTTCTCTCCCTCTCTCTTGTCCTGTTCTCCCCCCCCTCTTCTCTCCCTCTCTCTTGTCCTGTTCCCACTCCTCTCTCTTGTCCTGTTACCACTTTCCACCCGTGACTCTCCTTCTCTCTCTTCTACTTCCCACCCGTGACTCTCTTCTCTCCCTCTTTTGTCTTGTTCCCACAGGTTGGCATTCCAGATTTATCACGCATGGCGTAGAACACATGTCTGAATTGATGGTATCGACGGTAGATTGTAAGTTAAGGAATATTTTAAATAAATAATACGGTATTATATCTTACATATCATTTTGTGTTAACATTTTACAGTGGAGGGTATTGCCGATTTTCTACGTTGGTATGGATGCTCGCTAGTGCAAAATAGGAGGTATCAATTTGAAGAAGCTCGGTTCCAGCCACGAGCTTTAGATGATCTGAGCTTACTTGATAGAAGGGCACGTGATGCTCTAGTGATATGTGTTCTTATTTGCATAAACTATCATCTTTATATAGGTTACTTTATATTGGTTGAGTGTGGATTTAAATATTCAGGCGGAGACACTGGCTGATATAGCTGAGGATCCCGAAAGAGATCCAGAAGGAATTTTAGGGACGACTGTACAATATATGCGCGCACCACTGAGTCCCCGTTTTACTCCACTCGATATACCAGACAGCCATCCGGTAGGCTTAGTGAGACAGAGGCAGGCACGTCCTCGTAGGACACGTGAACCAGGAGCTGGTTCGAGAAATACAGAGGGGGCGAGTAATTTTGTTGGTATCCATAAATAAATGTATGACAATATTTTGTTGGTCTTACAATTTCAGTAATATGATGTTTATTTTATTCGAAAGTTCAGCAACTTCAATTACAACATTATAACAACGTTAAATCAAAATCATAATTACTCAAAAAATATACAATAATGATATTCACTGCCTCGGTTGGTTTCTACAACTCCTTTTGTTGTGTCCCAGCCCGCTACAATTGCTGCAACGAAGATCTCTTGTCGACGGTTCTCTTGTCATTATACGATTCTTCTTCGGTCTGCCAGCTCTACGCCCAAGAAGTGGAACTCCAATTTGACCTCTTATAGGTTCACTTTGAGAATTATAGGGGACTGGAATTGGTTCCATACATGGCATCTATACAGCTCTAAGTGTTGCAACAGAAAATTCAACATGATAAAAACTTTCAACTGGTACGTTAGAAGAATGACATGTAAAGCAAGCATGTTCACATGGTAATAGAGTATGTTGCCATCGACCACATGTACAACTTTTACGGTCTAGTTCAACCATATAACATCGTTATTTCTGTATCAGAGTTACTTTCAGTGTGATTTATACAACTAGGACCAACATTGAAATCTTGGTTATCATTAAAATGTTCACTAGTTGATATGATAGTTGTGTCGATATTTACTTGTGATGGGATGATGTAAATTTTAATACAAGCTAAACCTAAATTACTTTGAACAATAAAATTTTATGTTTCTTCACAATCTACTATTATCAACGCATCTTCATAAAACCACCTTATTGTAAATTCATAACTTATGCAAAAACGATCAGAAATAATACTACTCAAACTAGCTAAAGTAATATTTCTATAAATGGTTATAAGATGAGTATTACCTCCATGGTAAGATAATCCATCTAGTATACCTCCATGGTAGAAAATTATTACTAAATTTTGATCCATAGTAAAAACTGTCGTCTGAATTAAGACTTACAGAAGTATATCAGGAAAAAGCTGAGACGAAAATTGTAGCCGATTAGGGATGAAAGTTTCTTCTGACTTCAATTTAAGATAAATAGGGTAAAGAGAGAGTGGATGAGATATACAAAACTCATATGCATGAGACATATATATATATATATATATATATATATATATATATATATATATATATATATATATAGAAACTAAATCTAACCGTTAGAATATAAACGTTATAAATTTAAAGTTAACATTACCTATTGTACGTTACAATATAAACGTTAGCTATTGTACTACTACTACTACTATCTACTTTCCTAGCATAAGTAACGTTATAAAGTAAAAGTTACCTACTTTACTAGAAAGGAGAGAGAAATGAGAGACATGAGAGTGATAAAAGAGAGAGTAAATGCTGAAGAGAGAGAGAGAGAGAGAGAGAGTAAAAAAATCAGATTATATATATATATATATATATATATATATATATATATATATATATATATATATATATATATACTTTGACTAGGAGAGGAGAGGAGAGGAGAGAGAGGAGAGAGAGAGAGAGAGAGAGAGGAGAGAGGAGAGGGGAGTGTGAGAGGAGAGGGGAGGAGGGGAGCGGGAAAGAGAGGAGGAGAGAGAGGGGAGCGGACGGACAGGAGAGAGGAGAGAGAGGAGAGATTAAAAGAAATAAAAAAAATATAAAACGTCCTTTGTAAGGACGTTTTACCTATTTTTATTAAATTTTTTTCCAAGTTTTGTCCGTTAACGGAGGCAACGAATAATTAACGGAAAAACATAAAACGTCCTTTGTAAGGACGTTTTGATGCTTCCACAGTAATTTTTAAAACTTTAATGCTTTTGTTGAAAATTTATGATACTATTTTGGTCTGGGAAAAATTTCTGATGTTGGTATCTATCAATTGCTTATGGTCAATTGCTCATCATTAGTCGTTAGCATCCAACAGAAGAAACTAACACCTAAGCTAATAGCCTGTATCCACAGAAAAAAGGTATCCGAAAAACAATAGTGAATACACAACTAACAAATCTTGCAACTTCTGTAACTGTATGAATAGGAATTGGCAACCCAAAGATTATTCATCACGAAATTGATAGATTACTAATACTGTATTTGCCAGAATCTAATAGAAGTCTCAAAGCAGATTACTGACGAAATTGATAAATTTCGTCACTAAAAAATTTCATCAGTTATTCAAATTTGTTTGTAAAAAAATTATTTATTAACAATTATGTGAAAAAATACGTCTCCTTCTGAAGGACACATTCCGCTATAAATACAAATACAAAATATACGTCCTTTAATGCAAAACAAAAAATACATCATGCTAAAAACATATTGAGACTGAGTTTATAATTTTTTTTCGAACTTTATGCTTTTGGTGCGATTTAATGGAAATTTGATGTTTAATATACAATTTTCTGTAAAAGAAATATCCCTACTCCTTTATTCTTTTTCAAGCAACTGTATAAATTACCAAAAATGCTATTTGTCTTTCAAAAAAATTGGACGATGCCATCTTCCATTATGCTATCCGTCACGACGCGCTATCGGGGTTGACGAAGTCAGCTTAGATCGGTGGTCCCGGCGCTATCGGTGGAACCTCTCCGACAAGCTCTGGGAGAAGCGAAAGAATTCCGCTCTCGAGGTCCTCTCCAATCGCTTCTTCAAGGAGAGAGAAAGAGAGAGTTTGGGGGGTTTGGGGGTGGGGTGGGCCCTGCAAAACTCTGAAAAAAGCTTTCAAAAAATATGTTTTGCTTGCGTTCAAAGAGCAACTTTTAAACACTTGATTTGGAAACTGCTTTTTGATTTTTTTTTTTTTTTTTTTGACAAATACTGTATCCAAACACTTGTTTTGAATGAGTTAGCATTTAAAAGCAAAAAAATTCTTTATAAAACAGAACCAAACACTGCCTTAGCCTTTCCCAAATTCTCAGTGACATATATATATATATATATATATATATATATATATATATATATATATATATATAGTTACCATAGTTTTTATATTTCTATATGAGTCATGCACATGTGGTCTAATAGAAATAGTGTGTAATAGTGCACATGGGTATACATAAGATGTGAAAGTCTAATCATATTGGTCCACATGTGCATGGCTCATATAAAAATATGAGTACTATAACTCATATCCTGTTTATCCTCTATATATGACCATGGAGGATTCGAATTTTATATGGGTAAAAGGAGGAGCACGTACAATGCAACTGTGTATGTATCGTGTTCGGCTGGGGCGCCTCCTGACCCTGGGTAGACTCGCAAGTTTTGGGGTGCGGATAGACAACCAAGGATGTGTGTTATGCCAAAGAAGTAATAAGTTAATAAGCCATATGTTTTTCGGTTGTGTCTTATACGGAACAGATTCTGCTGGAGCAGGGAAGGCGGTTGGACCTACTTCTAGGAATGTCCAGGGATTTGGAGGGGTTATTCACTCTTATTCGGGGTGATTGGAGGAAGGGAATATAGTGGTTCCGAGAAGCCCGTATTAGGCTATCACCAGTTGTCTGACATGTCTGGAGGGAACGCAACAAGCGCATCTCCGAAGGCCTGGCTACTCCTCCTATATTGAGTTTGATGTAAGAGCTATGATGGCTAAACGGACTACCCGTCAAATTGGCAGCGTCGTAACTATTTTCGTTTATTAATATAATTACTTTCTTTCAAATCAATATATATATATAATCATTCGAGTGATTTCATATTATGGAACCATCCTATGTTACATGGGTTGAATTTAGATTGGGGGTTGGGATTAAAAAGTGGTACCTTTTAATCTCATCCACTCAATTCTAATCAAACTCATGTAACATAGGATGATTCCATAATATGAAACCACCTGTATGGTTATATATATATATATATATATATATATATATATATATATATATATATATATATATATAAGAATGGATTCCTACATTTCATGTGCACTAGTACACTCTATACCTATTAATCCATATGTACATCAACTCATGTAAAAATATAAATCTATGACTCATATTCTTTTATATTTATATATATATATATATATATATATATATATATATATATATATTGAGCATCTTCTGTCTCACTGAGAGGGATACCGAAAAGTTTCCTATATATGCCACAACATAGACAAACGAACATGTATAACGTATGGAGCGGATATGGGCAGCTTGACCTCTTCTCAATATCCTCTAATGCATCCAATAGGAAATCCAGATTGAATTTCAAGCATCATGGGCATATTTTCTTTATGGGGATGGAAGAATGATGGAGGCCACATGCAGGGGCGGAGGCACACAGTGCTTGCACTGGGCTGTAGCCCAGTGCAAAAAAAAAATAGTAAACTTTTTTTCATGTATATGCTAAGTCCAGTGCAAAAAAAAAAAAATAGTAAATTTTTTTATATATATATGTTAGTATAGACTTATAGTCCACCCAATACTCCATAAAGCTCACCCATTATACCAATCAACAGATGTGAAGAGTGAATCATTTGAGTCAAGAGACCTCAGACTCTGACTCTCTCACTCTCTGTCTCATAGTCTAGGGTTTATTATACAATGACCCGCGACCGATGACCGGAGACCCGCGAGGCCGCGACCCACGATCGAGATGCTCCGGGTGCTCCCCTTCTCCACACTCCAGTCCAACCGGCGACCAGGACGCTGCAAATGGACCTGATAGATTTATATGTACTATCTTCTAAAAGCTGATCTTATATATCTTTCCAGGTTTCTTGGTTGTTCAAGTAAGCTGCTCAGTTGTCACCTGAAAATTCAAATGTTTATACCTTACTTGGTGCCTAACAATTTGGGGTGCAAGAGTACTTTTTCCTTAAGGTTTTGGCTTTTATTTTCAGATTCTTGCTTCCTAGTATTCTTTTTTGAAATACATAGTATATCTTTGGAATAGATGGAACCAATTATATTTGGTGGAAAATTATCAATTATTAAATATTACCAAAATTTAGGCATAAATTTACAAAAAAAATTCTACCGAATCATCGAATTTACAAAGAAAGGTCTGTCGAATTTTTGGCATAAATTTTTAGAATCTTATAGTAACTACTAGCTAGCCCACCCTACTTCAAAATTCTGGCTCCGCCCCTGGCCACATGCACACACGATATCCATCTTAAGTAAAGATGTATGTGGCGATATGAGAATGTAGTACTAATCTTTCGATAGATTGGTAATATATATATATATATATATATATATATATATATATATATATATATATATATATAGCTAGTGGGAGAATGAAGCACCAAAATGTATTAGTCTCGAAACTTAATTAAAAATGGAAGAACCAAAAGTTGAAGTCGATATCATAAGTTCACACAAATGTTTCTTCACTGATATACATCGATCCAACGAACAACTATATAATAATATTCTGATTACAACTTAATGCTACAAAAACAATAATCAGAAAACTATTTCTATTCTTCTTTACAATCGCAGTTGTAGACGAACAGAACAAATTACAAGAAGAGAAGAGGAAGGATTTCTATTTGCTGGGATGATGAAGATCACCGTTGCTCAAAACAAGATTCGTCCCACAAGATTTGCTTCCAGGAACTAGAAAGTTCACGTAGAACTTCTGAAACGCTCGCTGTTACCTCTTTCCTGGACTCGCACGAATACTCTTGACTTTAATGGCGGCAGCAGCTGAACCTCTCTTCGTCTCTCATTTTCGAAGTAAGTTCTCAAAGAGACTACGGAGAGAGTATTTATAGAAAGAGGTTAACCCTAGCCACCAATCAGTTACGAAAAGATACAAACGGTTTAAATTCAAATCCCACAAAAAACGGATCTGAATAACTGATCATATCTTTCCATAAATATCAAATCCTGCAATAAGTGGGATCATGTGCCCACGCGTCCACGACTCATGCGCCCAGGTCGGTGCAAACTCTACACCAAATAAAACCAAATAGAAACATAATAAAACTCAAATTCAAAACATTTGTATCTTGTGGATCATATCGTACCTAGGTCGGTGCAAACTTATTTACTGCCACAGTGAACAAAACTTACGCGTCACATTTGGATATTAAAAACCTCCCCAAGAAAGAATTAAGAAGTATGAGAAAGTGCAACTAGAAAGTATTGAGACCAATGCCAACTATCTACACACGCACAAAAGTTCCACTTAATAATATAATTTTAGAATTATATTCTACACTTTTTTGTTTATTAGACTTACTTCCCTCTTTTTCACATAAAAAAAACGATATTTTTTCTTGACAAAATAAATATTTTTCGTTAACTAAATTTTTTTGGTGAGGTTATAATAAAAAAGCATATAGATAATTTTTTCGGACTAAACTCAAAAATTTTGGTTGTTCCTTGACCCTTATCTAAAAAAATTATTATAATAAAAGCATATAGATTTTTTTTTTTTTTTTGTAATATCAAGATTACATTGTGCTTTTAGCTTGAAGTTTTACGTGACAAAGTTAAAAAAAATTCAGAATTATTTTTATAGAATAATAAATTTTAGGAAATTTGGTTGAAAATTTTTTTTTTTGGAAAAAATATTTTCTAAGAAATATTTTGCCAAACAGTCTGGCGAAATTCATACATATTATTATTTTTATTTAAAAAAACTATTGATTTTGATGTAATGGTAGCATATTTGATTCCGAATTAGAAGGTTTGCGTGTTCAAATCCCATAGTGTTCAAATATAGATTTGTTAGTTTTTTTTTTTTTGATTCATTTGACAAAATATATTTTTATTTTAATTTACAATAATATACTATTTGTGACGATATTATGTGTCACTTATAACATTTATAGTGACTAGGCCGTATGTTGTCACGAAAAAAATACTATTAGTGACAAGCTTTGCTTTCCACAGTTGAAAATCTTATGTGACGTCATATTTTAGTTGTCACTTTATCTTTTAGATACGGAGGTATATGCAACGAAAGTACGTCGTCACTGTATACGTCACAGAAGATATGTTGTGACGAGTTTCACAACTTTACATGACACATAAATCCAATTTTCTTGAAACTATAATAACATGCCTACTCTGCAATAGAACGTGCAAGTACTCAAATGGTTGGAGAGAAAGATTTAAGACCAAGCTGGTTCAAATAACAATCCGTCTATAAGTTTAGTACTAATGAAAATGTAAAATATAGTAAAATGTAGTTCAATCGCAAGGCCAGGCCATAGAAAGATCCACTTCTCTAGAAAAGTTTAGATCCAAATACTTCTAGCTACACATTTCTATAAGATTAACCCCAAGAGTCTTTTCAAGGGAAAAGATTATTCCCCCAAATTCCATTTGTTAAAAGATATTATAGACCATTTAAAATTTTCTTAGCTTCAATTATCATAGCACTAAACTAATTAACCAAATAACATTGCAAAGTAGACCAATATATATGGAGGCATTCCTAGAACTAAATATAGGTCTAAATGAACTAAAGAAGGCGATATATATATATATATATATTCTTCTTACTAAACTTATAGAGGATATATGAATATGAAAAGAACTCAACAAATAGTAATTCCTCAAAGAGTAGATAAAGCACTTCTTAATTTAGAAGAATTGAAGTACAAAACTAATCTGAATGCGATCATTTTCAAGCAACTGTATAAAGTGGAGTACATTTGGTATGTGACAGAAAGAAATACCATCTTTATGTAAAAGGAATTCCTCAACAGTGGAGTACATTTGGTACGTGATAGAAAGAAATATCCCTACTCTTTTTTCTTTTTAAAGCAACTGTATATATAAAGTGTTGTAATGTTTTCTGCAAGTGGCAAAATTAGTCTAAAATGGGATTCTTGAGTCAATAGTTGAACAGAAAAAATACAATCTTTATGTAAAAGTAGTATTCATTTTGATCATTGATCTGTCCTATGGGGATCTTTAATTTGACGGAAAGGTTCATCAAATCCACATACTCCATATATACCGATCTTCAGTAGTTCACTTTGACGATTCATTTTTAGTATTTGCACTAGTGATAGAGCTTTAGTATGATGTATGCTTACTTACCCTATCCACTTGCATCATATCAAATAGATTGAAAATGCATGCAAATCCAATCCAAGAACAACAAGAATGTCAAAAGAGAGTCCGTTCTTTGATCGAATACGAGTAGACACGTAACCAACTTCGTCGAGGAGGTTCAACACATTACGAGGGATCGAATTATAGTCTTGTTCCTTCCTTACCAAAGAAGCTAGCTAGCTAGCTAGCCATATGTGTTTACAGTGTGTGAATCATATAGTGCAGAAGTCGTACCCCAATTTGCAAAGAACAAAAGCTTAGCCTTTGCCAAATGCTCAGTGGCATTGACATCTTTTGGAAGAAAGAATATATATATATATATATATATTGAGCATCTTCTCTTATCTCTCGCTGAGAGGGATAGTGGAAAGTTTCTATATATGCCACAGCATGGACAAGCGAATATGTATAAAGTATGGAGTAGATATATGGGGCGCAGCTTGACCTTTTCTTAATATATAATATCCTCTCATGCATCCAATGGGAAATTAAGATTGAAAGCATTATGGGCATATATTCTTTTTGGGGATGGAAGAATGACGGAGGCCACATGCACGATATCCCATCTTATAAGTAAAGATGTATATATGTGGCGATATGAGAATGTACTACTTGTATATATATATATAGCTAGGGAGATCATGAGAAGCACCAATTAACAGATGCATCACAACATCAAGAGTAGATCGAAGAAGTGGAAGAGGGGCCTTACATGAGGATAAGAGCCTAATCTTGGGTAGCCAAGGATGACTTGCCTATATTGCCCTCCCTCTTGGAATAATGGAAAGGAAAGGTCTTTCCTTTCCTTTCCTTTCCTTTCCCTCCTCATGAAGCAAGTCTCTATAGGCAGTCACCTTGGCTAATCTAAGTGGCTCTTCTCTTTCATGCTAGGCCCTTGTCTCTCTTCCCCATTCATTCGGCATTGTCGATCGATTGTTGCTAAGTTAATATGCATGAGTGAGGGGGCTCAACAATACTGTCGATCGATATTAATGGTTAGTTATGAAAGTCTGTTGCTATTTTTCACTAACGCTATGACTGAAATAAATTTGGCTGGGATCTCCTTGATTCCATCCTTTATTGCCTCTAAAAAATGGTTTTCAACAACTTAGGGAACAAATTGTATATATATATATATATATATATATATATATATATATATATATATATATATATATATATATATATATATATATATGTGAAAACTTGTTTGCTATTCCTATAACCAGAGCAAGGAAGGAATCAATGTGCAGAATACATTGAAACAGTTTTCTTTTTGTCAAGGTTTATTAGTAATATATACTACTCACACCCCTAAAATATGGATCATCAAATCCTGGTGCCCTTTTTCCTAGTTACATTACTGATATATGCCCCTCAAATGGATATTTAGTATTTTAGCTATGCTGCATTTACATTTCAAAGTTCAAGAAGAAAAATCGAGTTACCAGATGAGTCCGTGGACATTCTTAATGTTCTATTCAGTTGGTGGAAAAACCAACTTTAGTTTAGTCCCATATCGGCTGCACTTCTTCACCTCTTGGTCTCTATTTTAATTCATCTCTCATTATCTATTATGAGTTGTTGTGTTAGTCCCATATCGGCGCATAATGCATGCGGTACGCATGTGTCCATATTTGCGGACGTTCTCGGTTTGAATTCTACTATCAGATTCAAGTTGTGATCCAAATATTTTTTATTTTCTCCTCTCTTTTTTGACCATTTCAGCCTTCAATTTTCTATCTGTTACAATTTATTTTTTCCAAGGGTGGGCTGCATATATATATATATATATATATATATATATATATATATATATATATATATATATATGTGTGTGTGTGTGTATGTTTTTTTTATTGTTTACACAGTGGAAAGAAGAAAAACAAAACTCTATTTCTCATTTCTACTACTTCACATCCAGAAAACAATTGTTCTTCAATTTATCTTCTGGACAAAGCTAAGTTCGGATCTCTCTCGTATAACTGTGTGCAGTGACGGAAAGCAGGTAGAAAATTTTTTTATCTCTAGAAGAATTCAAAAAAAAATTTACACATATACCTCGAATATTTATTTTAGAACAATGCTTTGTACAAGACTCATTTCCGAATATCTATAACACTAACTTCAATTTCTTTCTACATGAAATGATTTATTTTATCTAACACTTAACCCATAGTAACACAAGCATGATATAACAAAAACAACATTCTTATTCTTAGTTACAACCCCAATTCATAGTTTGTTTTGGCCTACCCCAATTCTGACAACTCCGTGGACTAATATCTCGTAAGTCCTCCTAATTAACCGGCTCATATATTCCTCTCAGTTGCATATGCACAGTACCCACAGAAACATTTGTCACTCATTAATGTTTGAACTAAAATGTGAGAGAGATGTGGATCCCCGTTGGACAGAACAAAGAGCAAATACTATATATCTCTACTCTTAGAAAGAAATTGAAAAATGGCTCAAATATCGTATGTAAATCCTCCAAGATATATTAAAAAAATATGAAATTTTTTCTCTTTTCTTACTCACAAATATATATATATATATATATATATATATATATATATATATATATATATCAAAACTAAATTTAAAACTATTTTAAAACTAAATTTAAAAGTTACTTTTAAAAAATTGTCAAAAATATTTAAATTCTTTAACAAATCTTAATCTAAATATATTTAAACTATTTTTCAATAATATCATAAAAATATTTATGTTACGTGCAACACGCACCTGAATTCACTAGTCTGCACATATAGAATGGTCCAACAAAACACTCACAATTTTGAAAATAACCTCAACACACCAGAGAGCATAATACATTAGCTCTTTATACACAAATGATAGGAATAGTAACAAAATGTTGAAGAGCTAGGGTTCGACAGTAAAATCCTTATTGATAGCATATAGCTTCATTCGATTCATCTCTCACTGCTGGAATCGAAAGCATGGTGAAAGAATAACCCCTCTTTTCCTTTTGGGTGCTGCTCCTTGGACTGCAGGATCTCCCCGCATACCATGCGTCGGCCCCCCACTTGGGGGGGGGGGAGGGGGGGGTTCGAATTTTTTGCGAGTGGGGCCTCGAAGGGTATAGGAGGGGAGACTGTGGACGAATGGGGGAGGGGGGGGAGAGGGAGGGAGGACATGCATGTTGTTGGTGTTGTTTCCTTTGTTCTAATAAATATAGTCCCTCAATGACAACACCACCAAGTGGGTATCTCAATATAATACTTTGTATGAGTTGAGGTGTGCACATGGAGTATGGTGAGGCACATGGGTGCCATGTGGGGGTATTTTATTAGAAAAAAAAGATTAACTCCTCTATGAAAGCATTTACGCTTTTAGTCATGCTCTTGGAATTTATTCCATAGGAGCTAAGCCTCAAAGGGGCATAGCGACTCGGGCTCGGACTCAAGGACGCTTTGTTAGAATTTATTCCGTAGGATCTCCGACCGCCTCTAGAATAGCCTCAGTGTACTGAAGCCAAGATTCCGATGCAATCGCATCCTCGGTGCCATAGAAATACAAGGGTTGGAGGCGCTTAAAGTACCATAAATGAGCCAAACTTATGAACTAAAACCAGCATGCAAACAAATCAATAACAATAGCAGGTAAAGTAAAAATTAAACAGTTTTGGAGTATTTAAACAAGGACATCTGGATTCAGTACTCCAGTTACCATTTTTGGATCAGCTGCTAAGTTAAATCAGGACATGACTAGACTGTAAATTAAGCGATCACGGCAAATCATGCCCTACAGCTTGCTATCATTAGCTAAATAGGGTTATCACAGTCCTAATTACTAACACATGCAGTTTCAGATTTTTTACAGCCACATGCCATGCAGACTATCCGGGTTATCCAGACGAACGTGTATATAGTATAGGTTTATCAGGTATAATTATTTACTTGTCTTTTCTGGTAGTGTAATATTCGTCGGTGTGCTGAAAGTATGCCCCTCACTACGGAGAGCTCCAAATCGATCAGGCGTCGTTGGGATATCAGTATTGCATGTAGCCAGAAAATCTCTCTAGATGCTATGTAGTTTATCATTCTAGTTATTAGCCTGGACAATTATCAAGGATTCTCGATCGTGGTACCCAGGAATCTACCTTAGATATGATGCAAGACAGGACAATATCTTGACGAGTACAATCAAAATCAACCACGGGGATACATGTCATACAATACAAGTGCTACTAATAGCCTTGATCAGGACAGTTATAGGAATTCTCGACTCAGAAGTGTGCTATGTCGAGCCACTATCAGGATTATCTGGATCAGGATGGTGCGCTACGTTGAGCCACTATCAGGATTATCAGAATCTAGAATATCGGGGTTATCAGTACAGTATCAGGATTATTAGTACAGTATCAAGATTTAGTTCAATATCAGGATTATCAGTACAATGTCAGGATTATCAGTACAGTATCAAGATTCAGGAGTTCATTTATAGTGTACAATCACTATATCATGTCAGAAAATCAAGATCAATATCAAGAATGCCATGTTCAAAAATAACAAGGATTAACTAAAATAACGGGATAAAAGAGAACCAGAGAATCATCAAGAGTAAAGCATATTAAAGATAATACTGGTATACATGTGCATAAATCATCAATTCAGGGTTGGCGTATAAAATCAGACAAGAAAATTACATCCGCGCACAATGGGCCAAAACCACTATTGGCGCACAAATGGACAAAAAGAGTATTGGCGCACAAATCATACTAAAGTACACTTCTAGGGCCTTGACGCACAAACATAGAAGTGCGCGAGCCAGGAGCTTGGCGCATAAATCTATCATTGGCGCACAAATAAAATTATCCAAGCTATGAACTTGGCGCACTTTTATCAAGTATGCCAGTAGTGAGGTTTGGCGCACAAACAAGCGCATGAAGGTCTACTAAAAGATAAAACACAAGTTTTAAGGCATGGCACAATAGTCGAGACAACCCTACAGTCGAGAACACAATTCTCGAGAATGGTGAGAAGTCATTGCTTAGTCATTAAGTAATTATGAAGGGCTACAAAGTGTGCCATCTCTGGGGAATGCCACATAGTATGTCACACAACAAAGTGCGTCATTCTCCAGAAGCGATAAAGTGCGCCAGTAAGAAAAGTTTCACCAAAGTGCGCAAACTCAGCAATATCTGCAAAGTGCACCAACTTGACTATTTAAGCAATGACGTACATTCTTGATGACTTGTAGACCCATTCAAAAGTTTACCAAGTATGATTGGCATACTTTTAAAGGAATTGCCATAGTACAAAATGTACATAGGAGTAGAGAAGTGCGCCGAGAGTACTCAACATATCTTGTTTTACTTTCTAAGAAATTTGTGAAACACATAAGTACGCTCACTGGAACTTTTCTATATGCGACAAGGGTTACCTGCGTATTTTTTGTATGCATTCTCAGACCAACTTTGCATTATCTGACTTGATATTCTCGGTCTCCATGAGCAACCCAATTCAAGAAAAACAAAATTATTAATGAGACAAGTTCTACGTTTTACCCAAAAATAAAATGGATCAAATAATTAAAATAAGCTATATTAAGAATCAAAGAAGGATCAATGATTGTTCCTTCGGTTGGCAAGATGCACTTACCTATAGTCAAGTTCTTGCCTAATACCAATACTACCAAGGTTATCCATGGCCAAGGCAAAGATCAAGATTGACTGCTGATCTCTGCTGGAAAAGAAATGAAGAAGGAAAGAGAAATAAAAGCAAAAAAAAGTGGAGGAAAGAGAATGGGATTCCTTATATCAGAAGAGCTAAGATTATAGTCCATTGGATCATAATCCATACTCCTCACCCGGTTTCTTCATGGCCACACACCAAGAAAATCAAAAAACCAGCGGTCCAAAGCATGCAACTAAGAAAAACTTATAAAAATAACCTAAACAATGCATGAATGACATAAAGCATGATGTAAAAAATTAAATAATAAGCAAGCTATACATGTATAATACGTATATGTCGGATATGTATACTAGAATAATGAGACGAGTCTCATAATTACAAGGTGGATGAGAGCCGCAACAAGATCCATGTGACGGAAAAGGTTTAGAATATGCGATTTGAGGGCGACAAGACGATGTTGCCTCAAGTCAAGGAATTTCTTAAACTTCATCAAAACTTGAGGATAATGGCATGCCCATGGGCGACGGTCTCATCGTAGGAGGTATTGTTGCCAAGCTCCCACCTGGATGGAACAACGTTATCTCGGACACACACCGAAAGAAGATGCAAGTGAGCCTTAATCAACTACTGCACAACATCTATTTTGAAGATGAGTTGAGGGCTCAAAATAAAGTGGACACGATGTTTAAGCAATTGGCAAACGCCAACTTGGTGCATGCTGCTGATTCCAAAGAGAAGCATAAGGCTTCTCATAACAAGAAAAAGGACTTCAACTATATAAAGGTAAAGTCAGCTTCATTCAAGCTGAAGCCTAAGCCCAAGTTAGACGTGACTTACTTTAACTGTGGTAAGAAGGAACACTACCTAAGAGACTGCAGATCTAAGCCCAAACAAACAGAGCAAGATGAGCCTAACAAGGATGCCATAATTGTGCAGGTTGTGACGACTGGTGTTGACACTGACTAGTGGATGGACACTGGCACATCCTGCCATATTTGCTCAAAGAATGAGTAGTTTACCACCTATACTCCTATATTTGAGAAGGTCATGGTGGCAAACTAGGCACAAGCTGAAGTACTTAGGACTGGAACGGTGGTACTGAATCTGACTTCCGAAAAGTCACTGACACTTCAGGATGTGAAGCACGTACCAGTGAAAGCCAATAACCTGATCTCGGAAAGTCTGCTCTTCAACACAGGCTTAAGAATGGATATCACTACTGGACAGATGGTGATGTCATACAAAGGGACATACTTCGAAAAAGCCTTTTGTACCGTAGGTATGTTCAAACTTCAGCTTGTAACTCCTGCAAATAAAATTAATGCACTCTCCTATTCTAGTTACTCTCTAAAGTTATGGCATAATAGACTATGACATGTTTATTGTAAAAATAATAAAGAAGATGTCTATTCTAGAGCTTATCTCCAAATATGGGGGTAAGGAGGTAGAGAAGTATGAGGTCTGTACGCAGAAAAGATCACAAAAAAATGGTTCAAATTGGTTAACCGAAACACAGATCTTCTGGAGTTGGTGCACTCAAATATCTGTGACTTCAAACAGATCTCCACAAAGGCCAAGATGAAGTATTTTATTATATTCATTGACGACTACTCAAAGTATGCATTCGTATATCTACTCAAGTCAAAAGACGAAGCATTCGAGAAGTTCAAAGAGTTTAAGGCTGAGGCTGAACGTCAAACTGGGCAACAACTCAAGAGCTCAGAAGTGATCGAGGCAGAAAGTATAGGTCTATTAAATTCGTATCATTCTTCAAGGAACATGGAATAGTCAATATGACGTGTAAACCTCTCACCCAAAATTAGGCCTACTTGGCATAGATAGAGAAACTTGGGCTAGTTTGTATCCAATTGGAAAAAGGACACGACATTTTATTTAATTTTATAATATTTATATCACTTAGTGCACCTTATCGTTGCTTCGATAATTGGAGCACTACACTAGCCATTGCCTTCCTATAAATTTCATATCCTTATCCTAGACGTGTCCGCATTCTATTCTGAGCTTTGTTTAACTTATAATTATACTCTCTTGTGCTATATTTTAGTCGCACAATATTCGTCGCGGACGCTTATATTTAATTCTAAATAATTCTAACTTTGTATCATTGTGCGTTCCAATCGAAATTGGAGACACAATCTTGACCCGTTTCGTGCAACCCAATTTATGATAATATTCTATCCTGAGTCATCTATGTCCATGACACTTGTGTCCCACCTAATTTTATCCCCATGTACTTCTAATTAATCCAAGAACACCTTGTGCATTAATTTTAATTAATTTAATCTAATTTCTATCTTTGTGCAATTTTTTAATTGTGGTGCGCTTTTATGAAAAGTGCATTGAGGTGTCCACATCATTGGACGTAACACATAAAGAAACCTATTTTTCGTTCATATGAATTTTCTCCATAATTTTTGGAATGTGCAACACACACCATCGCCCCCTCAATTGACCCTAGTCTTGTATTTTAAAATATAAATTATAGCCCTCCAAACATCCTCATGTCAAGCGAAGGTCCAATCCCAAGATGTTGACCAAGCTCAATCCCCTATGTCAACATCAAACCCTAGGTTCCACATGTATAAATACACAACTTTTCTTTTTCTCTTTATTTTCCTACAAAATCCAAAACCAAACTCCTATTCCTAGCAGACCCATCCCCTACTATTCATCTCCTCCTCCCCGAAGCCGTCCTTGCAGACCTCGTCGGAGTTCTCGCCGGAGCCCGCCATCACCACCTCTCCCTCTCTTCTCCTCCATCTCCTCCAGCACCGCCTGAAGCCAACCCGACTGCCTGAGAGCCATTGCACCAAGCCGGAGTCGACCCTGCACGGCTGAACCCGACCATCTCGATCCGTCGAATCCTCCTCTCCCTCTCCTTTACCACGTCGGGCCCGACCATCTCCAGTCGACCTCACCCCGCTGTCCGCTACCCTCTTCTCCATGTCGAACCGCCACCATTTCCGTCATAGTCCCCATCTCCGGTCTTCCCCGACTATTCACCGTCGTCCTTCTCCCTAAATCATCCTCGACTTCCCCGCCTGTCAGCCACACGACCCCGACTGTGCATCACCCGATGACTCCCCTCACCGCCGGAGCATACGACTACGTCCCCACTGAACTTCACCGCCACCACCACTCCTCGCCTGAGCCCGCCAGAGTCAACAGCACAGCCAACACCCTGACCTCCTTCCACCTTTGTTATCATCGTCTCTGCCACCCATCACCACCTGAACCCTTCCCTGTCAGCCTCCTCCTTCCTCTCCCTACTCAACCTCCTCCTCGCCAGACCTCCCCTGGCCTAACTCCGGCGAGCAGCCATTCCCATCATCCCCTTCATTATCAATATTATTATCAACATCATAATCATCCAATCATCATCATTACCTTAACCTTCATCATCATCATCATAATTATCACCCTAATCACCCATATCATAATTATCTTATTATCTCACCATCATCATCTCATCACCATCATCTTATCATACCATCATCATCTCATCATCATCATCTCCTCATCTCATCATCATCATCTCATCATCAACAACCTCGTCATCACCAATCATCATCACCCTAATCATTGACCTTAATCATCACCATCATTATTACCCTCGTTATCGTTATCAACATCGATATCATCGTCGTCATCATGGACCCGTCACCCTCGCCAAAGACAACCTGCAGCAGTCACCCCCGATTCCCGTGCCTGTTCACGCTAACCCCGAGGTTCGAACCTGTCCCTCTCCTTTCATTTTATGTGTGCTAGTGTAAATAGCGTAGGGTTTAACATATTGCTTCGATATAGGTTCGGTTAGTTGACATCCGACCCTGAGTCAGTGAACCCAACTCGTATACATATACGTACGCGCATGCGTATATTATTCAATTTGGTATATATATATATATATATATATATATATATATATATATATATATATATATATATATATTTGTATGTATATATCTACATTTAGTATATGTATATTATTCATTGGTATATATATATATTTAGTATATGTATTCAAATGGGTATGTATATAAATTATTGGTTATATTTATTTATATATATATATATATATATATATATATATATATATATATATATATATATAAGTAGGTAATTAGATGATAATAATAATTGTGGCTATATATGTGTTTATTTGCTGTATGACCCTAGGACACCGTAGATTTTGCCCGCATATTTACCTTGACTTTGTGACCTGAATACTAGGGAATTATCTGCCTTGTGTACACCGACGTACTGGGTAGACAATTGTTAGTTGACTGTCTGATTATGCACATTATTTAAAGATGGGACACCCGCATAATTAGACGCACAATTGACCGTGTTAGTTGACCCGTGTCACCCCTAGCGTACCCTCAGAGTCTAGTGTAATTATGGTTGTGTTTGTGCTAGTGTAATGGCTGATGTTGTATTATATTATATTATATGTATATAAGACTATTGGATTGTTCTGCGCGACTTCTGGAGCAGGTTATTGGTACTACGGAGCTTTCTTGCCAGGCAAATATACCTTGCCATTGTACTGTTATTCATATTCTATATGTTGCATGCATTTTTATTTCTTTTATTTAGTTCATATATTTTAAACTGCTATATAAAGTGCGCGTCCAAGAAAACTTGGGTGCAAACGACGGTGTCGTCGTGATCTATTTTTATTATGTATATGCATTGACCTTGTTTATGAGACCGTCCATTATCATGAAGCATCATTAGGTTTCATTAGCCGTGACTGTCATGACCCACACCCGGTGTAAGGATACAAGTCAGAAACAACGTCCAGCCTACGCCACATAATCGGTGGTAGAACGTTTCTGGATGATCTATCTAACAATATAATAAACTACCAACAATGATAATATACTCAATCACAGAACTAAGATAGAAATGAGCATGAATCAAATAAAGAATAGAATAGTCACAATATAAATCATGAGTCTAAAATAATACATCAATGAGTCTGAATGAAATAACAAATAAGCTGGAGACAAATCCAGTACAAAAGAATACTAAGATGCTAATACACCCGAGTCAAGTATCTCAGTCGGGATAAGTCCCTCCTGAGCCAGGATCTCAGACTCTAAACCCACAACATCCTAAGGTCCATAATAGGTAGGGTACACTCCTCCATGTCATCTGGAAAAATATATCTAGTCAGGAAAGGAACAAAGTACATCTCTAATAGCAGTTCTAATCAATGATAAAAACTATATAACAGTAAATAGATGTGTATATACAATATGCACAATAGATACGAGAGATACATACAATAAGGAAATACTGATATAAATACAATAATGAATAATATGACAATGAACAAGAATACTAATGACTAAGTGTGTGAGTACTAGCTTTAACATATGATCGGCTTGGGAACATGATACAATATATATGGCCTGGCTAATCATACGTCCGGTGTATGATCAATACTATTCAATAACAATACTTCATACAATAGGGGTATTGATCATATATCTACACTAAAGTACTTTCCACCCTCGACTAGTATAATAGATCCAAGCACGGTATGCTATGGCACGAGATTCCCCAAGAAGATAGCTAGTCTTCTCGAGAATCAGTGTCTGTACATGTACAAGATAACCAATGAAACAATACTTGCACCATATACACCATATACCAAGGAATAACATCTCATGACGAGATTCGGATATACCAATCTGTGTAACCATAGTGTCAAGAGAACATAGATATCTACACTAGATACAATAAACATAGAGGATATCATAAATAAGAAACTATCAGAGAATATACTCGTCTGAATTCCAATGAATAGTCTCACAGATGTCTGACACGGTGCCTCAAAGACCTAGATATGGAATACAACATCAATACGAGATTCCGAAAAGAGAATAAGTTAAACTAGTCAATTTCTAGGTCAACAAGTCAATCCTAAGTCAAAAGTCAACTATGGCCAACTATAGTCAACTATGGTCAACTACCTATTTCTAGGTTGTGCAAGTCTAACACAAAAATATTGGGTCAAGATACTAAAGTCTCAGCCATAAAAACCACATCTTAAATATTAGGATACCGTATCTCCGGATACGTGAATCCAAGGTGAACATCAATATATATATATCAAACAATTATTAATAATATAGAATCATAATTACAAACATTAAATAGGTACCATGGTTTTGAACCAACTTGGTATCACAATATAAAAATCAAATCTTGATACCCTAACCCAATACCTTGGGTATTCCCAAATACCTTGGTTCCTCAAGGTAATACCCAATACCGTGTTATATTAACTACCCGTAATATATATATATATATATATATATATATATATATATATATATATATATATATATATATATATACATACTACACTAATTATTATACATACACTATAATAAAATTAGCAATTTAGGAGATACATCCTTTTATATATATATATATATATATATATATATATATATATATATATATATATATATAACTGTCAAACTGTCACTAAAAACTATTCCTACAGTCACTGAAAACTGCTGATAATATAGATATACTGCTATTTTAGTGACAGTTTCATGCACTGTCGCTAAAAACTGTCACTACAGCCCCTTATACGCTGCTGATACGCTGCTGTTTCAGCGACATTTTCTCTGAAACTATCGCTGACTGCTGTCACAGTTTCCTGCTGCCGTTGCCCTTCAACGATGCTGCAGCTACTGTCGCTATTTTGCTGTTGTTGCTGCTGTGATGTTTTGCTGCTGGTGTCGCTATTTTGCTGCTGTTGTCGCTAATTTGCTGCTTCTGCTGTCGCTATATATATATATATATATATATATATATATATATATATATATATATATATATATATATAAATAACCCACATGGTATATATATATATATATATATATATATAATATATATATATATATATATATATATATATATATATATAATATATATATAATTACTACTAATAACTACACATACACCCCCACCTAGTATTATGTACATAATTACTATATAGTAACATACACACACATACATATTAATATATATAGATAACTATATGTATATATATATATATATATGTATATATAATCATATAACATCCATATATAAATATAAATATTCATTTAATATATATATATATATATATATATATATATATATATATATATATATATATATATATATATATATACATGCTACAATATATATACTTACACAATAATACACTTACAATATAGTATCATATATATACATAGTTACAACCACATATAATAATAACATACATACATATAGTAACAATATATATACATATTTACACATAACATATATACTATAATATATTTATATATGTAGAAGAATAGCTACATAATATATACATATATAGTACATAGATAATACATAGATCTAAGGCATAAGAAGCATAATTATATATACCATAATATATATATATATATATATATATATATATATATATATATATATATATATATATATATATATATATATATATATTGTAAACCCCCTGATTTTTTCAAAATTTTAAAATCTGGATTTTTTCACAATTTTCTGGAATTTTCTGGGAATTTTCTGTAATTTAAAAACAGGGTTTTAATTATTCAATGATTTTTAATTGATATTAAATGATATTAAAATATTACGAAAATATTATTTTTGGATGTAAAATGAAAAACTGGACTTAGGGCAATTTTTTGGAATTTATTGGGCCTCAGACCTATTTTTAAAATGCCTAAAAAGTATTTATTTATTTATTTATTTATTAATTAATTAAATTACTGATTTTATTATTATTAATATTATTTAAAAAAAAATAATAATAAAAGAACCCCGGCCCGGCCCACTGGGCCTAAACCCAGCCCTGGCCCACGACCCGGCCCAGTCCCTTACCGGGTCGGGTCGGATCCACCAGACCCGACCCGCCCGTGCCTGAACCCGTCTCCCTCCCCCGCTCTGCACGACCCGCTCCGCCCGCGCGTGCCGCCGCTTCCCCCGCCTCCGGCAGTGCCGCCCGCGTCCCGCGCGGCCACGTCCGCAACCGCCTCCGCCCATCTCGGCCCCCTCGGCCACGACCACCTCCCCACCGCCTATAAAACCCTCCCCATCCCTTGCCGTCGACTCCCCCGACCACCACGCTCCACCGAACCCCTCCGCCGTAAGTCACCGCCGCCGCCCTGAGACGCCACCGCCCGCAGCGCCGCTGCCCAGCTCGCCGGATGCCTCCCTCGTCTCCCCCTCCGCTCGACAGCAACAGCAGCCACGACGCCGCTGCCGGCCGCCCTGAGCCGCCACCCCGCCGTGGATGCCTCGCCGCCCTCCGCCGCAGCACCCCCGGCCCCTCCGCCTCAGCCGGCCGCCGGCCTCCGCCGGAGTCGGCCGGAAGCCCTAACCCTAACCCTAATTTCTCTCCACTGTGTCGGACACAGGACACAGTGTCCTGTGTCGTGTCGGACACGGTTTTGCCCTGGTTTTTGGGTCCCCTTCAGGTGCGTGTATCTTTCGCCTCGTAGCTCTGTTTTCGATTCCGCAAATTGTGTTGCGAAGCCTGTATGACCCTCTCGGTGTCCGGACAAACTGTTCGGGGCATCGCGTCCTGTGGTGATCGCACACCGCGATCCAAAAACAGGAAAAATCCAGACCCTTTTTCGCCCCGAAACTGGGTACGCCCCGCCAAACGGGACGACTTGGTCGCGCGCGGTCTTCACAGATACGTGCGCCTCGTCGATACGGACGTGTGGGATTTCGCGGAAGCTGATTCAGGTGTGCGTGCACACCGGAATCAACGCGTATCCGCGGCCATCGCCCCGTATCCGTACTTTCTGGAACGTGCCCTAACTTTGTGTACACACGTCGGATCGAGACGAAACTTGTGCCATCGGACTCGTAGCGATACGCTGGTCCTGTGGGTCAAGTTTGGTTCGATTCTGAGAACGTTGACGAAATCGCGTGTCGTGGGCCCCACAGGCCCCGCTCGACGGGCGATTTTGTGTTCGGCTCATCGGAATTCAATTCTGAAAGTTCCGTTGGGTTCGTATCATCGTTCCTGACCTGTTGACACTAAGTTTGGTGAATTTGGAGACCTTTGAACCTGACGCATTTTTCGGTGCAAAGCGGGCCCGCATGTGGACCCCGTTTTGACCCGAAACTGCCGTTTCTGCCCTTGTCTCCAAATTGGGCCCAAGGACAGGCGTTTCTAGCTGATTGATATTTTCTGGATCTGATGGTGATGTTTGTTTTAGCAACCGGAGTACCGCCTGCAATTTCCGCCAAAGTCAGAACTGCAAACATAGCCAGAACCACAGGCAAGTGTACCTTGCCAAACCCTGCAGCTTGCTATTTATTTTCTGGACTTAATTATGCATTAGTGGGCAAGTAAAGCTTGCAAATTCTCAATAATTCTTGACATAGTATTTTACTTGATTTCATTAAATGTAACTTGTTTAAACTGCTTAACCTAGGAAACGTGTGATGTACTTAGTATCCGATCACAGTCGGGTGCCAACTCCGTACGCGGAGTTGGGTACGTCATAGAGATGGACATTCGATACCCTTACTCTTGGTACTTGTCTTATCAAGTACCCCAGAACCCAGGACACCTGACACTATTCATGAGACAGAGTCTTCCCGAGATATTCGTGGTGATTCTGTATAGGATACAGGACTTGACAGAGGTATTTATTTATAGACAGTATGACTTGTTGCATTAGCTATAATCCCGCTGACATGGACATGAGACATTATGGTCATGATATGCGTGATTACATTGGGTGGGAAGAGACACACAGGCTACAGGTTGATATTATATATATTATGCCGGCGTCTTAGTCTCACTACGAGATAGACAACCACATGATATCACTGCTACCGGCTCCCCGACACAGAGCTTGTAGTAGTTTCAGCCTGAGTTTCTCGTGCTGCTCTCATATTGCATCTCACTTAGCTGGTTACATAGTTTGCCCTATTGCTTATTTAATTCCTGCACTGCATTTATTTTGGCTTGTATTTTCTGTACCTTGTTATGTCCCCTGAGGACCTGGAATGGACTATGTCCCCAGGTATAGCAGGAGAGATCTATCCAGAGCTACACGTACAGGAGCACTTCCAGGAGCTGTACCAGGACCCGAGGACAAGATCGTACCAGAGGACTTCTCCTGAGCATTGGCCGTATGTAGTCAGTTATTTCTATTCCAGTTGATTATTTCCTGTCTATTTGCATTGTTGTACCAGACATACTCTCGGATTGTTTCCCGAGGAATTTATTGAGATTTGACAGTTATTTCTCTTTGCATTACTCTGTCTTTTAATCTGTGATTATCTGTTGTGGATGAGAATAGAATAACCTGTGACTTGTGACAATTGCCCTAATTCATGTTAGACTACAGCTTAAGCATGCCCTGATGGATCCATTAAATTGGGTTGTCCATCGGTACGTGCTGCTGGCCATTGCCACGTGTCCAGTCCCTCGACATTTTTGGGACTGGGGCGTGACATGGTTTTTGTGGTGGCCCATGCAGGTCAACGACTAAATTGTTCGGTTTCAACTTAGGGATCGAACAGGCCTGCGATAAAATAGGATAAGTTTTTAGGATCTCATCCACTTGCTTGAAACGTTCTTGATATCCATATCGACTTCGAATTAATTTCTTGACTTGCATCCTGCCTTGATTCCTGTGCGCCTCTTATTGTTTATTTTGATTGCAGGGTTATGGATTCACGAGCAAACGACGAAACTCCCATAACGTCACCACGAGTTGCTGAGGTAACCAACGAAGATGAAGTAATACCAGTAGATAAAGGACAGTCAGCTCAACAACATGCCTCAAGAATCCAGCAGGAAGACAATCCACCAACGACGCCATTTACTCCATCACTGCCCGTAATTCCACCAGGGCTGGCCATGGACGGACAGCAGATGGTTCAAATGGTCTGTGCAATAATGCAAGCTCAACAAGTGGCTCTGAGTCGCAGCTTAGTAACTGCTCTGGAGTAGGCCAACCTACCAGCTCGACGGTCAACAACGGGCTCTATCACCGACTTTCGCCAGTTGAAGCCCCGTACCTTCTCAGGCAAAGAAGAGCCCACTGAAGTTCATGAGTGGCTCACCAACACTCAACATCAATTAGAAGCAGCTGAACTCCCAAAGGAACGTTGGATGACTGCCGTAAGAATGCAGTTGACGGACAATGCATATCACTGGTGGCTATCTGAGGAAGCACGGCTCGGACCAGACCGAGTCACCTGGGAAGAGTTTTCTAGACTCTTTCAGGAGATGTACATTCCAGCCATCGCTTGATCAGAACTTCGGAACAAGTTCAATCGCCTCACTCAGGATACCAAGACGGTGGAAGAGTACAACGCTGAGTTCATTCGTCTAAGTCGCTTCGCCCCAACATTGATCCCGACAGAAGAAGAGAAGGCTGAGAAATTCTTCGACGGACTAAACATTGAGCTACAGAAACTGATTGGATCCGTTGCACCTACTTCGTACTCGGACGTCCTTGCTGCAGCGCGACGCATTGAGCGCATCATCAGGAGAGAGACTAGTCTAAAACGGACTTCCACTTCAGTACTACAAGAAGAAGTTACAAAAAGATCTCACGTACACCAGCCACCAGGAGCATCTCCACAGACCATACCTGTTTGTCCATATTGTCGCAAGCGAGGCCATACTGAGGACGAGTGCAGACGAAAGAAGAGATTATGCATAGTTTGCGGATCCAGTCAGCATTTATTAAAGGAATGCCCTGAGCGTCGAGACAGAGCACCAAGGGTAAAACAACAAGCGCTACCAGTACCAGCATTGGAAGTACCGCAACCGGAAGTTCAAGAAGTCCTACCACCAGCTCCAGGAGGGTATCAGCCGAGACCACCCCTGATACCCCTGGAAATACTCTTCCAGCAGTCTCAGCAGCAGAAGAATCGACTGCAAGGACGCGAGCAAGCCCTGGCGATGACAGTAGAGAACGCGCAGACTCGTGGAATAGCCAATGCGCGTAAGTGATTTATAGTTATCCGTTTTTAGTCTTGTTGTAGCTCGTGCCTCTTGGTTCGTGACCTCAGCCCCAACCTAGTAAGTTGCAACTTGTTAATAATAACCTGGTTTTCATAAAAGTTGTAATTTTCTTGCTTTAACTAGATTTTCTCTGGAAAGTGCATAACTTTCATTTTTAGGAAAACGGTATTTCCCTAAGTATCTTGTGATGTGTTTCGAACGATACCGCGTCATCTCTGTTGACCGGTTATTCTTTGATTGCGAGGACGCAATCCTCTTAAGGGGGTAGATTGTAAACCCCCTGATTTTTTCAAAATTTTAAAATCTGGATTTTTTCACAATTTTCTGGAATTTTCTGGGATTTTTCTGTAATTTAAAAACAGGGTTTTAATTATTCAATAATTTTTAATTGATATTAAATGATATTAAATTATTACGAAAATATTATTTTTGGATGTAAAATGAAAAACTGGACTTAGGGCAATTTTTCTGGAATTTATTGGGCCTCAGACCTATTTTTAAAATGCCTAAAAAGTATTTATTTATTTATTTATTTATTTATTAATTAAATTACTGATTTTATTATTATTAATATTATTTTAAAAAATAAAAATAATAAAAGAACCCCGGCCCGGCCCACTGGGCCCAAACCCAGCCCTGGTCCACGACCCGGCCCAGTCCCTTACCGGGTCGGGTCGGATCCACCAGACCCGACCCGCCCGTGCCTGAACCCGTCTCCCTCCCCCGCTCTGCACGACCCGCTCCGCCCGCGCGTGCCACCGCTTCACCCGCCTCCGGCAGCGCCGCCCGCGTCCCGCGCGGCCACGTCCGCAACCGCCTCCGCCCATCTCGGCCCCCTCGGCCACGACCACCTCCCCACCGCCTATAAAACCCTCCCCATCCCTTGCCGTCGACTCCCCCGACCACCACGCTCCACCGAACCCCTCCGCCGTAAGTCGCCGCCGCCGCCCTGAGACGCCACCGCCCGCAGCGCCGCTGCCCAGCTCGCCGGATGCCTCCCTCGTCTCCCCCTCCGCTCGACAGCAACAGCAGCCACGACGCCGCTGCCGGCCGCCCTGAGCCGCCACCCCGCCGTGGACGCCTCGCCGCCCTCCGCCGCAGCACCCCCGGCCCCTCCGCCTCAGCCGGCCGCCGCCCTCCGCCGGAGTCGACCGGAAGCCCTAACCCTAACCCTAATTTCTCTCCACTGTGTCGGACACAGGACACAGTGTCCTGTGTCGTGTCGGACACGGTTTTGCCCTGGTTTTTGGGTCCCCTTCAGGTGCGTGTATCTTTCGCCTCGTAGCTCTGTTTTCGATTCCGCAAATTGCGTTGCGAAACCTGTATGACCCTCTCGGTGTCCGGACAAACTGTTCGGGGCATCGCGTCCTGTGGTGATCGCACACCGCGATCCAAAAACAGGAAAAATCCAGACCCTGTTTCGCCCCGGAACTGGGTACGCCCCGCCAAACGGGACGACTTGATCGCGCGCGGTCTTCACAGATACGTGCGCCTCGTCGATACGGACGTGTGGGATTTCGCGAAAGCTGATTCGGGTGTGCGTGCACACCGGAATCAACGCATATCCGCGGCCATCGCCCCGTATCTGTACTTTCTGGAACGTGCCCTAACTTTGTGTACACACGTCGGATCGAGACGAAACTTGCGCCATCGGACTCGTAGTGATACGCTGGTCCTGTGGGTCAAGTTTGGTTCGATTCTGAGAACGTTGACGAAATCGCGTGTCGTGGGCCCCACAGGCCCCGCTCGACGGGCGATTTTGTGTTCGGCTCATCGGAATTCAATTCTGAAAGTTCCGTTGGGTTCGTATCATCGTTCCTGACCTGTTGACACTAAGTATGGTGAATTTGGAGACCTTTGACCCTGACGCATTTTTCGGTGCAAAGCGGGCCCGCATGTGGACCCCGTTTGACCCGAAACTGCCGTTTCTGCCCTTGTCTCCAAATTGGGCCCAAGGACAGGCATTTCTAGCTGATTGATATTTTCTGGATCTGATGGTGATGTTTGTTTCAGCAACCGGAGTACCGCCTGCAATTCCCGCCAAAGTCAGAACTGCAAACATAGCCAGAACCACAGGCAAGTGTACCTTGCCAAACCCTGCAGCTTGACTATTTATTTTCTGGACTTAATTATGCATTAGTGGGCAAGTAAAGCTTGCAAATTCTCAGTAATTCTTGACATAGTATTTTACTTGATTTCATTAAATGTAACTTGTTTAAACTGCTTAACCTAGGAAACGTGTGATGTACTTAGTATCCGATCACAGTCGGGTGCCAACTCCGTACGCGGAGTTGGGTACGTCATAGAGATGGACATTCGATACCCTTACTCTTGGTACTTGTCTTATCAAGTACCACAGAACCCAGGACACCTGACACTATTTATGAGACAGAGTCTTCCCGAGATATTCGTGGTGATTCTGTATAGGATACAGGACTTGACAGAGGTATTTATTTATAGACAGTATGACTTGTTGCATTAGCTATAATCCCGCTGACATGGACATGAGACGTTATGGTCATGATATGCATAATTACATTGGGTGGGGAGAGACACACAGGCTACAGGTTGATATTATATATATTATGCCGGCGTCTTAGTCTCACTACGAGATAGACAACCACATGATATCACTGCTACCGGCTCCCCGACACAGAGCTTGTAGTAGTTTCAGCCTGAGTTTCTCGTGCTGCTCTCATATTGCATCTCACTTAGCTGGTTACATAGTTTGCCCTATTGCTTATTTAATTCCTGCACTGTATTTATTTTGGCTTGTATTTTCTGTACCTTGTTATGTCCCCTGAGGACCTGGAATGGACTATGTCCCCAGGTATAGCAGGAGAGATCCATCCAGAGCTACACCATACAGGAGCACTTCCAGGAGCTGTACCAGGACCCGAGGACGAGATCGTACCAGAGGACTTCTCCTGAGCATTGGCCGTATGTAGTCAGTTATTTCTATTCCAGTTGATTATTTCCTGTCTATTTGCATTGTTGTACCAGACATACTCTCGGATTGTTTCCCGAGGAATTTATTGAGATTTGACAGTTATTTCTCTTTGCATTACTCTGTCTTTTAATCTGTGATTATCTGTTGTGGATGAGAATAGAATAACCTGTGACTTGTGACAATTGCCCTAATTCATGTTAGACTACAGCTTAAGCATGCCCTGATGGATCCATTAAATTGGGTTGTCCATCGGTACGTGCTGCTGGCCATTGCCACGTGTCCAGTCCCTCGACATTTTTGGGACTGGGGCGTGACATATATATATATATATATATATATATATATATATATATAAGAAATAGATCTACATATAATTTGCACAAACATATGGAGAGTATCACACCGTATTCCACTAGATCTAGGATACGCATGTGACATGAGTCCACCACACATCCAAATGTACCCCGAAGGACAAGAATAAGTCACATATATTATTTATGAATAATACGAAGAGTCAAATATAGATCTACGTGTCCGTGTCAAAATTTGACATGTGTAAAGTCCCGTGTCGAAGGAAAAAACCTCCAAATCAACACGTATCACCAAATTGTTGGGATACGACCTACACGTACCCAATTATGGATACAACACTAGACCCAAACACACAAGCACATGCCAAATTGATCTATAGGACCAATTGACACACACAACAATTTTCAATCTCGAAATTCTCCAAAATTGACACAAAAAGTACCATAACTTTCTCAATAGGCCTCCTATGAACACAAAACCAAATTTTATGGGTAGCCTATACATATGGGTTAATTTTCCATGGTTAAATCTCAGATTTAGAACCTAAATTAAGAGAAAAACTGAATTGTACCCATTGGGAGATGGATTCCCAATGTAACCTCCAAATAAGATAAAATTGGCTCCAACTTGTAGATCCTTACTCCTCTTTGTAGATTCTTGCTTTCTCCTTCTAGATACTTGCTTCTCAAACCTTCAATGGTGATTTGGAAAGGAATTGAAAATAAAATTTGGTAGGAAAATGAAGTGGGAATGAAGAAATTTGGTTGAGGAAAATTCTAAATCTAGTTTTGGAATGAAAAGAGGAGAGAGAATTTTCCCTCTTCTTTTAAATAGGCGGGTCCCTATTTCCCCTCCCTTAAGCTACTATAAAATATCTATTATAACCCTTGGGGCCTCTCATGAAGAAATAATTAAGAAAGGAAGCTTATAGTCTAATGGTCTAATTAATTTAATCCATATCCTTAACAACGGACTTTCTAAATGGGCTAAATTCTATCAATTAATTCATGTTGGTCCATGGATCTAAACTAACTAGTTAGGTCCACTAATATAAGTCTAAATTAAATAACTAACATCTAACAATAATTAAATAATACAACAATAATTATTTATCATGCATAATATTTAACTAAATATAAAATTACTAAAATACCCTTTTCTAGAAAATATGGTAGTGACAGTGACACATTTGTTACATGAGTGTGAGTCTCATATAGATCATGGACTTGCGTGCAGGGTTTGGCCTCCTGTACGTATGGGACGGACGTTAGGGATAAATGTTGTTAGAAACTTTGAATGCTAGTAGACTTGACAATTATTAGAGGTATTATCGTGTCATGGATATGACATACTTAGAGCATGGGGTGGAGAGAACAACAAGTAAGTCATGTGGGCTCCGTTGTACTTTTCTTGTGTAACCCGTACGCTCCGCCGGAGATGCGCGGTCATGATGACCACTATATATTATATTATTATCAGGCGGCCTATGTCGTTCAAAAGATGACATACTTTTTAGGCCCCTGAATCTCCAAAAGAATTATGCCAATCCCATTTTAGCCAGATAGCCCACACGTTGGGAAAGTTGTTCTTAAACTGTATTCACTTAGACGGTTAGGCAACCCATTGGATATTTATTTCAGTACTTTATTGGAATGCTTCTATGTATCTTGTTATGTCCCTCTGAGGACCTAGTCCCTTTCCAGGTGTAGATGTTTATGAGTATTCGCAGGAGCGCAGATCCGGGCTGATTACTTATATTTTGAGGAGGTCTTCTTTTCGAGTCTTAGTGATTGTTAGTTGTTGTACTTATTGTGCTTGCTTTTATATTCCAGTTCGGCAGTGGATTTGTTTCCATCTGACTGTCATCTTTAGATACTTTATATTGAGATCTAGTTATATAGATATTGGTTATTTATTTATTTATGTTTTCTGTGGATAAGATTTAAATTATGCCTGTGGCTTTTGATAATTATATACCACTTGTGAATTATTATTCATATTATAGCGTACGTGTGTTATGGTTTTTATATATTAGAGTGCCATATACATACGGCTGGCATGGTTACGTGTTCCTAGTCCTACATATTTTGGGACTGGGGCATGACAAGACGACTGCTTCATATTCTCCTCAATCAAATGGAGTAGCTGAAAGGAAGAACAAGAAGTTGACAAAGATAATAAACTCAATGGTGCTGACTGTGGGTCTTCCAAACTGTAACCATCACTTTTCAGGATAGAAATATTTTGGTCATTTTGGTAATATTATTATTGATATATTTTATTTCATAATAAATGGTGTGGTAGTATATATTTTAATATTTAATATAGAGGGTGGTGCATGATTAGCCCTTAGTTAGACTAGTTGCTAATGAACCCAACTAGACTTGAACCCAACTGGATTTGTCATGACCAATAGTACAATCAATTAGTTTAGTCATGGTGGACTAATTTAATTAGAGAGAATAAGAAATAAGCCCTTGTAATTAAAATAGAAACCCTCTTAGTTAAACCCCCATTTATTAAATAATCCTTTATGACAGCTTGGAGGGCATATTGGACATTATGCTATAGCCAACCCTAACCCTAAGTGGCCGTCCCTATAAGGAGGGAGAGGGGGGAAGCCTCTATCTTCTTCATAATTTGTTCGTGAAGAAACCCTAAGTTTGCTTCTTTCCTCCAAGCATTCTTCCTCCACCAAATTCCTTCAAAATCAACCCCAATCTCTCTCATTTTCATCTCCAAGGAGAACTAGAAGCTTGAGGATTACAAGAGGCTATAAGAAGTGGAGTTTTACAAGGAGTTGGTGTCCATTTCTCATCCTTATGCTCATTGGAAGGAACCTCATTAGGAATCCATCTTCCAATAGGTAAACCTCTATTTTCCCTTATTATTTCAGATTTTAATGGTGTAATAAACCCCTAAAAATACTTTTTTGGTTTAAGACTATCCATAGGAAGAAGAACTAGGTCCATAGGAGTCCTATGGAGAAAGTTACATAGAGTTTTATGGCCATTTGGAGAAAACTTCGAAGTAGGACACCAAGTGTTTGATGAAATACCTAATGGGTCATTCCTTACTATTTATATTGTTTATTGATATTTTAAATGTGTCATGAGGATTTGGTTATGTTTTGGAATGTTTTGATTGAATATCACATGAGTATCATAGTGTGATACCCATGTGAGGTCTCTTGCACACCAAGTGTTTGTCAAAATAACAAATTGGTCATTTGGGCTTTGTTCTCAGTTTTACAGTTGTTTATAGGTTGGTATACTCATTAGAGATATGTATTTATATTCTTAAGTGTTTATATGCATGTATATATAGATATATATGTATATAGGTGTGGATATATATATATATATATATATATATATATATATATATATATATATATATATATATATATATATATATATATATATATATATTTGTGTGTGTGTGGGAGAGTGTGTGTGTGTGTGTGTGTGTGTGTGGTTTATTTCTTTTTTATGTCGCACTGACTTGTGTGTGTGTGCTGCTGTGTGGAGAGGTGGCTAAATTGGCTCAGGTTTTATGTGATACGGCAGTAGTTGAATGAGGGAGGAGGGAAGCTCAAGTATCAAACATGCAAGGTGGAGTGTGTTATCTGGGGGTAGCAGCAAAGTGATCAAGGGGGGGTGTTAACTCATTTGCTACTATTATTAGTTTTAGTTGTGCAAATGCAACAATTGAATGCCTGTATGTTTGAATGCAGCAGCTGTAGGTGGACAATTGTAAGTTAAGTAATTGGAGTGGAAGAATGCAAGTAGGTAGTATAGGAGAAAACTCGGGCATTTCATGAATGCAGTTAGTATTGTTTGTGTATGTTATGAATAAGGGAGCAACTGCAGTGTAGTTGGTGTTGTAAAGCAATGTATATGTATTAGAGGGGGGGAGGTAAGTCCAGGTAATGAGAAACCAAGAAAGGGGTCGGGTTTAAGAATAATAATAACAGCTGCAATAACTTAGGTAGCAACTTGGAAGTTGCACATTGGTGACTATGTGTATCACAATTTCAAAATTAAGGGGGGGGGGGTTTATTCAGACCACATAGGAAGAGACCCAGCAGCAGCAGGTAGTGTACTCGAAGTGCACTGCAAGGAAATCACAACAAATAAGGGAGAGTTGGGATGTGTTGTTAGCTGCTTCCTGTCAAATATCTTGAGGGTGTTTGCAGTAGTTAAGGGGGGGAACCCATGTGAGGGTCTGTGTTGGAGTGAAGGGGCTCGGGTAAGTGGTTGCCTGGGCAGTAGAAGGGAGGTGAGTGTTCAGTTATTAGAGTGTGGTGTTCATATATCATTTGGGATGAATATTGGTCGAGTATCAGTGCACCATGCTCACTGATCAGTTGCAATATCAGTAGGTAATCGAGGGGGAATAAGCATTAGTATGTTAGTTAGTTAGTTATGTATTAGTACTAGATAATACTATTTTTAGTTACTTTGAAGTATCACCAAGGTATTGGAACAAGAGTTAAGGTAATATTAAGTATCCCGATACTTGATACTAGTAGAAGGGTAAAGGGTAAGTGAGTGTAGATATTGAGTTATGGTGAAAACCAAGTATTGAAAATATTGTATCAAATACAATAAGATACTAGATGTGTGTATATAGTATTTATACTAATAACATACTGTTTATGGATACCAAGGGTATCCTAGTATCCTATATCATAGATATTAATATTAATTGACTAGTTTAGTTAGATTTGACTTGTATTAGCTAGTTAATAACTAATATTGGTCAAATTGACTAGTTAGATCTAGAGTTGACCAATTTGACTAGAGTTGACCATATTTGACCTAGTTTGACCCTGTTTGACTAGAATAACCCAGTTTGGCCTAGAAATCACCAATTTATTTATTTAAACTCATTTCTCTTTTATTACACATAATAACTTGTAAATTCATATATTGGTTTCTGTGACACCAGTTCAGATACCGTTCCACCATATTTGCTCAGTACCTCAGACGAGTATATTTCTCTGTTAGTTTTTAGTACTTGATAGTGTATATATCGTATGTTCTAGATCTGTTTTACATAATTCTGATACCATGATTGCACGGGCTGGTATTATATAGATCGAGTCGGAAGATGTTATTTATTTAACATGTACATCGGATATTCCTTACATATGTACTCTATCATGTGCATCGGATATTTCTTGTGCTCGTATCCATTCGTGGGCCCCGTGTGCTCATGTCCTATTCGTGTGCTTTGTGTGCTCATAATATATTTATGTGTGTAACGTGTCATGATTGGATCCATGAATATTAGTCGGGGCGGGGGGAGTAGGAGTTGATTATGTGATCAAACCCTTAGTGTATTCGTGTGTATGTCAATTACACCATACACGTGTAATTGAGTTACCGTAGTATATTCGTGTACAACCTAAATCGATCACATAATAAACTTGTACACTAAGGCACTAGTTAGTACCATCAGTTCTCTTATTTACAGTTTATACTATGATGCTTGTATTTACTTTTCCAGTTATATTTGTATTTCCTAGTTACCTGTGCATCTTGTATTCATTAGATTGATGTTATATATCCTCTACCATGTATTTGAAACTGCTTTCAGAGTTTTGTACTTCGCTCCTTTCCTGATTGGATTTTTTTTTTCAGACGACTATTTAAAGTACTGGTGTCCTACCTACTACATCCCACAGGACAGAGAGTCAGCTGAGGTAGCTTCCTTAGTCCAGGATTATCTGATTCCAGCTGTAGAGGAGACACACCTAGCTATAGTAGACCAGTAGCTGGTATCTTTTATTTTGTACTGGATATGTCTCCACATTAGACCTTGGCATATTATTTATATTGGAACCATTGTGTTATTTGCTAGACTCTAGACCTGGATATTATGATAACTTGTTATTTCTTTTCTTTTATTATATTATGCCATTATCTGCCTCTAGTTCATTATGGTTGAGTATTGATGTTATATATTCATCTTGTCCTCCTTTTGGAGTTGAGTTACCATTAACAGGTTATATATATATATATATCATTGCATGAGTTATTATATAGTATTGTGGACCCTTATAATATTCTACCATCGATGCTGCAGCGTAGGCTGGACGTACCCACGACTCATGCCCAAATTTTGGGTACGGATCATAACATATTTTTAGTTGTGGCCCATGTAGGTCGAGTCGCAACTAGTACGATATCGTAATGGTACTCGGACTTAGAGTAATATTACGAGCCTGCTATAGGATATAGGATGAGAGAATACTTAATCACAACTATGAAATTTCCAATCCATTAAATTTTGCTAATTCTCATTCATTCTAAATATTTGCTTTCCTTGAATATTACTGTCCTTCTTTGATAATATCGTATCTTGTGCCTTATTGACTTCCTTGTTTCGATCTGCCTTCAGGATGCCTCCAAAGACCAGGTCCCAACGCTCGGGAGCAGCTTCAGAGAGATCGGCGACTTCTCGACCTCCCGTTCAGACAGTGACTGATGCTGCCCCACAACCACCTGTTCAGAGGGTTGCCCCGCCAGTTTCGGTGGGGGCTCGACAGTTTTTGGGGGTCCTCCTCCTCCATCTATTCAGAGGGTTGTTTCAGCCACTACGGAGGGTCATCCTCCTTCTTCTTCCCCAGTTCAAGGGGCGGCACCAGCCATAGCAGAGAATCTTCTACCACCACCACCTATGCCAGCGAATGTGACACATATGTTCTCCATATTCTGAGAGATGATGGCGGCACAGAAGAGGTAGGTGGATATACTACGCCACGGTATTGAGAATGCCCACCAGGTGGCTATCGCAGCAGTAGAGAGGACGGTACCACCACAGCCACAAGAGGCCCAGCCTAAGCTGGCAACATACACGACTTTAAGAAGTTGGATCCCCATATTTTTAAGGGGACGAATGACATTATATATGTTGATGACTGGTTAGAGAACATGGAGTGCATCAAGCGTTTATCCCGTCTAGTAGAGGATCTGAAGGTAGAGGCGGTCGAATTGCAGATGTTAGACATTGCCGGTACTTGGTTCCAGATAAGCCACATATTGCTACCCCAGGATTGGCATGGGACGCCTTCAAGGACATGATCAAGAAAAAGTTTTTCCCGCCTACCGAGAGACTTGATATGGGTCGGCAGTTCGAGAAACTTTAGCAGGGAAGCCTGTCTGTGGAGGAGTATACCGCTGAGTTCGGCAGGTTAAGCCGGTATACAGCTAACATGGTACAAGATCCGGAGAATACGGCAAGCCGTTTCATGGAGGGCCTGAACTGTGACGTAAAGGCCCTTATTTCTTTGAGTCATGAGACCTACGGCGATACTTAAGGAGGCCCACAAGGTCGAGAGGAAATTGAGTTTGAGGTCCAAGAGGGACCGGGAGATATTCAGTAGCAGCAGTAGTGCTGGTCCATCCAAGCGGCCCCAGTTCCAGCAGTAGCAGACATTTCAACCTCAGCAGCAGCAGTTTCAGTAGGCACATTAGCAGCCTCAAAGGCATCAGCAATAGACTCTTATCTGTCCCTTTTGCAAGAAGCCAGGACACGGATGGGATGTCTGAAGGAAGAGATTGGGAGTGTGTTTATTCTGTGGAGCAACAGGGTACCAGCTGAGAGACTGTTATTTGACACCAGCTCGTCCAGGTCAGGGTGGAGCTCCTGCTCAGAGAGCACCAGTTAGAGCACCAGCAGCACCTGCAGTACAGCCGCGGGGACCTCCACTCTTGACCCAGCAGCAGTGTTTCGTGCAGCATCAACAGAGGGGAGCAACGCAGGGCAAGCTTTCGCCATGACGATTGAGGAGACAGAGCTAGTTGGAGACGTCATCGCAGGTTCGGTTCTCCTAGATTCTATTCCAGTATTAGCTTTATTTGATTTTGGTGCTTCCCATAGCTTTGTATCAGTATCTTTTGCTCTTAATCATCATTTAGAGGCTGAACCTTTGAGTAGGACTTGCAAGATCACTTGGGTGGCATCATCCTGGTCAGTGATGTTTATAAGGATCGGAGAGTTACTTTAGGAGGCCAGAAAATGAGTGCGTGCTTACTCATAATGCCACTTTCGAGTTACGATATTATACTCGGGATGGATTAGTTGAGTAGGCATCATGCTAGTATAGATTATCATGGAGACAGAGTTTTGTTTCGACCGCCAAGAAAGCCAGAGTTCGAGATTTCCAAAGGAGCAGCGGAGCAGAGTGAGGGAGTCATCTGTGGATCCCTGGTGGAAGAGAAGGACTTGTCACATCCTTTGATTACGAAGTTCCTGGATCTCTTTCTAGAGGAGTTATCGGGCTTGCCGCCAAACAAAGATGTTGAGTTCTTTATAGACTTAGTACCAGACACAGAGCCGATATCATAATATGTCAATAGAGTTAACAACAGTGAGAAGACAGAGTTGAAGAAGTAGGTGGGCGAGTTACAAGACAAGGGCTTCCTCAGATCCAATTCTTCACCATAGTGTGCTACTATATTGTTTGTATCGAAGAAGGATGGGTCAATACTAATGTATATCAACTACAGGGCTCTGAACAACCTCACTATCAAGAACAAATATCTGCTGCCGAGGATAGATGATCTCTTTGATTAGTTGAGTCGAACGAAGGTATTTTCGAGGATAGACTTGAGGTCAGGCTACCACCAGGTAAAGGTGAAGAGAGAGAGGATATTCCAAAGACAGCTTTTCGGACTCGGTATGGCCAGTTCAAGTTTATGGTAATGCCTCGACTTTGTGAGCCATGTTACAGCGGCGTAGCAACACACATAGGAAAGTAGTCTAATATTGTAGAATGAAGAATGGTAGGTGCACTATAAAGAGACTGAAAACCTTATGTTATAGTGGTATGACACCACCAAGAGGTAAAATATATAAATTCTTGGCTACGCGAGCTATGTCACGCGGCATAACACCACAAGGAAGCAAAATGCTTTATGTTGGGTAGTATGGCACTACAAAGAGGCTGTGATCTCATGCTACAGTGGTATGACACTACGATAAGGCATAGCCTCAGCTTTGGGATATGTCATAGCAGAGTAGCGCCGCAAGAAAGTGCAAGGCTTCATGCCAAGGACTCTTTAAAAGAACTCATATAGAGTGTATGAAAAAAGATATAGGCCGTCTCTTGAGGGTAAGGTTGTAGACGCCTAAGATGTATACACCAAAACTAAGCATGCACAGGAACTTTAATGTGCAACCGAAAGCACATTGGATGTTATTTTGTGAGTGGAAATAATTGTATATACGATACATAATTCAAGGCTTAGCCTATTCTTGTATCATACTGTTATTCGACCCATGCAGGAAGATTCAAGTCAAAGTAACATATATCCTAATGCATAGTTGGAAATCAATGTGGGAACCCTGAACCCATATATATTGAGATATGTGGGGGGTTGTTGGTGTTGTTTCCTTTGAGCTAGTAAAGATAGTCCCACATTAGCTACCCCAACAAGTAGGTATCTCAATATAATACTTTGTATGAGTTGAGGTGTGCATATGGGGTGTGGTAAGGCACATGGGTGCCATATGGGGGATATTTTATTAGGAGAAAAAGGATCAACTCCTTTATGAAAGTATTTATGCTTTTTGTCATGCTCTTGGAATATATTCCATAGGAGCTAAGCCCCAAAGGGGCTTAGTGACTCGGACTTGAACTCGGGCTCGAACTTGGACTCGGGCACAAAGTGGTGCTTTGTTGGCACACTTTGCACTTAGCACGTCAATATCTTCCCAAGACGCTTGTGCTCATTTTGTTGAGGCGACGGATATGCCGCAGCTGTGGATGTGAGGCTGTGTACGCGAGGCTGCGTATGTGAGGTTGTGCACGTGTGGCTTACACACATGGTTAGTACGTGCGTCATTGTTTATGCTATATTATACGCAAGCCTCCGCTGATCATGGGATTTGACGGTTATGAAAAGATATGATCAGTTATTCAGATCCATTTTTTGTGGAATTTGAATTTAGATTCACCATTCTTTATAAATACTCTATTTTTGCCTCTTTGAAAACTTACTTCGAAAGTAGAGAGATGAAGAGTGGTTCTGCTGCCGCCGCCATTCTAGTCCAAAGTGTTTGTGAGTCCAGGAAAGAGGTGACAATGAGCATTCCAGAAGTTCTACGTGAACTTGCTGGTTCTTGGAAGCAGATCGTGTGGGACAAATCTTGCTTTGAACAACGGTGATCTTCATCACCCCAGCAAGCAGAGATCATTTTTCTCTTTCCTCATCTCTTCTTGTAATCTTTTATGTCCGTCTACAAGTTTTTTCGCAAGGAAGAACAGAAATAGTTTTCTATTTATTGGTTTTTTGTGGCAGCAAGTTGTAATCGATAATCAGCAGGAAGGGAGCCAGTCCCTTAATCTCGCCTTCTTCAGAGGGAGCCCGTTGGGTGAACCCTTGATCTCTCTTCATCTTCATGATTTAGCAAAGGCGACAACCTTAGTTCATGTTCATCCATGTTTGTTTAAGCCTCGGGATTAACACATGTCGACTGCGAGCCAAATCATGATCACCCCCCTCTGGTCACTTTAGTGTTTTCTTTTTATTTTCTTTGTCTCTGTAAAAGCTATATATTAATAGACTTCCTTATGGTAACAGATAGCAAACACAATAGTACTATAAAAAAGTACTATATATTACTGGATGAAAGGGGTTCGATGATAATACGACTAATTTGTCGATCCAATTGGTGTAGTCAGTAGTGTCGATGAAGTTGATCAGTTGTTCCCCGGTGAAAGGGTTAGGGTTAAAATATGCATATTACTCCAGGTTCAAACACATAGCACTTTCATCTAGGGTTGGCAACGGGGCATGTTTGGGACGTGGACTATACCCCCCATCCCTGTCCCCTAATTATATTTGAATCCCCATCCCCGTACTCATGCCCGTTCGGGTTTTAATTTTTATCCCCATCCTCATCCCCGTTAAACAATATACTTTCCATCCCCGTCCCTGTCCCCAATAACACTTTCGGGTCCGGGTTTCCTGTAACACCCCGTTCCGTTCTAGCGGACTGCCGACTCAATCGGCAAAAGTGCAACTGTCCCGACCCGCTTTGCCTCAAACGAGAAGTAAAGGATATCCAGACTTGTCCCTACAGGAATCCAGCTTAGGCTTTCAGAGGCTCGCTTGACGTATCGCTCTACCGAGGCGAATCATCGCTAAGGTGGGTGGCTACGGTGAACTTGTCTTTGCTTAGCCAACACACATAAAATCTGGAATGTTTATGCTAGGCGCTAGGTGATTCACCCATGCATGCTAATAAGAATCCAACACACCTAGCTAAGAGAATAATCCCAACTTGTATTGTTTATGCTAGAACATGGAAATTAAAATACTGCTCATATTCAGACCCTCGCATGCTAAGTCCCTAACGGTTTCATCTCTCGGCTTACCTTCAGGTCCGAGCAAATGTGTTTACTTATGTTCCTTAGAAATGCATACTTGTTTGCTTGTTGTTGCCTTGTTTTCATCCAAACTCCGGAAGACTACTAAGAATGAACCTGCAAGTATTCGGGACCGTTAGGTCACCCAAGGCAGCCCCGAACCAGGGGAATGCATCAAGGCAAAGTGAATATTGTATTGGGATCCCATCAAGTTACCTTTGAACGAGAATCTTGTCCAAGCTCGTTCATAGCGGATTGTACTCGTGTTATTGATTGTACTCGTGGAAGATATGAATTTGGATAACCCCAAAGACCCTGACTTGCATATCGTAGACAACTCAAAAATGAGGTATAGTTCCTCGGACGGTCACCGGGGCACTGGGACCGATCCGATCCGGATAGAACTCACGTTATTGTACAGTCTATTGTGCTGGACGGGATGGCATGTAGCGCCCCTTGTTCTTTCGCTGCATACCATTCTCTCCAGTGACCGAACCCTATTGTATAGTCCATTGTGCTGGACGGGATGGCATGTAGCGCCCTTTTTGACTTTCGCTGTATACCATTACCGCCAATGACTATTGTCCATAAATGGCTATGCCAGCGACTCGTGTTTATATAGATAAGTCATCCTCGCTTAGCGGCTATTCGCGTGCGAGTCATTGCATCGCATCAAGAAACAACTGAACACCTGAACGATCAAGTTATAACGACCCACGTGTTTGCATATGCTATTACCCCTGAATGTTTATACATGCCCGTGCTTGAATTAACAATGTTTGCCTTTGACAGGGAAGGTAAAATGGTAAGTCTTGCCGTGTTTCCTCTCATGTCGCACGGCGCACTGCCACACGAGTTAGGCTATTTAATATTTGCATGAAACTGATCCTAAGGCAACTAGAAAGATAACTTAATAGTTGGTGCACGGAACTTATATTACGTGTTTGGATTTGTCGAGCGGGCGAGTAGCTTCCCCACCAGTGCATTCAATATACTGATAATCCACCAGTTTGTATGCAGGGTGCGGGAGAACCTCGTTCGGTGCGGATGCTTCCTTCGTGCGTGCTAAGGTGTGGATATCACTCTGAAGCAACGGTGCATCCGAAACAGAAGCACATATACAAGACATAATATTGTGAACATCGCCAGAACATAGCCTGAATATCGCCTGTACAATCATTCCACAATTGTAGCCACTTGGCACGCTTTTACTGTTTCAGAGAGAGAGGCTTGAGCGACTTGTAATCTCGGCTATACGCCGCCTGTAACACTTGTTTATATCAATAAATGAGTTGCTTTACTTCAACTTATGTTTCAATGCTTCCGCTATATTGTCAACTCAGTGAACTTGTTACCGATCGCCTATGCGTTCATGACTCCGCTGCACTTGGACAATCTGTGCGACTCTGTGGCTTAGAACTCTTACCGCCATCCAATGGACCACGGCCTTGCACGGGCGTGGCTCACGCTCGTGCGGCATCATACCCGGATGGGTCAAGCAATCGTTTCGCGGGAGCACTGGCGAGGGTGATTCTCGCCTAGCGGGAACGGCCGATTTGCTTGCGGGAGATCGGGGCGTGACATGTTGGTATCAGAGCCTGGCTTATACGCCCTTGGACTTTATTTTGATATCTCTGTTTTGAAAGCTCGTTCGTGGGTTATGTGCACGCTCTCTCTCAATGCCTCGATGGGATGTTCCAACAATAAGTCTAAATACTTTCAAAATGCATTTTGAATGATATGCTTGCTTGTATGATGTTGTGCTGCGAGTGACCTTTGTGCCAACCTGTGCGAACCCATGAGAGTATCGCTAGTAGCTTGTCCGATTTCACTAACTCTAAGTTTGGTTGAATGCATCTATTCGAGGGACGCCTTGAACTAGTGCACCATCCAAGACATAAGAAAAGGTGAAACTCGAGTGCTAAGACTTCGCTATCACTAAGCTGGTTGACGTGCTCACGCTAGAGGGGCCCTTCGAAAGTGAGCACGATCCAGTCTAAGCGATATGCTAATTTTAACGCTTGTGCAAGTGAATATCCAAATAAACAAGTACAACAACTTGTGTAGGTTTGCCTCAACCCTAGATTACTGCTTGTCCTCAGTAAGTCTCGAGGACGAAATTTTTTCTGAGTTGGGTAGGATGTAACACCCCGTTCCGTTCTAGTGGACTGCCGACTCAATCGGCAAAAGTGCAACTGTCCCGACCCTCTTTGCCTCAAATGAGAAGCAAAGTATATCCAGACTTGTCCCTACAGAAATCCAGCTTAGGCTTTCAGAGGCTCGCTTGACGTATCGCTCTACCGAGGCGAATCATCGCTAAGGTGGGTGGCTACGGTGAACTTGTCTTTGCTTAGCCAGCACACATAAAATCTGGAATGTTTATGCTAGTCGCTAGTAGATTCACCCATGCATGCTAATACGAATCCAAAGCACCTACCTAAGGGAATAATCCCAACTTGTATTGTTTATGCTATAACATGGAAATTGAAATACTGCTCATATTCAGACCCTCGCATGCTAAGTCCCTAATGGTTTCATCTCTCTGCTTACCTTCGGGTCCAAGCAAACGTGTTTACTTATGTTCCTTAGAAACGCATGCTTGTCTGCTTGTTGTTGCCTTGTTTTCATCCAAACCTCGGGAGACTACTAAGTAGTCATTACGTGCCTGAATGAACCTGCAAGTATTTGGGACCGTTAGGTCACCCAAGGCAGCCCCGAACCAGGAGAATGCATCAAGGCAAAGTGAATATTGTACTGGGATCCCATCAAGTTACCTTTGAACGAGAATCTTGTCCAAGCTCGTTCATAGCGGATTGTACTCGTGTTATTGATTGTACTCATGGAAGATATAAATTTGGATAACCCCAAAGACCCTGACTTGCATGTCGCGGACAACTCAAAAACGAGGTATAGTTCCACGGACGGTCACCGGGGCACTGGGACCGATCCGATCCGGATGGAACTCACGTTATTGTACAGTCCATTATGCTGGACGGGATGGCATGTAGCGCCCCTTATTCTTTTGCTGCATACCATTCTCTCCAGTGACTGAACCCTATTGTATAGTCCATTGTGCTGGACGGGATGGCATGTAGCGCCCCTTGTACTTTCGCTGTATACCATTACCGCCAGTGACTATTATCCATAAATGGCTATGCCAGCGACTCATGTTCATATAGATAAGTCATCCTCGCTTAGCGGCTATCCGCGTGTGAGTCATTGTATCGCATCAAGAAACAACTGAACACCTGAACGATCAAGTTATAACGACCCTCGTGTTTGCATATGCTATTGCCCCTGAATGTTTATACATGCCCGTGCTTGAATTAACAATGTTTGCCTTGGATAGGAAAGGTAAAATGGTAAGTCTCGCCGTGTTTCCTCTCATGTCGCACGTCGCACTGCCGCACAAGTTAGGCTATTCAATATTTGCATGAAACTGATCCTAAGGCAACTAGAAAGACAACTTAATAGTTGGTGCACGAAACTTATATTACGTGTTTGGATTTGTCGAGCGGGCGAGTAGCTTCCCCACCAGTGCATTCAATGTACTGATAATCTACCAGTTTGTATGCAGGGTGCGGGAGAACCTCGTTCGGTACGGATGCTTCCTTCGTGCGTGCTAAGGTGTGGACATCACTCTGAAGCAACGGTGCGTCCGAAACAGAAGCACATATACAAGACATAATGTTGTGAACATCGCCTGAATATCGCCTATACAATCATTCCACAATTGTAGCCACTTGGCACGCTTTTACTGTTTCAGAGAGAGGGGCTTGAGCGACTTGTAATCTCGGCTATACGCCGCCTATAACACTTGTTTATATCAATAAAAGAGTTGCTTTACTTCAACTTGTGTTTCAATGCTTCCGCTATATTGTCAACTCAGTGAATTTGTTACCGATCGCCTATGCGTTCATGACTCCGCTGCACTTGGACAATCTGTGCGACTCTGTGGCTTGGAACTCTTACCGCCATCAAATGGACCACGGCCTTGCACGGGCGTGGCTCACGCTCGTGCGGCATTACGCCCGGATGGGTCAAGCGATCGTTCCGCGGGAGCGCTGGCGAGGGTAATTCCCGCCTAGCGGGAACGGTCGATTTGCCTGTGGGAGATCGGGGCGTGACATTTCCCGTTCCCCATTCCCGTGTCCGTTAACACTTTTGGGTCCGAATTTTTTTGTCCCCGTCACGTCTCCGTTATCACTTTTGGAAATAAATTGTCTTACAATAGCTGCATGTAGTCTATCACACAACAATTGGAGATTTGAAGTTGATACAGATATTTTATCATAATAACATGTCTGAAAATATATTATTCTCAAATCTAATGATACAGAAAAACTGATTCAAATAATAAAAAAAAAAGAATAGAGTAACAGATCCAATACCTTACCAATGTTCATAACTGGAGCAACTCTTTATTAATTAACTGCTTGCATATGGCCTTCAAGAGCAAAAGCAGCGAGACTCATTACGCTATATAGCCACTCAAAAGATGAGATTCCCATAGCAATCTATTTTTTTGAGGCCCATATGCTTTTCAAATACTAAGACAAAATTATAAGTAAGCTAATTATTTGCTCTGAAAAGAAATTAAAAAGCCAAATATACTGATGAGTGATGGCACTAAACATGAATATGAGAATGTGCTATAAGAGGTAAGTTTCTCACTTGACTCTACTTTGACAAACCTTTAAGTCAGGTCTGTAGAGTGTATAATTCAATAAAATAGAGGTTCAAAATAAAAGCTAACAAGCAGCACAAATTTTTAAAGACCCATTTTTATGCAAAAGTCCTACATAATAGGTTCCTATTGGAACCTTCTTGTATAATTGATAGTAGAGCAAGAAGAATATAAATAAAGTTTCATACAAGTAAAAAAAAAATACAGAGCATTCAGTAACAAGAAAAAAAAGAAGAAGAACCACACATGTACATGGTCTAATAACATAAATTATTATACGTCATAGGTCAATCGTCAATTAAGTGGTTAATAAAACGTGATTTTCATAAATAAAAAAACATATTCCAAATAGAGACCTACACTACAGTTTCATAAAAAAGAAAATAATGTTAATCCGACAATGTTTCAAAATAAATATTTAAAAAATTTCTTTGTCAATCACAAAGCTATCTAAACAACCTTGTTATCATCCATCACACCTAGAATCAGAATGATCCTAAATCATGCATGATTCTAAGCCTGTAAGAATGACAATAAATGACAGAAATTGGAATAACATAAATGCCAAAAAATAAGAAGTTAAATGCCTCTAAACTATTAAACTTGCCTCACTAATGTCTTCATCGTCTTCAACAGTTAAGCAAGATGAAAGAATCTCCATGGGAGAAGAAGCTAAATGCAAAAAAGAAAAAAAGGTAAATCTTTATATATTCTGAAATAAAATAAATATCAAATAGTATATAGAATAAAAAATTATGAATCAATCTTCATTACCTCGTATATCACTTCGTAATCAACTTTGAACACACATTAATACTTCTAAAGTGTTTGGCTGAAGTCTACTAAGATAAGGACTTACCAATATGCCACTAGTACTAAAGGGCGACTCTGAGGCAACTGTCGAGATAGGAATAGCTAAGACATCCCTAGCATTATTCCGCAATGTTGGGTATTTTGTTCCGTGGGTCTTCCACCAAAGCAATATTTCAAAATCTGTACTTCTTGGCAAGACAACATCCTCCAAGTAGTAGTCCAATTCAGATTTCACAACCATATTAAAATAACTACTACTAACAAATGAATCATAGTTGCATAGGAAGTCTTGCTCATCAGGTTCAAGTACCAAACAAGATTGATTAGATGAAGATGCAGTGTTCTTCTCTTTATACTCCTCGAGTAAATCATAACAAAGTTGGCAAACTCTTTGGATTTCAATGGGATCATCGTCCTTATATATTATTGGAAAGTAAAATTCCAACAATTTTATTTTGTACCTTGGATCCAAAACAGCAGCCAATCCCATTACACTATCAACTTTAGACCAATACTTATTAAATTTAAGCTTCTTGTGTGTTGCCATATATATCTCTAATCACCTCATTTGAAGACTCGGACCATTAAGATAATGACATTCTAATCTCACATATTTTAGGGAAACAAATGTTTGTTGTGGGATAATTAGTACAAAAAAAAGGTCAGTTACAGTATGAAACAACTTCAATTTCTCATAAACTCCTCCAGCTAACTCCTAATCCCTTTGTGTTGGCACACATCTATAATGAGTTTCACGTTGGGCTAATCGAGAAAATACTTGTTTATAGTTCATAGCCACATTCAACATCAAATATGTCAAATTCCATCGAGTCTTACAATCAAGACATAACTTTTTAGTGCTCAAAATTTTTAATTGGTGAATAGCTTCTTGAAATGTTTGCTCCCGTTTAGGTGAAGATTTCCAATATGAGACACTTTTTCTAACCCTTTCTATGCCTTCTTCAATAACTTTTAAACCATCTTGGACAATTCAATTAACAATATGTGCACAATATCTCATGTGTAACAAAGATCCATTCAACAAAAGTGAACTCATGCTAATATTGTCCAAGAGATGATTAATGATTCCATCATTTGTAGAACAATTGTCTAATGTCACTATGGACAACTTCCTATCAATATTACAATCTAACATACAAATGGATAAGGCATCATTAAGAGCTTTTGATGTGTGAGGAGAAGGCGCATGGATAAACCTACAAATGTAACTTTGTCTCATTACAATTATAATTTGTTGATAATATAGACGTGTAAAAAATTTGTGATATATGGACAAGTGTAAACATAATAATAACAAACAAGAAAAATAAAGTACCTCATAATTAGACTTTGCAAGGCCCAGTTGTCATCAATGAAGTGAGCTGTAACTACCATGAATCCCTCTTTTATTTGCTTGAAGTCCACAAATCAGTAGTTAACGCTATTTTACCTGGGCTACGTTCCAACAATGCCATAATTTTGGATTTTTCTTACTCAAAAATTTTAAGAACATCATTTTTCATGGTGTTTCGTGAAGGAACCTTGAATAAAGGTTGAAGACCACATGAATATTTTTTAAATTCAAAATGCTCCACAATGGAAAGGGGGTACTCATGTAAGTCAATCATAATAGCAAGATCATATTTTGATGCCTCATGATCAAAGTGGTAATTACCAATTGTTACTTTGGAATCCAAATTCTTCTATTTCTTTCCAAGAGAAGTTGTTTTATGTCACTACGAGGTCGCCATTTACAAGTTCTAATGTGATCAAGCAAAGGTTTTGTCCCATTTCTACTTTCCCCTCGTGTTTATTACCACAATGAATACACTCAGCCTTTTGCACACCTTTAATTTTGATCGTTTTAAAATGATCCCAAGCTTTAGATATCTTTCTCTTGCCTATAGTTTCAATAACAATATCTTCAGTAGAATCGACAGGATTTAAGACATCTAGATTAAATGGAGAATGATTGCTACCAGCTGCTGATTGTGTAGTTGTTAGTGTTGGTGTTTGAGAGCCCTCGACATTGGTACCTTCTACTATAATATGAAGACCTCTACAAAAATGAAACAAAATTGTTGGTAAAACAAAATGATCATACGTGATTTCATCTTAAATTTGATATGGCCACGATTAACATAAATGTAGGTTGTTGAGGAGATGGTATATACTCTATAGGTTTCTTTCTTATGTTTTTGTACATGTCTGAGTTCTTTTTAGAGAGAAAAAGGATTAAAAAAAAATTAAACATATATTCTATCAAATAATATAAATATACTTTTAAAACTTGTTGAAGGAAGCACTCTAAAGTATGAAAGACGCATGTTTCTTGGTAGGAAAATAATATATTGACCGTAGGGGGGGGTTGACCGTGCATTGGCCCGCGGCCGATGTGCCTCATCCCTTGCTCACATGGAGCCCACCTCCACAAAATTTGGGACCCCCTCCAATGGAGGACCGACACGTGGTTGTGGGCCAGCTACCAGCGTCGTTCTTGGTTTTTCTACTGAAAGTGTGAAACTCTAAAAAAGAGTATGTATATGAAGTATGAACGATGAAGTTTCAGGAACTTAACATTTTTTAACATATTTAGACACCGTGTCATACTTAATAGTAAGGCCTAATTCTTTAACTTACTAATGAGTAATGAAGGTACTCAAAGAATTATGAACGTAAAGTGCTGCCATGCTATAGTAAGTCATATTTCTTCGAGTTAGTAATGAAGGTGCTCAAAGAATTATAAATGTAAGGTGCTACCAAGCAGGCCATGATAAGGCCTATTTCTTCAAGTTACTAAGAAAGTACTCAAAGAATTATGAATGTGATGCTACCATACTACCACCTAAAAGCATATACAAGACCCAGTGTAGCTACTCATGAATCATGATGGCTATAAATGAATAAACTGTGGAACGTGCACAACTCACAAGAAAAGTACATGACAAGCATTATAAAGTTTTACTTCTTCAAACAAAATAAATCAAAGATTCAAAAGTTACAGTGAATAAAAATACAAACAACAAGATGATGAACCGTTCTTATTTCCTATTGCTACTTCAAATTCCTCGCAACTCTGAAGAATCCAGAAAAAAGCAACAAAAAAAAAAAAAATACCATAAAAAATTAGATAGTAACCTGAGCGAGAAGACTGTGGTGAGGAGAGGGAGACTCTAAGATAGAGAGAGGAGACTCAGAGATAAAGAGAGGAGAGGGAAAGAAAGAAACATGTGGCGAGAAGTGAACGGGAGTGACCGGAATTCGGGAATTAAAAGGGAGCCTGCCGTTGAACAAAGGAGTTGGAAGAGGGAGAAACCCTAAAATTTCTTATATATATTATGGATTATAGACTATAGTATAGACTATAGAGTTGCAAATTTATAATTAAATAATATATTAATGTCTAAATAATTGCACATATATTATAAGTAATCGGAGTTAAAAATTTATCTAGGCGGGGAGTACAATATCCATATCCGTCCCCGAACCGACCGATAATTTATTTTAATCCCCATTCCCGGCCCCATTTTTTAATCCCCAAACTAGTCTCCGTCGGGAAAAAAAAATTGTGACCCCGTTGAATTCGGAAAATTTTGCCATCCCTACTTGCATCCGTTGTATTAAAACAAATCTAACATGATACATTATAAAATATTTGAACGTACAAATTTGGTGATGAAATATTATGAAGATTTTTATACAGCCTTTGGTGATTAATTATGCATAGGTATTTGCTAGTTAATACATAACAGAAAATTAAATTTAAACGCATGACCGAACCACCAGTTCTTAAACCATAGCTCTATGTACCCCAATAATTTGGAGAGTTTTTTTTTAGGAAAATTTTTGACTTACCCCCCACTTTATTTACCATATTTAAGGGTGCATTCCACAGTTTTTTTATAATGTACAAAACTCTACACTTTTGACGGAATCCGTTTGGAATGGACGGTCAACTGCTTTGACCAATTATTTTGACCAAAATGTCCACATTGCCTTCTTCCTCTTCCCTCTCTCCTCTTTACCCACCGTGGGCCGCCACCGCCGCCTCCCCCTCCCCCGTGCCACCACCGCAGTCCCCCTCACCGCCACTGCCGTCCCCCCTCCCTGTCACCGCTCCCCCTTCCATGCCCTCGCAACAGCAATAGCAGTAGCAGCAACAACTGCAGCAGCCGTTGCTCGCACGAGCAGCTCGTATGCCGCCGCTGCTATTGCGTCGCAGGGAGGGGGCATGGGAGAAGGAGCAGTGGGGGTGCGGGGGCGGGGAGTGGGGGAGGGGGCGGCTGTGACGGGGAGGGGGCGGCGGTGGCGGCCTGCGGTGTGGAGATGGGGTGGTGGTAGGGAGAGAGGATGAGAGGGAAGAGGAAGAAGACAATGAGGGGGCATTTTGGTCAAAAAAATTGGTCAAAGCATTTGACCGTCCATTCCAGAAGGATTCCGTGAAATGTGGAGGGACCTTGTACATTATGAAAAAAAATTGTGGGGTACACATTTAAATATGATAAATAAAGGAGGGGGGGGTATGTCAAAATTTTTCTTCTCTTAAATGATATGCAAGTCGGGGTTCATAAGATATAGTTTTGGATGAGAGGAACTTACTTGGGTATTTGGTGGGTTCTCAACCTATGTGGAAAAAAAGTCAGAGTGTGATGAGCGACATCCGTGTGTCGAAGAAGCTCGGAGAGTCGAAGGCGACAAAAGTTACGCATTTGAGCGTGTGTCATGCTATTGGAAAACAGTATGCGCAGATGGTGTACTGCAGTATACCGCTGCCGATATATAGCCTGTACACTACTAAGACGTAAATTTGTTCCAGAATGGTTCTGACTCGGAATGACCAATTTTTGATATATCGCGACCGGTATACTGCTGTCGGGCCCGAAAGCCAAATTTGTACATTTTATTTACACCATTGTATCGTGATCAAGATTTTTCAGGAGATGAGAGCTTTAAATTGAACTTTCTTAACCATAATTCCATTGATCCTACAATCTAAGGAGTGAGTTTTCTCAATGTTGCAATTTTCTAAGGAGAACAAGAAGTGATTCAGAGTTTCGGTGGTTGCTTCGAGGAGTTGTACAATGGTTCTTTCTCGTCTTCGGTAATCCTTTTGTACTCGTTGTAATATAGTTTCATTCATTTGAAGTTGTGGTGATCCCTATGGATTGCTGGAGGAGTTTTTAAAGTAGTCGATGCATTTCCTTTATTTCATTAGTGGAAGCTTTATTGAGTTGGACTCTGATCGTTCCGTAATTTTTTCCGTTTGAATTTTTAACGTAAATATTGATGTATTTGCATTGTGCTTATTGTGATTTTGACGTAATTGGTTTGTGCAATTTTTTTTTTCAGTTCTCACCAAATCCTAACAAGTTAAAATAATGTTTGTACTTTGTAGCTTCAGATAAGATAGATAAAGTAAAGGGATATTGGGTTGAATGTAAATACAAATTTGAAAATTATTTAATATTTAAAAATATTGTTTAACTCATAACTTGATAACTATCTAACTTAAATGCATGCAAAATTTATATCTTAAACGACTTCTAAGACTTTTGGGTTGAGCTTTCAAATGCGTCTTATTCTCTCCGTGTAACATCGCTATCCTCACGTAAGACATAAAATTACATTAACCAAAATCTTTGAAAGACCTTTTCTTTTCTTTTCTTTGGCCTAGTATCATTATCACAATCTTGTTTCGTGCTACCATAATTGCTTTGCTACAAAATAAAGTTAGATTTATATACAAAGTAATTAATATAGTACATATGTTCTACATATATTGTGATCATGATCATCGAAGTATATTTTGTTTATCGTGGGCATATTAGTGATTGATTAATGGCAAGCTTAACATATTATTCTTAGTCAAAATTCTCAAATAATATTTGGCTAACATCTAATTAAGTCTTTCTCATTACTAGACCATGCATGGTCGACCAAAACTATATCCTCCCTTCATTACCTTCCCTCTCATTGGTTTTCTCCCCCTTTGTTTCCCTTCCTCATATGTCACCCCCATTCCTTCCATCCCCACAAGGAATTTTCTTCCTCCTGCAAACCCTGGTATTGTCTAAGGTCATTGGGATAACATGTGGCTAAATCTTTTATAAATGAGTACAAGCAAGTAAGTGGGTGGGGGGGGGGGGGGGGGGGGGGGGGGGGGTTTGCGTTCACTCATTCTCCATTTTTTTGTCCATTTGGAAGTCGTGAAGTTATAGTATAACATGTTGGGTTCATATATCCATATTTTACTGCAGAACCCATGATGGGTTCACCTGTTTATGAACCCATGTCGGTGCCATGCAGCCTACTTTATCCTTTTTATCGTAGGCTGCATGGTACTGACACGGATTCACAGAAATAAAATATGAACCCAACATGTTGAAACAAAGTGGACTAGATCTACTTTTAAACAAGTTATTAGTTATTGCAGAATTAGAATGATGTAAGTCGATCACAATGTCCTACTAGTTTCTTTAGGTTTTAGCTAATTTAATTACTGATATATATTATTAATTTTTATCATTAAAAAAAGTGTAGGAGAAGAAGGTGTACCCAAATAGTATCTAAGTACCATATTTGATTATAAATATCACTTTCACTGTTTGTTGTATATGTATCACAAGAACAAAGGAAGAAACCAAAGTAATAATAAGTAATAGTAACTATTTTAATAGTATCTAATAGTGAGTATCTCACTCTTTATCCTGTTATTCTAGTAAACATAACAGAAATTTTGCTATAGCAAAATTATTTTAGTTGAAAGAAACATTCCTCAAATTCAGTTGACAGAAAACATATTTATATAATATTTAAACAGAAAGAGCGGAATACTATATACTATTTTAATAAGCGTGGTGGATCGAATTTTCATTCTGACGCCAACCAACATTGTTGGCGGATATTGAACTATGTTCATTTTCAGTCATCACAGACGGCTGAATCTGAACGGGACGGTCCGGTTTTCTTCCAAGCAGGCCGGATTGGGCTACGGTTGGACAGTTTGGGTTTCCCGGGGCACACCCTCCTCTCCGATCTGATCGCTCCGGCTCGCAAACCTGTCGGAATCGGCCCATATCTGCTCGTCGTGCGTGATCGTCCACATGTTCACCATCGCGGTGGTGCCCGCGGGGACCAGGTGGCCCCGACGCTGACGTCATGGACCGCGAGGTGGGCCCGGAAGAGGAGGGGGCCCGTCGGGTGCATGCGGAGGGTCTCCTTCACGATGGCCATTATCCATTCCAGGAGGATCGCCACTGTGTCAGTTCCTCGGAAGATCGTTTCCTGAAGAAGGACAGAATACATACAAAGGTGGCTGTAAGTTAGTTTGCAGCACTAAGCAACCAAATACAATACATAAATAAATAAATAAATAAATAAATAAATAAATATTTATGGAAGCATATTGCACATAAAACATAAAAACTGTATGTAGCTAATTAGAAAGTACAAAACCAGGTTGAGGATATTTAGTATAAATTATCCAAAGATATTTATATGATATTTGTATGATATTGGTGCTTGGACTTAGTGGTTTGTTTGTCCCAATTTTGGCCAAGGATCTTAAAGCAAAAACAGAGAAATGGAAGAAGGGAGTCATGGAGTTAGCTGGCTTGTTTAAGAATGCAATTTAATTGTGTCGTACTTCTTCTTCTTTTCTAGTCCTGTAAGTAATAAGTAACAGGATAATCAAACAAACCACCCCTCTTGAACCAAATTGAACCAAAAATTCATCCAACCGAAAATTTCAAGCTTGCAACCAACTGAGTTGACGAAATGTGGACAAATTTAATTTTCACCAACTCAATTGGCATAACCTTTTTATCCTCCAAATTTTTTAAAACTTATTTTGTTTAATATATTTTTTTTCAAACATATTTATTCTATAGCAAAGTTATGTATACATAACTTCAATAAGAAATCATTTTATGCTCATTGTCCATTATCGACCTGTTATTATATCTGATCGAGGGGATCAAAAGATTCGTTTCCGGAGTCCCGTCTTCTCTGTACCATCGGATCGGGAGGTCCACGTGGGAGCACGCATGGGACCCCACAATCCAACAATTCGGAGCGACGAAACTCCCGCAAAACTACGAATAATGTTGACCAGTTGCAGACATCAGTGGAGCAGACAAAAATTATTGATATTTCTACAATTAGTACAACTTTTATATATATATATATATATATATATATATATAATCCAAACCATACAATTAGTACAACTCATAAAAATATAACTATTACAACGTCCACCCATTCATCCAAACCATAGAAATAGAATAGAGTAGAAGTAAACACATCTCAAAATACTATACTAATCATTATATTTAGCGACATCTTTTTTGATCAATTTAGTGACGTTTTTAAACATTAATAATATGATTTATTTTGATAGTGCACATACACATATATGCCAGATAATGATGGAGAAGAGATCAATTAGTATATAAGTTCGAAGTTAGTGGAAATCACCTGAACCTTTGGTTGCCAACATCTTCTTCCATTGGGATTGGACTCTGGTCCTCAGGTTTGGATGCTATAGCGTTCATTGTCACTATTTACGCAAAACATTGGATTTCTGTTTATCTACCCATTATATCCATACCCTTAGTTCCTTCTCTTCTTATAGCTCGATGATTGGCAAAAAGAGGAATATATGGACCAAATAATTCCCCAATAATGCCAATTGATTCTTGCACTAGCTTTCAATTCCTAATACAAGGAACGAAGTATTTCGTAGGCACATCGAATCTGTACTATATCTGTGTATTGTCAACATGCAAAACTGTAGTGAAGACTGAAGTTCATGCATCAGTTTGTTCTGTGTACCAAGATGCTTTGTACTTTGAAAATTCTGATGGACAGATTCAAACTCCTCTTTATTTCCTTGCCGTCGGTTATAGATGCCTTTATTGTTGGAGCCCAAGTTGAATGCAAGATATATATAGTTCATAGTCGATGACCTGACCAAACTAAATTAAAATAATTCTTCAAAGGAGTGTCGCCTTGAGGTTTGCTTAACCATATGTTCACTACTAAAATACTGAACATTAGTGACGAAATATTGACGTCGACTGACATCCGTCGTCTAATAGCGACAACTCAGTGAAATCTTGACGACCAATAACAGTTGTTTAGAAATTTACTTAATTTTCGTCGCAAAGTCGTCGCGATGTCGTCACCGTATTACGCGAAAACAACGTAGTAAATCTTTACGACAGTTTGACGACGGCTACTCGATTGCGACAACGTACTAGGACATCGATGGTCCGTCGCCTATGACTGTGTCCTAAATTAAAAGAAAAGACGGACGATCAAAATTTAACATTTCGATCGACCGCTCTCTCTCCTCTCTCACTCGAGTGTCCCTCTCCCTCTCCCTATCCGGTGAGCTCCTCCCCGTGGTTCCCACTCTCCGGCGTTCCCCTTCCCGTGGTCCCCTCTCTCCGGCGACCCCTTACCGTGGTCCCTCTCCTCCGGTGATCTACCCGTTCTCCCCTCTCTAGTGAGCTCCTCCCTCCCGTGCTACCCTCTCTCTGGCATTCCCCTTTCCGGGGTCCCCTCTCTCCGGCGACCCCCTTACCGTGGTCCCCTCCCCTATCCCACTGTAAATTATCATCCTATCTTCTATGTGTGTGGGTGTTGTTTCTGTGGCTACTCTTTTGGTTGTTGGTGGTGGTGTTCTTGTTGTTGCCGGTGTGGAGGAAGAGAGGAAATGGATATTTGAAAGATATTTGGTGGTGGTGTTCTTGATATTGTCTGAAATCGGTGTTACCGTATCATTTTGGGATAGGCGACAGTCGGTGTATGCTGGAATCCTGATCGGAGTTCATGTCCCACTGAAAAATTAAGACCCTATTTTTCAATGGAACCAAAATAAATATATGAATAAGTTTACTCTCCTTGCATACACGAATCGTCGACTTTGTCCAAAGAAATTTTATAATTGGTCTTTACAACCTTGGGGCTGACTTCAATAAGAAGCAGAGATAATCCCTAGAGATGACATGATCCTCCTCTCAATATATCCCAGCCCTCTATGTCCCTCCCCTCGGAAATGATGAAGCCACAACCCATCACTATATTTTATAGGTGAGCTGATGTCTTAGCATTATATTATGTGGGTTCATCTTAATTCTGTTATATTATTCAGATACTATATTTGATAAGAACATATACTACACTGATGTACAGAACTTAGATGATTCACACTAATATATGCTAGAATAAATTTTGGATAGTGTTCTAAGCCATCGATATCCGGATTCTCGATACTATGTGAAAAGACATCATATTGAACAAATATCGATGTTGTAACTTTCATTGAGGAGGTGGAGAATGCAATAACCCCCCAACATGTGACGCAGAGCTTCATATTGTACAAACCAGTAAAAAAAAATTTCATAGGTGATGGGTCAAATCTGATTCCTGTCGATAAGATTCATATCGACAGGATTCCGGCATGACCTACCAGCTATGGAGAACTATTTTTGTCTGATCTGTTTGATGTGAAGCTCTGTTTCACCTGTTTCTCTACTTTCTACTATAGTAGATTACGTGAAGTACTAATTATAATACTTTTAGAATATCCATTCAATGTCGTATGTACATCTAATTGCTTCTGTATATTTTATCTTATGATACAAAAATTTTTACATCCACCAAGCAATGGATCGTTATTTAGTTGATCGTACATGAATGTACATGCGGCAACACGAGAGCATGATTGGTCTGAGTAAATATTTTAAGGCATGCATTGAAGAATTTCTCAAGTATGACATGAGCAAACTTGATTACATGGATAGTCCAAAAATTAAATGTCCATGTGCTCATTGTCGGAATAGACATTACGAAGAAGTGGTGATTGTAAGGAAGCATTCTACCCTTTAGGGTTTTGTACGTGATTACGACCTGTGAGAATCGCAAGGTAAATTTTATGCGGAAAGACGGTCTGCTTTTGTTGTGGATATTGCTATGGATGTTGCCATAGAAGATGATGTAGACTATGTTGAATATAGAGACCACAACTTGGCACGAGATATGGTGTATGATGGGGCAGAACCTAATTTTAATCCGGAGGATCCGAATCCCGATGCAAAAGAGTTCTATGATATTTTTAAGGAAGCAGATACTCCTATATATATCCTTGTTGTGAGACTCATTCAGTATTGTTGGTAGTGATATGTTTGTTGAACATAAAGTCCGATTTTAACTTACCGTAATCTTGCTATGATCGGATTACACAATTAGTCAAAGAGGTGTTATCGAAAGAATCTAAAGAGCTTCCTAAACACTTCTTAAAATCGAAGATGATGGTCCGACAGCTCGAACACTTCTAGAATAAGTCAAATTAGCGACATTTGGTAACGTCGCTAAATGACATAAAAATGTCGCTAAAAAAGTTTATCGACGTAATTAGTGATGTTTCAGTGAAGTCGCGTTTTAGCTAGTTGCTGATAGAAAAAACGTCATAAAACGTCACTATAACGACGTTTACGTTTTGACATCGCTATATTTTTATGAATTAGTGACGTTTAGCGACGTTCCGTCGCTAAATCAGCGACGTGTCATTTTTCGCTATTTTTTTCTATATAGCGACGTTTTACAACACATTTAGCGACGTTTTACTAACCTAGTAAATATTGTCATGTCAGCCATTTAGCGACGTTTAGCAACAAAAATAGCGACGTTCTAATCAATATATTGGACGTCGCTAAACGTCGTTAAATTTCAAAAAATAAATCTAAAATAAACGTATGTTTGCAGTTTGTCATATATCCTTGCAATATCATAAAAATAGACCCCTTCGTTGAAACACTCAACACCGGTACATTCACACTCTATACCAAATTGCACACAAAAGTATATGAAATAAAATGGATAAAATACTGAAATAAATGGACCAAAGTATGAAATAAATATCTCCATCTAGTCACACAATAAAATTATCTAGTCACATAATAAAGTTGTATGAAAATAATAATAAAAGACCCATGAATAGGCCAATACACACAAATATCCAAAGAACAACTATTACTAATCAGGAGGAGAATGAACACCGCCACGAATCTGGGATAATAACGCGTCAAATTGCTCATGTGAAAGCATCACGACATCAGATAGAGGAGTCAGTGTAGTCGATGTCAGCGAAGCAGGAGGACGTATCTGCTCCAACGCTGTCAGTCGAGCGTTGCAAGTATCAATGACAGATAACATCCTCACAGCACTCTGCTCCACTGACTGGCTCATCTGAACATGTCTCGTCTGTAGCCTCATTAGTGCATCGCCTATGGCTACATGCGACCCCTGCAGCACCATCACGTTGTGCTCTATCGACATGGCCAGATCCCTCAGCTCCATCATGCTACTCTCAAGCGAATCAAAATATGCTATGATCGTCGCATCGTCCGTCTTCGGTGGGGGCTGCTCAGTAATCCTCTATATCCTACTAGGCTTGCACGTGTGCATACCCCCTCTGGCGCCTATATTGCTATGGTCTATCGACTATGGTACCTATATTGCATCGCAGTCCTCTAGGACCCCCACTGCCAGTGTGCATACCCCACAACCCTCCCAGGAGTCGGTGCAAGCCCAACAGGAGAGAGTTAACCATCAGATTGCGTATTTGCGTGAGCATAGGATCCCGTACCGTTATACCTGAATAACACGATCTTAGCAGTATCTATTCCATAATTATATGTTAACTCCATAATCTCTCGTAAGACTCCATAGAAATTATTGCTTGTATCGACATCTTTGTAGTTTGAATATCTGATACACAAACAACAATTTTCGTGGAATTGAGATCTAGAAAGCTATCTCTGATCAGGGCAGTTGTTGCCTTTAACTTAAATCCATTTACAAAATAGCTTGGCCAGATTTTGACGGCATAAATTGTCCCCTTAGCTAGAGTTCTAATAGGCTCATTCCCAAGTGTTGCGTCTGGACGATCGACCTAAATACCACAAGGTAAGAAATTAAGTTCAATATTTCATTAATTATTTTTTAAAGTGCATATACAAAAGGTAATTAGCGAGCTCCTTACATATGAACTCAACAAAGAAGGAAAATAACGTCTAATTTCTTGTTCTACATCTTCATCTATTATGTATGGTCTACTCGACCTCACTTCATCATTAAATGTGCTAAAAAACCATGAAGCATCTGCCGATTAGTGTAATAATATTAGAGTATACTATTATATTGAGATGATGTGAACGTGGACATCTTAATTACTTATCCCTCGAGCTTCTCCACTTCATCCTCATCGTAGATGAGTAATATATACAACTGACAACCCTTAGCTCATCGTCATTCAGAAATCTCGTCTTCATTTTTCTCGAAGCCTTTCTGAATGCATTGAATACTTTCAGTATTGCATCATTAGATTTCTGGTGCCCGTTGTCATTTCTCGGGGCTCTCGTTTGATTAGTAGCAACATGATGCTTGAAATACATGGAATAAAAGTTTGTAATCTCCTCAAGAACATATGCTTCATAAATAGAACCCTCGATCCTTGCCTTATTTTTACCTTTCTCTTCAGGTGGTTCAAATGTCACATCGTACGTGTTGGTGCCTACTTTCCACAGCTGATTCAACTCATCTATCATTCTTGCAACATGTTAAAATCGGACTTGATGCTCAACATTCTTGTAACCACCTCTAATGGTGAATGATCCTCACAACTATCTAGGTATTTGAATATCATGTAGATATCACATACCATGATAAACAATACTCTCTTGTATCTTGATATTAGGATACACTCTAAAATACCCATGACACTAACTCTAGGTACCAACATACACTCTAGGCCCCTCACTCTTAACACTAAACACATATTTATACACACATCTCACTTGGATATTGCCTGCACTCATATACACTACTAATTGACACTAGCCCACCATTAAATTGTACTACCCAAATTTCTAATTATGCAACCAAATTTCTATATTAACTAAATTTCCTAATTATGCAATCAAATTTGGGAATATCATATAATGTTCATTTCAAATAGGCTATCATATTTTCTGTCATCACACAAAAAATCCATTTTCAAACACACACTCCAGGTTAGTGTCAGTTTGTCCGTGTCACTAATTAGGGTGTGTGTCCATGTCAATGTTAGTGAAGGTCATGTCAGGATATTTAAGGTTAGGGTTTACCTAACCGAGGAGGGGGTTGACTGACTGGAGAGCTGAGGGAGGTCGAAGGCGGTAGAAAGCTGGAGCATGGGAAGATAAGGGGAAGAGCACGGGGTCGTCAGAGGGGACAAGCCACACGGTGGTACGTGGCTGTGTGATGATGATGATGATTATGGTCATAGGGGAGGAGTACGGGGAGAGGAGGGGAGGAGCACGGGGTCGCCGGAGAGGAGTAAGGGGTCGCTAGAGAGGAGGACGGGGTAGCCGAAGAGGAGTACGGGGCTGCGCGGTCGAGTCCTCGTAGGGAAGGGAGAGTTCGTCGGGGGGGTGGAGGGGGGGCGGGAAAGAGTCGCCGGAGAGGAGGACAGGGTCGCCTGAGAGGAGCACGGGGGTACGCGCGGTCGAGTTGCCGGAGGGACGGGAGAGTTCTTTGGGGGGGGGAGTTTACGAAAATTTATGAATCGATGGGGGAAAATAAAATCTGAACCCAATATGAAAATATTTTAGCGACGCCTCCGTCTGACTTCACTAAACATCGCAGTAAATAAAAATTAGCGACGTATCATAAGTTGCTAAACGTCGCTATTTTTGAAATAAATTAGCGACGTATGATACGTCGCTAAACGTCGCAGTAAATAAAAATTAGCGACGTACGAAATATTTCTAGACGTCGCTATTTTTTAAATAAATTAGCGACATATATTAAATGACGTCAGTAAACATCGATGTTTATAAAACAATAGTGACGTTCACCGACTCCTAGCGTCGTTTATTCCCTCAATACTTAAAGTAGTCGCTGAATGTCATTAAACATCGCCGTTTGTGACATATTGCGACATCTTTTTATGGAGTCACTAAATTTATAAAAATTAGCGACGTTATTTTGTGATATCTCTAATAACGTCACTAATTGGCCAAATTTTGGTAGTGTAGGGTACGAAAAGATATATTGTTGTCACAACGGATGCATGTTGTATTATAAGAAGAATGAGGACAAAGAAAGATGTTGTTTCTGCCACATGGATCGTTACAAGCCAGTTTGGGGAAAAGAAAAGTCATCTAGAATAAAACAACGTCCGATCAAGTACATGCATTACTTGTCGATAATGAAGCGCTTACAAAGAATGTATATTTCACTGAATACAGTATTACACATGACGTGGCACAACGAGGAACGTACAAAGGATGATGAAGAATTGTCACATCCTTACGATGGAGAGGTGTGAAAGCATTTTGATCGGTGTTATCCGAATTTTGCTGTGGAGCCTAGAAATATTTGATTGGCGCTATGTTCTGATGGCTTTGATCCTTTCGGACAGTCCGAATCTCAATACTCTTGTTGGCCGATGATTCCCACACCTTACAATCTACTACCGTGGATGTATATGAAGACTCCTTATATGTTCTGTTCAATTATCATACCCGATCCTAGAAATTCGACGAAGAATATTGATATATATATTTACAGCCGTTAGTGGATGAGCTAAAAAATAGCTATGGGAGTTGGGCATCATGACCTACGATATTTCGACAAAACAAAACTTTTAGATGAGAGCTCCACTTATGTGGACTATTAATAATTTTTTTGCATAGGACATGTTATCGGGATGGAGTATCCACGACACTAAGTCTTGTCCGATATGCATAAAAAAGAGTAAGGCGTTCCATCTTAAGCATGGAGTGAAAGCCTCATTATTTGACTGTCACTATCAATTTCTACCTGCGTCACATCCTTGGAGAAAGAACAATGAGACATTTAGAGATGGAAAGCATTCTCATCCAGTTATCAAATTTTTGGGATACGATATTTGGAAAGATGTCAAGGATTTGTTGACCATGATAGAACATCCAAAATCAAACAATCATATCAAGGGATTTGGACATAGACATAATTGGACCAAGCAGAGTACCTTCTGAGACTTACCTTATTGGAGAGAAAATCTTATAAGGCATAATCTTGATGTCATGCATATCGAAAATAATGTGTTCGATAATGTCTTTAATACCGTTATAGATATTAAAGGAAAGACGAAGGACAATCCCAAAGCAAGATAAGACATGGCCGAGATATGCAAGCGTCCTAAGTAAAACTTAATACAAAGGGGAGCTAGTGGACCTGTTAAGCCAATAACGACATTCACATTAAGCAGGGAAGATAGATTGATAATATGCAACTGGATATCCAGTTTATGATTTTTCGACGACTATGTTTCGAATATTTTTAGATGCGTTGATCTCAATGAACGCAAGCTAACGGAAATAAAGAGTCACGACTGCCACGTGTTCATGAAAAGGTTATTACCTATTGCTCTTAGAGAGTTGTTGCCTCCTGCTGTATGAATTTCGTTGGCCGAGCTATCTATATTCTTCATGGATATTTATTCAAGTAAGCTGATGGTGTATCATATGGTTGAACTTGTCTTGACAATTTGCAAATTAGAGAAAGTATTTCCTCCTGGCTTTTTAGATAGTATGGAGCATATGTCGATTCATATACCATACGAAGCACGTGTCAGTGGACTTGTTCAATATCGATGGATGTATCCATTTGAAAGATAAAATATCAATATAAGACGCATTTTAATTAATAAATTAAGTGATTTTATACTATAAATTAATTCAAAGTAATGTTTCTTTCTAGGTACTTACACCATCTTAAGAAGAAAGTTAGAAACACGGCTAATGTAGAGGCTTCAATATGCGAAGTATATATTATCGAGAAGGTCTCAAACTTCTGCTCAATTTATTTTGATACTCATGTCCAACAAATTAAAATAAAGCTCCAAGGAATGACAAAGACGTAGGAGATGCACGCTACAATGCAGACTTGTCTATATTCAATGTTAGGGACAAGCCTATTGGTGCTAGTAAGAAATGGTGGTTGGATGACGATGAGTTGGATGCATCTCATCGATATATATTATTAAATGATGATATACAAGAAGTGACAGATTTGGGGTTGTAAGTGACTAGACTTTGTCAGTTATCTCTAATATTGTCAATAAAATATACTAACTCATTTTATTCTATCTCTCAGTGTATTTAGAGATGAAGTTAAAATAAGAATACCTAATATTAATGAGGAGGAACTTCAAAGAGAGGTCGATTGTAACTTCACGTCCTGGTTTAGCAAATATGTAAGCAACTCAGATAATATATTAAATATACTGCCGCTATCATTTTTGTATATGTCGCTAATAACATGTCTATTATCGACATATGTTTACAGGTTTTCTTGCCTGAAATAACACTCGTAAATGAGAGCCTTCATTATTTGGCATTGGGACCAATTAAGGAAGCAAGGACTTGGCCAGACTATGTCATTAATTGCTTCAATTTTAAAGCAACTCAAAATCCTATAAATACTAAATTTTTTCCTAACGGCTTGAATACAAAGGATTCCAGTGTTTGTATAAGTGGGACCATCTACGATAACGAGCCAGACTTTGAATATTAAGGTGTACTTCAGGATATTGTAGAGTTACAATATTCGGCCCCATATGACATGAATATTGTGATGTTCAAATGTGACTGGTTTGACCCAACAACAAATCAGGGATAAAAAATTAATAAATAATTTGGATTTGTCGATATAAACCATTGCAGGAGATATAAAGGGCCCGACTCATTTGTGAACTAGTCAAGTTGTTCAAGTCTACTTGTGAGACTCTGTCTCACAGTATCTATATCAATATATGGATAAGTATTTTATACTGCATGTTTTGTTTTTCTGGATTTTGTAGGATTTTAAAACTTGGTAATTTTGAAAAATAAATTCTTGACCCGTATACCTACGGTATACTATAGTATACTGACGGTATAAGTGTCCGACAGATATTTGTTTTATTTTTTGAGATTTTTTATATAAATAGTACTTTATTTTTTATTTCATTTCTCATTTCTCTTTCTCTTTCTCTTTCTTCTCTTTATTCTTTATCTCTTAAGCTTGGAGCTTGGTTTTGAGACCTGGAGAGTAGTTTCTGAAATACCTTCGTAGTAGTAGACTAGAAGGTTTTGGCTGGGAGCTCATTCCAGGCAAGTACACCTTGCCGATTCTATGAACTTCCTTCACTTTCTGTCATTTTACTTTCCTGTAGCTTTGGTTGTTGTTTTTTTATCTTAGACTTGCTTTACTATAATTGTTCATCTCATGATTTATATCCTTGTAACCATTTCAATTTTAATTTCTGGTAGAATCTTGTTCCGTCCCTTTTTGGTAACTAGGTAGCAGAAACAGTACCAGAGTTGTGACCGTGTGATTTAGTTCATATTGTGATATGAGACTTACCACTAGACTTGAGTCCTTGTTATACTTGGTTCTGGTAATTTTTGGAAATTGATTTGGATTCCAGAAATTAGACTTGACTTGACTTTAACCACATTTATCCTTGGAAACCGGCATACCGATGGTATACTACAGTATACCGACGGTATACCGATTTCAGCCGACTTAGATTTCTAGATATTTTTTATGAACCTTATCGGTACACCGACGATATACTACAGTATACCGACGACATCGTTAACCTAGTTTTTGGATATTTTCTTGGCCGGTATACCCATGGTATACTACAATATACCGACGGCATACCGATTTGTTAGAAATTTTTAACTGTTGTCTTTTTCCTATCTCTGGACCGGTATACCGACGGTATACCGATTGAATATGATTTCTTTTCTTGTGATCCTTGATTGCTTGTACATGACTTCCTTGTATTTATTGCTTTGCATATCTATTTATGACTTGTTGTCCCGACAAGATATTTTGTATAGTTATGGGCCTTCCACCCTATATACACCTGCCCAGTACGTGTTACCTATCAATACCACTTGACCCGGTCATTTGTATTAGTAGAAGATGATTTACACTCTATGTACATTTGGCACGACTAGAAATTTGTATTAGTAGAGGATGATTTACACTCTATATTCATTTGGCATGACCAATCATTTGTATTAATAGAGGATGATTTACACTCTATGTACATTTGATACGACCAAGCATTTGTATTAGTAGAGGATGATTTATACTCTATTTATACTTGACTCGACCCAGACAATTGTATTAGTAGGGGACGATTATACCCTATGTACATTGACCAGTGTATGGTAGGTCGTGGCTAGTAGTAACGTTCTTGTATTCCCTGTTCGTGGCATTTTCTGTTATGGTTTAAGTTGTGCACCTTAGCTCTACGTTTACCTATGTAGTTATGGTTGTTACGTCTCGTGCATGTGTAGTGGTGTGTAGTTGTGGTTAATCCGTCGTATACATGTGAAGTTGTGATGTTCACTTATGTTGCCAGAGTTTTTACTTTATGTTATAGTTATGTGTATCGGTAAGTGACTTGAGACTAGGTCCGACTCAGAAAAAGAATCATAATCCTGGTCCTTGTTTGGTTTAAGGGTTATGATTCCTATTTTGAGGAGTTCCCGAATCTTTTCGTTGCTTGCCGACTTATACATACTCATGTTTTCTTTTCTTCTCCTTGGCATGTATCAGTTATTTGACGTATTTCATATATCCAGTTATTTTTGTGTTTACATGGTGCTCATTATATTCCTAGTGGTTATATGTTATTCAGCATATTATCTTTCTTTTCTCGACATAAGTGCAGTGGTAGCACACGAGTCTTGATCTGCATTTATTTATTCATGTTACTTAGCGTATTGTAGATCTATGTTGTTTTACTGGTTTTAGTTCATAGCATCTTGGCTTTCTTTGTGGTGCTTGCTATTTGGCGGTCTGACCCCACTGGTTTTGCTTGGCCATATCTGGTAGCAAATTCCGAGGATCTTACGTTCCTTCTTGCGGATGGTGACTACCCGGAGCACCATACAGCTTGAGTGGATTTCCTTCTATACTCACTAGAGCTTATTTTGTATATTCTTTTGAGGCATTTAGCCACCGAGCACGTGTTAGCTCATGTTTTGGATTTAACTTTCTGCCTACAGATACTGACATAATTAACGTATATCTAGACCATGGCTAGTGTTGATCATGTATGACATATACTCTACTAGTTCTTCATTTTGTATTAATAGCTTCATGATCATCTATGTATATTTGGTTTGGGACGCTTTACTATTTTTGCTCCTGATGATCTTATTTCATGCATATTGGTTATCTTCTTGTGATTAAGACACCTAGGACCGTTTGACCTAGGATTGACTGTTGGATGGTAGTGTTAATCCCCATGTTTTACAGCTTCACCGTATATGCGGAGTACTGACGTTCTCCAAGTATATGTAGCTGGCCGTTGTCTGATCCCGCTTTCAGTATTCTGGTTCTGGGGCATAACAAGTTTTAGTGGTGGCCCATGTATATCTGTTTTTCAGACATATGGGAGGTTATTGCTGATTAGATATATCAATCTAATTATTTCCTCCATGATATCTTTCATCTTACTCTATACCCGTGGTCTTGACCTGATACCTGATTTACTCATTGATCTATCATGTCCCTTCGATTTACTCATTTTCTCCTTTGACTTTTAGGGGCATTTATCCTGATCCTTCTTATCATATTGTTCGAGTTTCGACAATGGCAGAGCAAAGACCAGTAGGCCGATCGATTCCTGAGGATCAACATCAGCATTCAGGAGTAGAGTCGAGGATTGATCCCGGGGTAGAAGAGCATGTTTAGCCCGATCCGTTGGCAGTTCCCGTGCAGCTAATTCAACCAGAGCAGCCAGATATTGTACGAGCACTGATGGACGTTCTGGCGAGTTTCATGGAGACTCACAGTGACAGAGTGATGTCCTCACTCAGTTAGTCCAGACGGCCATGGAGCGAGGTGTTGCTCAGATCAATAATTCTGTAAACAGTTTCAGGTGTCTCTTTCCCCCGTACTTCTATGGTACTAATGATGTAATTGCATGTCACGCCCCAGTCCCAAAAATACGTAGGACTAGGACACGTAAGCATGCCAGCCGCATGGATATGGTAACTTCAATATATGGAAACCAAACCCATACGTACGCTGTAATATGAATATCAAATCCATAGTGGTATAACATATGTCACAAGTCACAGGGTATAATCTAAATCTCATCCACGAAAATCAAATATAAATAAATAACCAATATCTATGAACTAGATCTAGACACAAAGTATCTGGAGATAATAGTTGGATGGAAACAAATCCACTACCAACTCGAATATTAGAGCAAATACAATATAAGTATAACACAGTATAGGAATACCAGCTAACAATCACGGGGCTCGAAGAGATGACATCCTCGCAACATATGTAACCATCCGAATTTATGCTCCTGCGAATACTCAATAACAGATACACCTGGAAGGGGCCAGGTCCTCAGAGGGACATAACAAGATACATAAAGCACATGCCAATAAAGTACTGAAATAAATATCCAATGGTCTCCTAACCATCTAAGTGAATGCAATTAAGAACAACTTTCCCCACAAGTGAGCTATCTGGCTGAAAACTGGGATTTGGCATGGTTCTCTTTTGGAGATCCAGGGGCCTACAAAGGCACGTCGTCTTTTGAACGGCGGAGGCCCGCCTGATAATATATAATATATAGTGGTCATCACCACCCGTATCTTCAGCGGAGAATCCGGGCGCACAGAAGAAAAGTGCAAAGGCGCTCAAATACGATACTTGTTGTTCTCCCCACCCCATGCTCTAAGCATGTTACATCCATGACATAATTTGATTCATAGCCTATTCTTAGTACCCTAGCCCAATCCTGCAACCAAACAAGGACAAGGATGGGACCACCGTACTATAATAAGCTATGTCCATAGACCTCTAATAACTGCTAAGTCTACTAGCATGCAAAGTTTCTAACAGCAGTTATTCCTAACGCACGGCCCACACGTACTGGAGGCCAAATCCTGTATGCCAGTCTGTGATCTATATGAGACTCATAACTCGTGTAACAACTATGTCACGACCAATGAACCTAATGATGCTACATGATTATGGGGTAGTCTCATAAACAAGGTCAATGCAAATACATAAATAAAAATATACCGCGACGACACCGTCGCGTGCATTTTATATAACAGTTAAAATATATGAACTAAAGACAGAAAATAAAGATGCATGCAATATATGAAATATAAATAATAGTACAATGGCAATGTATACTTGTCTGCTCTGAAAAAAGATGAAGTCACAACTCAAGGCGTCGTCCGATCTACCCGTCACATAAATTAAACAAGTTAGGTTACAAAAGTGGGTGAATAGGTTCCTCCATTTTAATCTATTTTAATTCTGAATAAAATAACCTAAAATAGTATTTTTAATATTATTATAATCTAATTTTATTGTTAAATCCTAATTTTGGTCCAAAGAAAGTCAACTTTACGGATTTGTGATCCGTGGTACGCAAATCGAGGCAATCCATTGACCAAAAAGTCAACCAACTCAAATCCTAGATTTGTGTGTGGAATCCTATAGATTTCAACGCTACATAAACGCTGAAATTGATAGTTTTATAAAATCACAAGTCGGTAAAGAGTTATGGCCACAAGGGCGCACAGATGACAGTTTTTGGTGATTTCCTATTTACGTCTATGTTGTACAAATTTTACAGTAGAATAAAATTATATTTTAAATTCTGGAAAAATAATTTTCTGGAATTTTATCATGTTAGCTTTCTGAAACTTCAAACGGTTTGTAATTTCGAGTTCGGGATCTCCCAAAATATCGAAAACGCGTCCGATTTCGTACAGTTGGCACTTTCAGAATATTCTAGAAAAATATGTTCTGAAATTACTGAAATAATTTATATATTCAGAAAACTAACCTTGATATGATTCTAACAAAAAAATTGGAGCGCGTTTGGAGTCCGGAGATAGGAGGTATCGTCTTTTTAAGTCGTCATAACTACTAGAAAATGAGGCTGAATTTATGACGAATTTTGACTATTTTTGGACGAAAAAGAGATGAGTTTTGGGAAGAAAATTATGAAAGATGAGTTTATTTCATAAGTCTAATAGATATTTATAATAGTAGAGAATATTGAATTTAATACGAGTAGGATTGGCTAATTTGGATATGATTATGATCAGTTTAAATAAGGATAGGATATGCATGAAGTTATTCTCCTAGTAGGCTCAGGATTTGAATTAATTTAAAATATAGTTTAAATTTATCTCAATAATTTATAATATTAAATAGAATTAAAGATAGTATAAATAATTTATATTTAATCTTATTAATATATATTAACACTAAATTAGCATCTATCTAATATTAAGACTTTATATATCCAAATAAATCACCAATAATTCAAAAAATCCAATAATTACTTAAAATTCTAAATAAATTACAAAAAAATATATTTAAATATTTTAACTCTAAAATAAATGTTTGGTAGTAACAAAATTCAAGTATGGTCTCATAGTAAATCATTGAAGTCCTAAAAAATTATGTTTCCTAAGTTTTAATTACCAAAAATTCTAGAAAAAAAATCTCCAAAAATCTAAAATAACCTAAAATAATTCCAAATAAATATTTATATAGGTAAATATATTAAGAAATTTATTTTCTAATTAACTAAGAGAATACTCTAAGAAAATTCAACATCTATAATAAATATAATAATATAAAATACATACAAAATACCTATTTTGGGTGAGGTGGTTTACAATCTACCCAATTTAAAAGAATTTTGTCCTCGAAATTAAAAATAAGGCATGGTTTGATAAATCACTCACATTCGTACATAAGGCAAGTCAATCGTAATTTCTTTCAAAAATTTAAAATCTATTCAAATCCATCGCAATCACTTTCAAAATTAAATTAACTATTATTTAAATCAAAATTCAACCAATCGTAATATATTCTCAATTTTTAAATCATCAACATCCAAATTTAAATTAGATCCATATAACATCTTCAAAATTTAAATACGCATATAAATTTTACCTCACGAGCTCCAACTATCATAATCTTCTCTAGAAAATAATTCTAGTCCAATATTATTCCTATTTTCACTTATAATTTTTGTACTCTTCAAATTTTTTTTTTATTCCTTTCACATCCTCAATATTTCAAATAGGTAGTCCAGCCATCAAATTTTAATTCTTAATTTAAATCATCAAAATAAGTTAAATGCACTCCACCTATGTTCAAGTCTGAAATTCTAAATTTATCCTCCAAATTCAAATTGATGATTTTACCTTCAATATTCAAAAATTTAAATCATGTACTTAAGTATAAATATTGTGTCCTCAATATCAAGATTTTAAAATTCATTAATCCTTATCATCTTAGTCATTCTTCTAAAATTCTTAAAATTAAAATGGCTTGAACCTCTCCCAATCTAATCTTACTCGATCACAATCTACAAGAAATTCCTCTCGAGTTGACAATGCACTGCTACCCAACTTAAAATTTATCCATCTATCACATAAGGCTATACTTCAAGAAAATATTCCTTAATTTATTTACTCATGTCATTCAATCCTCAAAACTTCAACGCCGATTATATCATATATGATATGTCCTTAATTTCAAAAGAATAATCCTCAAGTATGTGATCGGCCTATGGGGTATATCTAGTACTCTCTGTGCATCAAACTTATACCAAGCACTAGGTTTCATCTTTCTGAAATAAGGGAAGACGAAGATCAATAATAAAGAGTTCAAGGGAGAGGTAATAGAATAGAAGTATCGGGATCAAGGCGTTTAAAGAATTCAAATGAGAATTGTCAAAGCAGTTGTGGATTAAAATCCTATTTTAGTAATCCTTTGTTCGCATGCTCGTATTAGTACAGTTATGTAACCGATACGATATGTCAGACATGTCTAGGGCAAGTATATTCGTCTACTAATCACTACATATCTCAATCCACGTAAAGTAGTATTACGAAGGGCGAATCAAGCGCACTAAGGTTAGCTAGACCTTAATACACTAATTCTGAAATGTATTAGTGTACGCGTCCAATAATACATATGTCATGAACAAGCTTGATAAAAGAATGAGCTTAAAAAATTAGGCTGTAACAGCAACATAAGTCGAGGTAGCACAAAATATAAGTACGCTAGATGATGATGAAAGGAGGTACAAATTAATTCAAGTTCACAAAACAAAATAAAGTAAGCAATAATAAAAGACTCTACAATCTCTACAGTTATCATACAACCTCCTTGTTTAAGTCGCTAGTCGACCAAATAGGGGCATGGACCTCTAAATGATATTGTCTGAATAAACACGGTCGTCTTTTGCTAGCATGCGATTAATGTCATTCAATTACACTTCAATAATGGGTCAAAAGGCTATGTGATTTTAGGTTGTGAGGTATACTACCTAACTTATAAAAATTTAACTACTATTGTAATTGTCTTAAAGATACCGTAGAAGCTCCTGTTAAGGTCTACGAGAAAGGGTCTTAGTACCTATTAGGGTATCCTCCTATATTACATAGGTCATGGTCGTCTTAAGCCTTAGTCTTAGTGCTTATAGAACAAGTGTCGATAGTAAGAATAAAATAGTTACTAGCCGTTAAGGGGAAAGGGATCTAACTTGTATCGAGGTGGGGGTACAAATTACGTGATCTACAACTAGGGGTAATCATCACAATCTAATTGAACAACTCAACTATCAGGTTCTAACTACAAGGTACACAATTCAAAATTCAAGATTACAACTACAACTATAGCAAACTATATATCCTATCGTAGAATACAATCACTTGGTCTATAATTAGAGGTGTCAAGTAGCACGAGTTGAAAGATGAAGAAGATAATTTATTCGTCATGCAATTAGCGAACGTTAAGGCTGCAGAGGAACAATATATAAAATTAAAATAGAGGGCTCTAGATAGCATCATGATTTTCTAAGGAGGAGTGGTATGCTAGTTGCTATGTTCGAGATATGATCAAGAGAAATGTTATATTCATTGCTCTTGGCTTCCTAAGGTACTGTCTGCTATTAATAAGACAATGATCTAAGTTTATAGTTCTCCCATACTTATCTAACTGCGAAGGTTAGGTTCAGTCCTAATATTCAATTTTGGTTTTCTATTGGTTCCTCAATACTAGTGTCAAACATTATGATAAACTTCTAACTAACTCTAGTAGCGTCTATACTACTCTCAAGTCTTCATAATACATTAGGGGGTAATGGTAAACCAATTCTAGAGATAAGGAATTCTAGGGTTCACTAGATATTCTAAACTTAGTGGTGTGTCTATATTCTCGTTGTATTCTTAATAGGTGTGCTACCCTAATTATCATCCTAATAACAGGGGTTCCTATATTCTAGCAGAAGGCTATACTCAAAGAACTATTAGGAAAGTACAGGAATCAAGCAGGATGCAATTATTCAAATAGAATAGATAAAAGGAAGATGAATCGTAGTCAATTGTGGATGAGATCCTATACTCTAGTCCTAGATGCAGGCTTGTTCGGTACAGTAATGTAACCGAAACAATATGCTCTCGACCTGCATGGGCCACCACAAAAATATGTCACGCTCCAGTCCCAAAAATATGTAGGACTAGGACACGTAAGCATGCCAGCCACATGGATATGGCAACTTCAATAAATGGAAACCAAACTCATACGTACGCTGTAATATGAATATCAAATCCACAGTGGTATAACATATATCACAAGTCACAGGGTATAATCTAAATCTCATCCACGAAAATCAAATATAAATAAATAACCAATATCTATGAACTAGATCTAGACACAAAGTATCTGGAGATAATAGTTGGATGGAAACAAATCCACTACCAACTCGAATATTAGATCAAATACAATATAAGTACAACACAGTATAGGAATACCAGCTAACAATCACGGGGCTCAAAAAGATGACATCCTCACAACATATGTAACCATCCGAATTTGCGCTCCTGCAAATACTCAATAACAGATACACCAGGAAGGGGCCAGGTCCTCAGAGGGACATAACAAGATACATAAAGCACATGCCAATAAAGTACTGAAATAAATATCCAATAGTCTCCTAACCATCTAAGTGAATGCAATTAAGAACAACTTTCCCCACAAGTGAGCTATCTGGCTGAAAACTGGGATTTGGCATGGTTCTCTTTTGGAGATCCAGGGGCCTACAAAGGTAAGTCATCTTTTGAACGGCAGAGGCCCGCCTGATAATATATAATATATAGTGGTCATCACCACCCGGATCTTCGGTGGAGAATCCGGGCGCACAGAAGAAAAGTACAAAGGAGCTCAAATGCGGTACTTGTTGTTCTCTTTACCCCATGCTCTAAGCATGTCACATCCATGACACAATTTGGTTCATAGCCTATTCTTAGTACCCTAGCCCAATCCTGCAACCAAACAAGGACAAGGATGGGACCATCATACTATAATAAGCTATGTCCATAGACCTCTAATAACTGCTTAGTCTACTAGCATGTAAAGTTTTTAACATCAGTTATTCCTAACGCACGGCCCACACGTACAGGAGGCCAAATCCTGCATGCCAGTCCGTGATCTATATGAGACTCACAACTTGTGTAACAACTGTGTCACGACCAATGAACCTAATGATGCTATATGATAATAGGGTAGTCTCATAAACAAGGTCAATGCAAATACATAAATAAAAATATACCGCGACGACACCGTCGCGTGCATTTTATATAACAGTTAAAATATATGATCTAAAGACAGAAAATAAAGATGCATATAATATATAAAATATAAATAATAGTACAATGGCAAGGTATACTTGCCTGCTCTGAAAAAGGATGAAGTCACAACTCAAGGCGTCGTCCGATCTACCCGTCACATAAATTAAACAAGTTAGGTTACAAAAGTGGGTGAATAGGTTCCTCCATTTTAATCTATTTTAATTCTTAATAAAATAACCTAAAATTGTATTTTAATCTTATTATAATATGATTTTATTGTTAAACCCTAATTTTGGTCCAAAAAAGTCAACTTTACGAATTTGTGATCCGTGGTACGCAAATCGAGACAATCCGTTGACCAAAAATTTAACCAACTCAAATCCTAGATTTGTGTGTGGAATCCTATAGATTTTAATGCTACATGAACGCTGAAATCGACAGTTTCATAAAATCACAAGTCGCTAAAGAGTTATGGCCACAAGGGCGCATAGATGACAGTTTTCGGTGGTTTCCTATTTACGTCTACGTTGCACAAATTTTATTGTAGAATAAAATTATATTTTAAATTCTGGAAAAATAATTTCTAGAATTTCATCATGTCATCTTTTCGAACTTCAAACGGTTTGTAATTCCGAGTTCGGGATCTCCCAAAATATCGAAAACTCGTCTGATTTTGTACAGTTGGCACTTTCAGAATATTCTAGAAAAATATGTTCTAAAATTACTGAAATAATTTATATATTCAGAAAACTAACCTTGATATGATTCTAACAAAAAAAACTGGAGCGCGTTTGGAGTCCGGAGATAGGAGGTATCGTCTTTTTAAGTCGTCATAACAACTAGAAAATGAGGCTGAATTTATGACGAATTTTGACTATTTTTGGACAAAAAAGAGATGAGTTTTGGGAAGAAAATTATGAAAGATGAGTTTATTTCATAAGTCTAATAGATATTTATAATAGTGGAGAATATTGAATTTACTACGAGTATGATTGGCTAATTTGGATATGATTATGATCAGTTTAAATAAGGATAGGATATGCATGAAGTTATTCTCCTAGTAGGCTCAGGATTTGAATTAATTTAAAATATAGTTTAAATTTATCTCAATAATTTATAATATTAAATAAAATTAAAGATAATATAAATAATTTATATATAATCTTATTAATATGTATTAACACTAAATTAGCATCTATCTAATATTAAGACTTTATATATCCAAGTAAATCATCAATAATTCAAAAAATCCAATAATTACTTAAAATTCTAAATAAATTACAGAAAAATATATTTAAATATTTTAACTCTAAAATAAATGTTTTGTAGTAACAACATTTAAGTATGGTCTCATAGTAAATCATGGAAGTCCTAAAAATTTATGTTTTCTAAGTTTTAATTACCAAAAATTCTAGAAAAAATCTCAAAAAATCTAAAATAACCTAAAATAATTCCAAATAAATATTTATATAAGTAAATATATCAAAAAATTTATTTTCTAATTAACTAAGAGAATACTCTAAGAAAATTCAACATCTATAATAAATATAATAATATAAAATACACACAAAATACCTATTTTGGGTGAGGTGGTTTACAATCTGATGCATGGATCCAGGATACTAAGGCCATCTTGGAGGCAGCAGGGACTCCAGCTAGAGAGCGTATCTCAGTGGTGAGACTTCAGTTGCTGGATTCGGCACACGACTGGTGGACAACTCAGGAGGTTTCACTAACGATGCCGATTTTATGGGCGAACTTCAGTGAAAGGTTTCAGACCCGGTATTACAGTATAATATCGTGTTATGACTTATAGCAGAGGTTTAACAACCTCAGGAAGATGGGGAGGACCATCGACGACTACGCGACAGAGTTTTGTAGACTTAGTCGGTTTGCTCTCACCATGGTGGTTCTAATAGGGGTTTATATGGAGATCATACTGGCAGGAGGTTCTAGTAGGGGCTTCATATGGAGATCATACTGGCAGTAGAGAAGCAAGAGTTCTAGTAGGGGCTTCACCATAGTGGTTCTGTTAGACCGAGCCAGAAGGTTCTTGTAGGGGCTTCATATGGAGATCATATTGGCAGTAGAGCAGCAAGAGTTCCAAACTTTCGACGCTGTGATGAGAGCGGTGAGAAGGCACGAGTACACCTCTCAGAGGATAATCGATAGGATTGGGAGCCAAAAGAGATCCCACTCTACTTTGAGGGACTCTTCCACCCAGTCTTCGGCACCAGCACCAGCAGTTAGGGCATTGGAGATTGGATCCCAAAGGAGGCCAGTACTGGTATTTTTATTTCAGCAGTAAGTGCAGACGCATCCATAGCAGCAGATGTCGACTTCTTCAGTAGGGTATTCCCATTGTGGGAAGCTAGGGCATATTCTTCTGGATTGATGTAGGGCATAATGCTTATGTCTGGTGTGTGGTGGATAGGACCACAGGATAAAAACTTATCCCCGGAGGGCTCCAACCAAATCCTTATCAGTCAAGACAGCAACCCAGGAGTTCAGGGCACCAACACCGGTCCAGCAGCACTACTTCCCAAGGCCAATTGTAAACCCCCTCGATTAATTCTATAGATAGTCAGGTTTAGTTTGGAAAATTTTTGGATTTAGCAACAGATGTTGAGGTTTAGAGTGGAGTTAAGTTTGTCTGGTATTTTAATTTATTTAATTAAAACCCTTGGCGTGCCCTATCATTGCTAAATTATTCGGAGCCCAATATCAGCCCATAAATTCTATCGGATTATTGTACTTCTGACTTGACTCGTCAAATTAGGCACTGGACTTTACCGTCACTCAAAATCATATCTCTTTGTGCTCTAAATTAATTGCACAATTTTTCGTAACCGAAATCCCATAATTAAATTCTGTGTCGGACACCTGTGTCGTTATCCTCAATTTTGAGATACCAACTTAACCCGTTGAGCTGGACCAACTAAAGGGTCCAAGACTGAATCCAAGCCCCCACCATTTTTGACCTTTGCGACAGTTCCGAATTTTGACTCCAAGTGCCCCCATTTAATTTAAAAATACGGGACACTTTAATTCTATTTAAATCGGGGTTACAAATTTTGCCTAATCCTTTTTTTAATCCCCAATTAATCCTAATGCCCATTTAATTAAACCCGTGCCTCACACACACCACCCCCTCACCATGCAAAACACCAAACACAATTTTCCCTATAATTTTCCCATTATTTTATATGTTCGTATAATTTTCCAAATTTTAGGGGCTAAGTTGCAATTTATTAATTTAGGTGCCCTCGCCCTATTGGCCATGACCAAATGGAGAGCTTATCATGTGTTGACCGTAGTCAACATTTTCCTCCCCCTCCTTTGCATGAAGAAATCAAGTCTTCATGTTAGATCTAAGACCTCTATTTTGAATGGGAACAACCCCACCACACATTCCTTACACACCCTCCTATAAAACCATCACCCTCACAACTCCCAAGCAGGCACTAATCCCAAGGAGCCTAGAAACCCCCCCCCCTCCCTCTCTCTCTCCTCCCTCCTCTACATTAAAAATCGAGCCTCCATATTTCCATTCTTCTTCTTCTTCTCCCTTTCTTTCTCTTCACTTCACCTTCTCTACCCTAACCCGACCTCATCCCCTCTGGCCGAACTCCAACTCCGGCCGACTCCTCCCGGTCAACCTCATCCCCTCCGGCCAAGCAATACTCCTCCGCCCTGCTGACCGTGAGCCGACCTCCTTCCGGCCTCCTCCACCCGACTACACCATTTTCGACATCTCCAGAACTAGCACCACCCATTTCCGGTATACCCACCATCTCCCCCTCTGGCTTCCACTCATTCTTCCCCGACCCCGCTCCACCTCAGGCGAGCAGCTGCCACCCCGCGTCATCACTGTTTTCGGCCAGCAAGCCTCTGCGAGCCGCTGGGCAGCCTCCGTGAGCAGTTGTGCAGCCTCCATCCCCTCGTCCTCCGGCCAGTGTCATCCCCATCAATCCGGCGCAGCCGCGAGATCTCCGGCCTGCCGACTGATCACCCCTCATCTCCGGCGATGAACCACTCTGCCCCGGCGAGCACCAACAAGAGCCGGCTTCCTCCGGCGCTGCCACAAGCTCCAGACGCAGGAAGCCCCCATCCGCCATTGCCGTTCTCCGACGAGCACCCTCTCGATCACCACCAGCACCCTCTCAACCACCGCACACTCCCATCTTTCTCCGGCGAGCATCGCCACGAGCCGGCCTCCTATACACTCGACCACCACCACCATCTGCCATGGACACCCTTCTCCGGCCAACAACACCTCGCTAAGGTGAAACATTTCCCCCTCTTTAAACTTATATATTTGTTTTATGTATTGTTAGGTTTAGGGTTTATGTTTAAGTGTTGAGGATTACTTAGCTAACATTTAGGGTTAAAATTCCATAGGAAAGAAATAGAATTTATGGATATACATTGAGTTGAGGGATTAAGAATAAAACGGTTTTAGTTAAGGGTTACTGATATGCATTTGGAATTTATATATGCAGGAGAGGTTTTAGGTTAATGCATATTATAATGCACAATTGATGAAAGTGCTAATTGATTAATTTTGGTTTAAATTGGCATTGGTGATCGTGTGTGAGAATATAAAATATATAAATAAGACTGTTGGAATTATGATAATAATGAGGATGGATTTTAAGAGCATGAGGTAACTAGGGTGTTCGTTTTAATATATGCAATTTTATCATTGGTAATGGGCAGAGTTAAATTGTGGACTAATAATACTAGGATAGTGGAATATTGATGGACATGGTGTAGCAGGTGATGGATTGTGAAAAGGGTGTAATATCAAACCGTTAGTCAGTGATTGGAGACTGAGAAGAAATAATAATAAAATTAATCGAAGGGTAGTTTTAAGGTAAAATATTGATGATTGTATATTACGGGGTTTAAATAATTAATGATTAAGTTGTTCGAGGAGGATACCTGAATATGCATGTTAATGTCTGTGAAGACCCAGGGTGAAACCGAGGATTGGATCATGTGGTGGACCACGGAATATCGTGATGAACATAGTAAGATTGAGGTTTGGATTGATGATATGGTACAGATGTTTGATGTGAAGTACTCCGAGTCAACCTTGGTCAACCCCCTAGTGTCTTGTCCCTGTGAGTCATAGCTGAGACTGAGTTAGGTATAGATGTGTGTCGCATTTCTGTCTGTCGTGGAACAGATTATTGATTTACCTTGTATCTCGTCTTTAAGTACAACGGGACCCGCAGACTTGGACGTTGTACCGGATCCCCATCTTCAGCAGCCGGACGCAGGCAAGTGTACCTTGCCATCCTGTATTTCAGTTTACAGATATTTATTGTTTCGTTATGTACATTGTGCACGTATTTATGTTGACGTTCGATACCTCGTATCCGGATCACAACCGGGTGCTGACGTTCGTCGTAACATCTTAGAATAATTATTAGATGCTTTATAGTATCTCGATGCACGTACCTGAGTACATCGACACCCCAGGTCACACTCATACACTGTGATCGTGCCAGATTCCTGTATCCTGATACTGACATCATGACCAGAGACTAGGACGACCTTAGGATTGGGTATGTTGAGTTACTTTCGTGAGTCAAGACTGTTAGATAGAGGTTCAGGTTCAGCGCACCATCGTTGACTGCTTGGGAAGGGGAAGACAGTTACTAGATGCTTGGGCTCCTCTGCACGCGCTTATATATGTATATGTAGTAATCCTGTATTCTGGAGTAGTTGTATCACCCGTGTGTCTCTGTGCTCGGAGCTACGGTACGCCCCGTGTGTCTCTGTGTTCGGAGCTACAATTTTATTTTAGAAAGCCCACGCGTCGAACATTATCTTAAAACTATGTCACACTAGTTTGGTTATGATAGAGTACCCTATCGTGTACTTGTACTTTCTGTTACTTGGCTTGTTGTATTTTTGTACCTTGTTACGTCCCTCTGAAGACCTGGTTCCCTGCCAGTTTTGCAACATAGGTGATTACGGAGCATTTGGAGTTGCTGTTGGAGTTGCATATCTTGCGGGGATGGTACCAGGTACTCACATATATCTATCGGCATTATGATTATTTTATATTGTTTATTTTATCTGCTGTTATAGCCTAATTTTTATAGACTCATACTTCTTCTTGAGTCTATTCGAGTTAGTGTATTATTGGGCGACCGACTCTAGCACATATAGCGCTTTCTTGTATACCGCTGTACATTGTGGATTGAGACATAGAGGTTTACATTTATGGGATATCTAGATAGTGCCCTTTTATATTACAACTTATACGTCTTCGAGTCTGACCAGAGTCTGGTCGAATGCGTAGCTGGCGTGTCACGTATTCCTGGTCCTACGTATTTTGGGACTGGGGCGTGACACCAACACTAACGCAGACCTAGACATTACAACAGCAGAGGCCACAACAGTATGCTCAGGCCCAGGTTCAGGCTAGGCATGGAGGCCAGCAGCAGAGGGGACCCGCACTCAGAGGGCAGGGTTAGCAGCAAATCAGGGCAGCAGTCCCGAGGCAGGTGCATGGGAAGTTTGGAATTTTGGAGCAGGTATTGACCGAGGATGGTCAGGTTGTAGGTGATGTCCAGAGCATCCTTTCGTTCAAATATTTTTTTGGGTTCTCATATATTTTTTGTGTGAAGACGAGTATCTCGCCTCTTACTCTTCTGCTGCGTAACTCGTGATACGTGATATTTATCATATATTACGATTACGAAGGTATGTCCTGGGCAGAGCATGTCTTTAACTGAATCGTTGGTACCGATTTATCCCGAGACTTGATCCCTGTCCAATTTGGGAGTCAGCGTAGGCCAGCGAGGACGGATTCCTACTTAGCTGATCCGAGAAGCATATTTATTCATGTGCCTCTAACCCTTCTACCTGATAGTGTAGTTGCTTATGCATTTATTTATATTGTTGACTGCTTCCATTTCCTGTCTATATGTGATGCTTGCTTTATTGAGTTAGTTGTATTTTCTGGAGCTTCTTGGTTTTGGTGCCTTAGTAAAATTCCGAGGACGAAATTTTTCTTAGAAGCGGAGAGTTGTGAGACTCTGTCTTACAGTATCTATATTAGTATATGGATACGTATTTTATACTACATGTTTTGTTTTTCTAGATTTTGTAGGATTTTTAAACTTGGACCACCAGTAAAACGTGTCACAACCCGCACCCAGAAATTGGGCATCAGCCGTGGGTACGTCCAGCCTACGCCGCAGCATCGGCGGTAGAACGCTGTCTAGGTCTCAATACTACCAACTCAACTTACAAATAACTTGTCAATGATATCAACTCCATAAGAAGGACTATGAATATGCATATGATCATAAATTCATATGGTACTCAATCACAATAACTATAAGAAGGTAAATGGAACGATAAGATATGAAAGATATAAAAAAGTTCTGACATAAGTCTAGAACACAACTCAAATAACAAAAGTCTAGAGTCTAAATACCCCAACATAAATAAGGTCTCAACATAATACAACCCAAGTCTCAAAGTTAGAATAATCCAATAGATAAATAAACTAGGCTAAATGCTGTCTAAACAACTGCGGATGGTGTCTCCTCTATGTGGAGTGGCTCCTCTAGAATCTCGGGGATGTAATCACCATCTACTCCTGGGCCATAATGGGTAGGACAAAAATTCTCAAGATCCTCTGAAAAATATTATCCAGTCAAGATTGGAACGAAGCACAAACACTAACACCAATTTCAATTATATTGATAAGAAGAAATACAAGAAGGAAGAAATACTGGAAGATAAAGAATACTGGAGAGACATGTAATCATCATACAAAACTAACCAGCAATGAACAAATATATATGTAAATGCTATAAATGAATGTACTGAAATAAAAGAATAGAAATTTTAGTTAAGTTTCGTAAAATATCAGTTTGTTATGTGATCGGCATGGGACTAGATCAGGCTTGTTATATATGATTGGCTATGATACATGTGATGTTAGGCTAACCATCTGGTTAGCCATGATACGAGAAAAAGTCAGGTTAATCATATATAACAGGCTATAAGGCATGTAAATGGTCAGGCTATACCCTACATGATGTATGGGATGAGCTGTGATGCATGTAAAGAAGGGTATGATCACATAACTTGCTAATATTTTTCTGTCCCCAGCTAGTACTATGGATTTCAATCACGACTCCTAATGACATGTATCTATGATACTAGCACGTGTATCCGCTGTGTCAGAATTAAGTATACACTACAACTAGAATCATAGTAATAATTAAAATAATAAAAAATATCAGAGAATGTACTCGTCTGAGGTCTGGTGCAATGAATATCAAGCTGTGCCTGAACTGGTGTCCAAGTAACCTATATATGAATTTTCATGTTAATTTGTGATCTGGGAAAATAAACATGTATAATTGACTCTAGGTTAGGTATTTGAGTCATTTATATGTCTCTTGGTACCATTCTAGGTCAATTCAAGGGTTAGAATTTATAACTACCTAGGAGTTGGGTTTCTAAAATGATACTAGATCTATATTAAGCCACTCTAACTATTATGGTTCACACTAGGTTATAAACACTAGTATATATATATTCATATATATACTATATACTTTAATATCTAGGTGTTACCTTAACCCCAACACCCATAACTTATCTATATCTAATATACCTTAACTATTACCTTAGTGTACCCTTAACTAATTTACTAACCATAGGCCTAATACCTACTGATACCTTCATGTATCAGTCACTACTCAATAGGATATTACATTACTCAACCTGGTATCATTCTTAATGTTCAATAATACCTACAGTAACTACCCCTATATTTGAATCCTCTACTCCAACACTAACTGTACTAGCAGTGCAGTGATATACACTATATCAGACATCTAATCACCCAAGTTATCACTGATACCCCATCCTCCACTTACACACTGCCTGCTCAAATGTTATATTGAGCAAGGAACTGGAAGCACCCTGCTGATCAGTCTACCCCAAATCCTAAACTCCGTTAGCCTCCTAGACACATGCACTCAAAGCACAAGCCTGTGAAACTAAAGTCTGCACATAGACCTGACCAACTGCAGACTTACATCCCTTATGGACACATTGCAACAACAACTTAACCCCCATACTTTCCTATTCTATAATTAATAACTCGAGCCTACCTTGCAGCTACTACAATACCTGTAAACCCAACCAGTGCATCAGTGCACTGCCTGCAGCACCTCACTGGAACATGAATTTCTAGATTTGCACTGCCTTCAGTTAATACCTCATTGCCACATCCAGTGCACCATCTCCTCTGTAATACCCTTAACTCTAGACCCAACCATTTCCTAACTTCACTGGCACACCACACCACACCATAAAACTTTAGTCCAACACTGATTACTAGTATCAATCCAAACTAATACTGAACACACTCAACACTCATACTAAAATCTACATACTCTATATCCCAGCTCTTCCTTCTATCACTTAACTGCTCAGGAAACAGCCTTGTGCACTTCTGCTTGAGTGTACTGGCACTATCCCCAACTGCAACACCACCCAACCCGACCTCACTATGCTCACTGCTAACCCCACCCTTTACTGATACAAGAGTATCAGTGTTTTCCCCTCTTATACGTGAATCCCATACACACGAAAGACACTGCACAATATCTTAGTTTACTACAACTGAAAGCAATCCTTGCCTGAACATGTTTTTTCTACTTTCCAGGCTTAATGCTACTGCCCTAACTCTTAACTGTCTATGGACACATGCACATGACAATCCCCATATTATACTCATACACAGGTACCCGAGCTCCTAATCTCGTTCATCCAATCAACAACACTTACAACATCAACATCATTAAGAGCAACAACAACTAGCTGTTGCTCCAACTCGAGCACTCCCCAAGCCTGCACACATGTGCATTACCCGACCTAATGCTCCCAGGCAACACACACACACCCACACTCAAAATTATCTCTCAAACACACTAAATATCATACCTATAACCCAACACTTCCCCTAGACCAATACACTAAGGGATACACAGTTACATAATGTCAAATACCTAGAGCACAATACTATGATACTCATGATACATATGATACACTCCCTAAATATCTATCACATGTGATACCACTACTCCAAATACATGAACCATATCCTAATATACCAAATACAATATGAAATAATGAGGAATAACCCACTAGGTATTTCATCAAACACTTGGTGTGTCACCTCAGAGTTTTTCTAAATGGACACAAAATTTAATGTAGCTTCCACCATAGGCCTCCTATACACCTAGTTCTTCTTCCTATGGGTAGTAATAAGCCTTGGGTGAATTCATAATGGTCAAATGCACCAAAAAAATAGAATTTAAAGATAAATTTTGAGAGTGTTACCTATTGGGAGATAGATTTTCAATGTGGCTCCTTCAAATGAGCACAAGGATGAGAAATGAATACCAACCCTTAGCCAAACTCTCCTTCCATTAGACTGTTGCAAATCTTTAAGCCTCTAGCTTTCCTTGGAGATAAAAATGAGAGGGATTAGGCTTTGATTTGGAGGAATTTGGTGGAGGATGGATTACTTTAGGAAAGAACTCAACTTAGGGTTTTTTATTAGCTAATGAATAAACTAGAGGGAGGCTCCCTCTCTCCTATATAGGCCGGCCACATAACCTCGGGCTTGGCTAATGCACAATGTCCTCAATGCCCCTATGCGTTGTTATGAAGAGTTATTCAAATAAGTGGAATTTCCATCCCAAGTGAGGGTTTAACCAAATTCAAATTAAATAAAAAGGTATTAACTAGTTGGTCCAAAAATGTCTAGTCTAAGGTTGAGTCTAATGGTCACATCAAGTCTAGTCCACTAACCCATATCATTAATACTAATAATACAACATATTATACATATTACGTAACTACAAACATAATATATATATATATATATATATATATATATATATATATATATATATATATATATATATATATAAATATTGCAAATGATAACAATGCCCCTACTCTAGAAATGTGGTAGTGACAAGTCTACCCTCCTAAAAAAATTTGTCCTCAAAATTGAACTAAACTAGCACAAAAAAATAATAATAACAATAATAACTATACCTCAAGGCTCGAAGAGATACAGATACTGCTCTGGCATTTTGTCCTCCCTCTCCCAGGTTGACTCACCTGGAGAGTGATGTCTCCACAACACGAAGCAAAGGAATAGTCTAGTTTCGTAATACCTTTTCCCTGCGATCCAAAATCTCTATGGGCTGCTAAGGATAGCTGAGAGTCGAACCAACCTAAATTTTCGAGTGATCTAGTACGTGACTAGGATCTTCCATGTACCGTCTCAGCTATGACAAGTGGAACACGTCATGTACTCCCTCCAATGCAGGCGGCAAGTCTAGTCTGTAGGCCACTACATCGACCCTCGTAAGAATAGCGAAAGGTCCAATGTACCATAGATTAAGCTTCCTGCCTCCACCAAAGTGAATTGTGCCCCGTGTCAGAGAAAATCGCAAGAATACCAAATCGACAACCTAGAATAATATAGCCTTAACATGCAATCTAAAATAAACAATCACAAGCAATTTTAACAAAACCTATACCTCAAACTCCAAGGGTCTATGGTGGCTGTCGGCCCAATGCCGCTGTCTGTCATGCGCCACTCGAAGTCTATCTCTGATGAGTTTCACCTTCTCCGCTATGTCCACGACCATTTCTGGTCCCAACAAGGCTCTCTCTCTGACATCATCCCAAGATAACGGTGTGTGGCACCTCCGTCCATTTAGAGCCTCGAATGGTGATATCTCAATACTGGCCTGGTATTTATTATTATAAGCAAACTCTATTAGGTGTAGATGATTCTCCCAAGAACCTCTGAGATCTAGAACACAAGTGCGTAGCATATCCTCGAGAGTCAGAATAGTCTTCTCCGACTGCCCGTCTGTCTGGGGTGATATGCGTTACTGAACTTGAGCTGAGTGCCCAAGCTAGCCTGCAAACTCCTCTAGAAGTGGAAAGTAAAATGACTATCCCGATCGGAGATGATGCTCACAAGAACCCCATATAATCTGATAATCTGTCGCACATACATCTCCGCTAGCTTCTTCATCGATGTACCAACTTTGAATGGTAAGAAGTGGGCTGATTTGGTCAACCTATCTATGATGACCCAAATTGCGTCTTTTTCTCGTGGAGAACGCGGAAGCCCCAAAATGAAATCCATAGTCACATGCTCCCACTTTCACTCTAGGATAGGTAAAGGCTGAAGCAATCCACCTGGTCTCTGTCTATCCGCTTTTACCTGCTGGCACACTAAATACCTCGATACGAAGTGCGCCACCTGGCGCTTCATACCATACCACCAAACGTGCTCCCTCAGGTCTCGATACATCTTGTTGGCACCTAGATGCATCGAGTACTGAGTGCGATATGCCTCCTACAAAACCTCCTCCACAGCTCCCCGCTTGGTACACATATCCTAGTACCATGCCGCAACGATCCATCATCAGCAATAGTGAAATCATCTGATAATCATGTCCGAACCTATGCCCTGATACTCCTTAGAGCCTCATCATCATACTGCGCAGCTCAGATTCTGTCCATCAGCTCAGACTGTATCTGTAATTCCCATATCTGAATCCCGATACCATAAACTAGCCCCTCAATTCCCAAGCTCTCAAGATCGACTAACAAGTATCTGTCTGTCATCAAGTACATAGCCATCGAATACCTGCTCAAGGCATCGGCGATTACGTTGGCCTTTCCTGGGTGATACTGTAATAAAATATCGAAGTCCTGCATCCACTCCAACCACCTCCTCTGCCTCATGTTCAGCTCTTTCTACGTAAAAACATACTTCAAACTTTTGTGGTCTGTGAAGATCTCCACACGCTCTCCGTACAGATAGTGTTTCTACAAATTTAGAGCAAAGATGACCGCTGCCAACTCCAAATCGTGGGTGTGGTAGTTCTTCTCATGAGAACGTAATTGCCTGGAAGCATAGACAATCACCTTACCGTACTGCTGAATAATATAACCAAAACCCTTCCCTGAAGCATCACTGTAGATAGTGAATCCACATGTCCTTGATGGCAACGTCAAAACTGGAGTTGTCGTCAATCTTTTCTTTAGCTCATCAAAAGCGGCCTAACAATCCTCCGTCCCGATAAAATTTACATCCTTCCTGGTCAGCCTAGTCATCGGCTCTGTAATATTGGAGAAGTATTGTACAAACCTCCTGTAGTAACCTGCTAGTCCGAGAAAACTCCAGATCTCAGCCACTGAACTGGGAGTAGTCGACGACTTCACTGCCACGATCTTCTTCAGGTTAACTGAGATCCCGTCACCTATCACCACATGCCCAAGGAATTCAACCTTGCCAAGAAAGAACTCGCACTTTGAAAGCTTTCCGTAAAGTTTCTCTTTCGTGAGAGTCTCCAAAACCATCCTCAAGTGCTCCTTATGCTCCTCCGGTCTCTTCGAATACACAAGAATGTTATCGATGAACACCATTACGAACTTGTCAAGGTACTGGTGGAACACCTTATTCATCAGGTTTATGAATACTGTCGGTGCATTAGTCAACCCAAACGGCATCACCATGAACTCAAACTGACCATATCAAGTCCAAAAAGCTGTCTTAGCAATATCTTCTTTCTTTACTTTCACCTAGTGGTAGCCTGACCTCAAGTCTATCTTTGAGAATACCTTCGCTCCGCTCAACTGATCGAAGAGATCATATATCCTCGGCATCGGGTATTTATTCTTGATAGTGAGGTTGTTCATGGCTCTGTAGTCGATACACATGTGTATCGAACCATCCTTCTTTGGTACAAATAATACTGGAGCTCCCCATGGTGATGAACTGGATTTGATGAAGCCCTTGTCCTGTAACTCATCAACTTGCTTCTTCAGTTCTGCCAGTTCACTATTGTTGACCATATAGACGTGCAGTGATATTAGCTCTGCACCTGGCACCAAGTCTATAGAGAACTCGATATCTGTGTCTGGCGGCAAACCTAGCAACTCCTTTGGAAAGACATCCAGGAACTCCTCTATCAAAGGATGTGGTAACTCTTTCTCTTTCATCCGGGCTCCACAAAAGATGCCCCTGCTCTGCTCTGCTGCTCCTATGGCGACCTCGAACTCTGGCTCTCCTGGCGGTCAAAATATCACTCTGCCTCCACGATAATCTATAGTAGCATTGTGCCTACTCAACCAATCCATTTTGAGTGTAATATCATATCCGGGAAGTGGCACTATGATTAAGCACACACTCAACTCTCGGCCTCCCAATAAAACTCTCCGGTCCTTGCAAAAATTACTAACTAGGATAATGCCTCCGCCAGTCGCGATCTTGCAAGTCCTAACTAAGGGTTCTGCCTCTAAACGATACTTAAGAGCGTAAGATACAGATACGAAACTATGGAAAGTGCCAGAATCAAATAATGCAAGTGCTGGAATAGAATCGAGAAGAACTGAACCTGATATCATGTCTCCTGCTAGCTTGGCCTCCTCAACCGTCATGGCATACGATCATCCCTAGGGTGCACCTCTTTGTTGCTGCTGCTGCGGGGCAAATCTCTACTGCTATGACGGAAGTGGTGGTCCCCTCTGCTGGCCTCCTAGTGCAATAGGTGCTCTGGCAGGTACCTTTTGAGGGGCTACTCCACCCTGACCCGGACGAGTCTGAATAGACGGACAATCTCTCAACTGGTGCACTGACGATCCACAAGACAAACATGTACCCAGCCTCCTTTTGCACATATCTTTCGTGTGTCCCGCCTTCCCGTAGTACGCACACTGGACAACGGACTCGGTCGGCCTCTGCGGCTGCTGCTGGATATGTCCTCGAGTTGGTGCAGGTGTCACGACCCGCACCTGGTGAAGAGACACGAGTACATGGGTACGTCCAGCCTACGCCGCAACATCGATGGTAGAACGCTGTCTAGGTCAACTATACTATCTAATCATCTCATAATAATGTATAATCTGTCAATAATATCTCAACTCCAAGAAGGAGGGCAATATACTTAATGCAATACAATACTCAATTATAAATCTATAGCATAAATAGATATCAAAGAAACCTAACATAACTATGCAGTCTAAATATAACAACAAATATAAATAATATCTAAGTCTCAAATATACGCCGAAAATAAATTTCGTACCAAAATGCTAAAGAAAAATAACTATGATAAATAGTTATTTCGGCTAGATCTCCCGGCAGTCACTCCAGAACTAGTGGGTCTATGTCTGCATCGTCTATAGGTTGAGGTCCAAGAATCATAAGTAATATTTCTAAATACTTAAATTATAGTAGTAATCAAATAATACAAACTATCAAAAAATATACTCGCCTTTGGTCCAGAGAAAAAGATGCAAAACGGTATCTGAACTCATGTTCCACAGACCTATATATGGAATATTACATCAATACAAGGTTTTGGAATGATAATAAGTTAAACTAGTTCAATTCTAGGTCATAAAGCCATTTCTAAGTTAAAATAGACAAACTAGGTCAACTATAGGTCAAACTAGTCAAACTTGGTCAAACTAGCTATTTCTAGGTGGTATGAGTCCATCTCTAGGATATTGGGTCCATATACTATGTATCTAGGCTATACTAGCTATGTTAGGATACTACAATGTCGATACTATACCGTATCATAAGATACGTAAATTATTAGATATGAAAATACAATAATATATATATATATATATATATATATATATATATATATATATATATATATATACAAGATAAAAATATATAGTATCCCGAGCTAAACTAATGCAAAGTGGATACCTTGACTTTGAGCCAAATACGGTACCACACCACCTACACACCCCCTCTTGATACACAAATCTGATACCTTGAGTATAGACCAAAATACCTAACAATTACCTTGGTATCACAAGGTAATCCAATAAAAATAACTAGCATACCCATGCCTCTAACATGTACTAATTAAATTAACGACTAAGCAGTAATATACATCCACTAAACTACTAACCAACAAATACAAACCTATTAACAATGGTATCTAACCAACCCTTAACTTCCAACCTACAAACTCGTCCCCTCTTAGCCTTATTGCTGCTGCTGCTTATTGCTGGTGTTGCTGCTTCTCACTGCTGATGCTTAGTGCTTCCTATTGCTGCTACTGTTGCTTATTGATGTTGCTGCTTTTTATTGCTGCTTGCTGCTGCTTCTCTCTGTTGCTGCTAAATGCTTCCTATTGCTGCTGCAGCTGCTTCTCACTGCTGGTACTGTTGCTTTTTGCTACTGCTGCTGCTTCTTATTGTTGCTTCTTACTGATACTGCTTACTGCTTCCTATTTCTGCTGCTGCTGCTTCTTATTGTTGCTTGCTGCTGCTTCTCACTGCTACTACTTACTGCTTCCTATTGCTACTACAGCTGCTTCTCACTGTTGCTGCTTACTGCTTCCTATTGCTGCTGCTGCTGCTGCTGCTTCTTACTGCTGCTACTTCTTACTGCTTCATATTGTTGTTGCAGCTGCTTCTCACTGCTGTTGCTGCTTCTTATTATTGCTGTTGCTGCTGCTGCTTCTTATTGTTGCTGCTGCTGCTGCTGCTGCTTCTTATTGCTGCTTCTCGACACCCCCTAGCACACATACACACATATACACATACACTCACCTATACACATACACTCACATATATATATATATATATATATATATACACACACATACACACACACACACACACATATATATATATATATATATATATATATATATATATATATATATCAATACTAATAGTGCACATGAACTTTCCTACTCTCCCTATGACCACCAACACATCTTAATAAAATAAAACTATAACTATATATCATATAACAACTATAAATACAATACTCTAATAGTTATAACCAAGGTAAATTGAATTAGAATGCAAAGTATCAAACACGTAGAGTGCACCGCACCCGTATCACACCCAATCTATGATACACTAGCGATACGGCTCCACCACATCACCAAACATATCCTGAAGGACACGAACAAGTCTAGAATCATAATTAGAAGCAACACAAAGTATTAGCTACTCATCTACGTGCACGTGTCAAAATATTCAAACCCCCGAGTCAAAAAAAAAACTCCCAAATCAATCTGTATCGCCAAATTGTCGTGATACGGCCTACACATATCCAATTATAGATACGATACTAGTCTTACACAACCAAACACATGAAAATTTGGTCTAATTGATCTATTAACAAACATATGATGTGCCAATCTCGGAATTTCTCTAAAATTGACATAAAATACCACATAACTTCCTCCATAGGTCTTCTATGAACCTAATTCCACTTTCTATGGGTAGCCTTATTATATGGAAGGGTTCCTAATGATTAAATTATATATTTAGAGTCTAAATAGAGGGGGAAAATAAACTGTACCTATTGGAAGATGGATTTCCAATGTAATTCTCCAAATTGAGTGTAAAGAGCCTTCAACTTGTCCTTCTTCCTCCTCCTTGTAGATCTAGAATTGGAATGAATGAATGAAGAGAAAGAGTATCTCTCCTCGCCTATGTGGCCGGCCCTGCCCACTACTCCAAGTTACTATGAAAAGTCCACAATACCCCATGGGGCTTGTCATGAATGAATTAATTAAGAAGGGAAGGTTCTAGTCCAATTAGTTTAACTAATTAATTTATTCTCTTAGTGAATTGGGCTTGTGGTTGGGCTCAAGTCTAACTTAACTAATGTTGGTCCATCATAAGTCTAGTTGGGTACAATAGGTCTACTAACAACTAATCTAACTAATGGCAAAAATACTAAACATTAACTAAATACAATACATAAACATATGCAACCATATCAAATATTGAAATACCATAAGCTAAAAATATCCATACTAGTTATAGTAAAATAAGATATCAATTAAACAATATTTTTTTTAAATACCAATATTCACAATGTTACCAATATTTGAAAAAAGACAAAAATACCCCTCTCCGGGAAAAGTGGTAGTGACAGGTCTACCCCCCTTGAAAAAAATTTGTCCTCAAAATTTAAGGGTGATCGTACTCCTTCTAGGTCATACCCCCAACAATCATAGTCCAAGAAGGTCTTATCTAAAATCACACAAAGAACAGTCATATGCAAAGAACAACATGCATAGTTCTGGTCTCCGCATGTCTTATTACTGTTGTCTCTATCAGGGTATTCTATTAGCTATACTAACTACAAGCATCCAAAAGGCACTAAAGAAGCAATCAATCAAAATAGATGGAAGGAACAGAAAGAAAGAATAGAACTCGCAAACCCATCACCTGTAGTATCGGTCTCCTCGACCATCATCACAAATGCTCCGCCCTGTCGAGGTAGCTCCCTTTGTGGATGATGAGCAATCTGCAGTGCTACAAGTGGCCTAGCTCCACCTCTCTGCCCTTGATCTGTACCTTGGCCTAGACGATGAAGGGTCCAGAGAAAATCCTTCACCATTTTCTCCGTTGATCCACAACGTAAGCACGTTCCAAGTCTCTTCTGGCACATCTCCCAAGTGTGCCCAGTCCTCTTACAATAGGTGCATTGAGGAGCCTGTTGCACCCGTCTCTGAGGCTGCTGTGGCATCTGCTGTACTGGAGCTTGTACTGGGGCAACAATTGGCTCTTGTATATGATATTATTGTTTATAAGCTCTGAACTGTTTGGGAAACTGATGTTGCTGGAGCTAGTAAGCCCCATGATACTGTTGCTGGAACTGCAGCCTCTTCGCCAGTCCCGCACTGCTACTGGCACCCCCAAATATATCAGGGTCCCTCTTCGGCTTCAAGTTCCACTCTCGCTCGACCTTGCATGCCTCCGCAAGTATCTCAGAATATGTCTCATAGAAAGGCAGAATGAGGATCTTCACTTCCCAATTCAGACCCTCATGAAAATGCATAGCCCAAACTTCTGGATCCGTCACTAAGTACTCTGCAAATCGGCTCAGCCTTCCGAACTTTGCGGCGTACTCATCTACGGACATGCTTCCCTGTGTAAGGCTCTCAAACTGCCTTCCTAAGTCCAATCTGTCTGTCCGAGCAAATAACTTCTTCTTAAAGAGGTCCTTGAATACCTCCCAAGACCTCCCCGCATCAGTAAGAAGTGGCTCATTCCTGAACCAAGTGCGGAAAATGTCGAACAGTTGAAGTCATACCGCATCAACTTTCAGATCCTTAGCAAGACGGGACACCCTCATGAGCCGCTCGATATCCTCGAGCCAATCGTCAACATAGACTATACCCTATGTCCCCTTGAAAATCCGAGGCTCTAGTTTCTTAAAATTTTAAATATTGTCCGGCATTAGCAAAACATCCTGTGGCTGTGGAGGAGCCCCTCTCTGAACTGCTGCAATAGCTACCTGATATACGTTTTCCATACTTTGCCACATCATATCTTACTGTCTGTGCTGGGCCTCTATTTGTGCCCTATGTACCTCTATCATCTCTCTAAATAGTGCAACCATCGGCGCGGCATCTCCTGACAATGGAGGTGGTGGAAGTCCCTCCGAAGCAACTGGGGTATTCCTCGGAATAGGTGGAGGAGAACCTCCGAAGGTAGCCGAGATTCCTACGTGAACTGATGTCGTAGGAGGTACAACCCCTGCTATCTGAGTGGGAGATTAAGAGGTGGCAGACCTCGTAGAAGCTGCTCCCGATCGATGGGATCTGGTCTTCGGCGGTTTCCTGAAGATAAATTGAAACAAAAGACATCAATTTGGAACAAGATAAATATTATCAAAGAAGTACAACAATATTCAAAGTATTCAGAAGGAATCAAAAGTAGCAATTTTAAATCAGGTTAAAATTCCTAGTTGTGATTGAGTGTCCCTCTCTCATCCTAGTGTCTTATGTCCTATATCATATCGCAGGCTCACAGTAGTACAACTAAACCTTTGTACTACCACGACTTCACACTAGTTGCAAAGCTGGACCTGCATGGGCCACCACAAAAATGTGTCACGACCCACACCTGGTGAAGGGGCACGAGGTGAAGGAGCACGAGTATGTAGGAACGTCCAGCCTACGCCACAACATCGACGGTATAACGCTGTCTAGATCAATTGTACTATCTAATCACCTCACAATAATGTATAGTCTACCAATAATATCTCAACTCCAAAAAGGAGGAAAATATACTTAATGCAACACAATACTCAATCACAAGTCTATAGCATGAATATATATTAAATAAGCCTAAAATAACTATGCAGTCTAAATATAACAACAACAAATAGAAATAATATTCAAGTCTCAAATATACGCTGAAAACAAATTCGATACCAAAATGCTTAAGAAAACTAACTGTGATAACTAGTGATTTCGGCTAGATCTCCGGCCAGTCACTCCAGAACTAGTGGGTCCATGTCTACACCATCTATAGGTCGAAGTCTGTAGTAAGTCGGACACCAATCCCCTGAATCCTCTGAAAAATGTTATCTAGTCAGGAATGGAGCAAATAATAACCCAATAGCAGTTCCAATTAATTAACAAAAACTATAAAACAATAAAATAGGGGATGCTATATATGATAAGAATATAACTAATGATCTAATAACAATAAAGGAACAGGCAAAACTAGCAACAGAAATATAAATCAATGCGTACAAGAATGAAAGAGATGAATTATAATGTCAAAAATAGGACAGGGTAATCTATGAACTGAATATGGAATCTATAATATACCAAGTGTTTGAGATACTAACTAAATATGTGATCGACTTTGGATAATCAATGATTACACTAAGGAGCTAACTTAACCATATATTAAGTGTATGATTAGTTAGTAGCCAATGATTACACTACTAGCCGATAGTTCTTGATAACATATTTAATTAGTATTTCCCCCGTCCCGACTGATACGATGGATATAATCATGACACGGTACTAGCCAATGTATCCAATGTTTAACCAATAATATTCAATGTTATCCAATACCAACAAGGAGCAGTATTCGATATGATCTCGATAATCAAGGTAATATCTCATGACTGATGATCCAATAACAATACCAATCCGTGTATCAAAGTGTCAAGAATCATAAGTAATATTTTTAAATACTTGAATTATAGTAGTAATCAAATAATGGAAACTATGAGAGAATGTACTCGCCGGTCATCTAGAGCAAATAGTGCGAAACGGTATCCGAATTGGTATCCCACAGACCTATATATAGAATATTATATCAATACAATATTTTGGAATGATACCAAGTTAAACTAGTTCAATTCTAAGTCATAAAGCCATTTCTAAGTCAAAATAGTCAAACTAGGTCAACTCTAGGTCAAACTAGTCAAACTTGGTCAAACTAGATATTTTTAGGTGGTATGAGTCAATCTCTAGGATATTGGGTCCATACACTATGTATCTAGGCTATACTAGCTATGTTAGGATATTATAGTGTCGACACTATACCGTATCATAAGATACGTAAATTATTAGATATAAAAATACAATAATATATATATACAAGATGAAAATATATAGTATCCCTAGCTAAACTAATGCTAAGTGGATACCTTGGCTTTGAGCCAAATACGGTACCACAGCACCTACACATCCCTCTTGATACACAAACTCAATACCTTGAGTATAAACCAAAATACCTAACAATTACCTTGGTATCACTAGGTAATACAATATCTAACCTATGAATATCTCACCTTTAACTAAAACCAACACACACACACACACACACACACACACACACACACACACACATATATATATATATATATATATATATATATATATATATATATATATATATATATATATATATATATATATACACACACACATACACACACAATTAACTAACTAACTGATATAATACTAAAATACTATTTAATACTAAAATCAATGCATACAACTAACATAACTAGCATACCCATGCTTCTATCATGTACTAATTAAATTAATAACTAAACACTAACATACATCTACTAAACTACTAACCAATAAATACAAACCTATTAACAATGGTATCTAACCAACAATTAACTTCCAACTGCATGTTCACACTATTGTTGTTGCTGCTTATAGCTATTGTTACTTCTTCTTATTGCTGCTGCTTCTCACTGCTGCTACTTCTTCTTCTCACTGTTGCTGCTGCTTCTTACTAGTTCCTATTATTGTCACTACCACATTTTCTAGGAAAGGGTATTTTAGTCTTTTCCTATTTAATTAAATATTGTGCATGGTAAATAAATTTTTATTGTATTATTTAATTATTGTTAGATGTTATTTAATTATTTTGGACTTGTATGAGTGAACCTAACTAGTTTAGTTTAGACCCATGGACCAACATGAATTAATTAGTTAGACTAGGCCCATTTAGAAAGCCCATTGTTAAGGAGATGGATTAAATTAATTAAATCATTAGACTAGAAGCTTCCTTCCTTAATTATTTCTTCATGAGAGGCCCCAAGGGGTATATTGGATATTTTATAATTGCTTGGGGAAGGGGTAAGGCCGGCCTATATTAGAGGATGGGAAATTCTCTCTACTCTCATTCTCATTCCAAATCTAGATCTAGAATTTCCCACTCCCAAATTTCTTTCATTCCCATTCCAATTCTCCACCAAATTTATTCCAAATTCTTTCTAATTCACCATTAGAAAGTTGAGAAGCAAGGATCTAGAAGGAGGAAGCAAGGATCTACAAAGAGGAGCAAGGATCTACAATTTGGAGGTAATTTTATCTCAATTGGAGGTTTCATTGGGAATCCATCTCCCAATAGGTATAATTCAGTTTTTCCCCTTAAAATAGCTTCTAAATCTGAGATTTAATCATATAAAATCAAGCCATATGTATGTACTACCCATAGGACTTGGTTTTGTGTTCACAGGAGACCCATGAAGAAAGTTATGGTACTTTTTGTGTCAATTTTGGAGGAATTCCGAATTTATATTTTGTTGTGTGTGTCAATTGATCCTATAGATCAATTGGACATGTGCTTTTGTGTTTGGGGCTAGTGTCGTGTCCACAATTGGGTACGTGTAGGTCGTATCCCAACAATTTGGTGATACGTGTTGTTTTGGAGGTTTTTCCTCCGATACGGGACTTTGTACATGTCGTATTTTGACACGGACACATAGATCTACATTTGACACTTTGATTTGTTCATAAATAATATTTGTAACTTGTTTGTGTCCTTCAGGGTGCAATTGGTTGTGCGCTGGACTCGTGTCACATGCGTATCCTAGATCTAGTGGGATACGGTGTGATACTCTCCATTTTGTGTGTTTATGTGTAGATCTAATTATTTGTGGTTTAATTCTTCAATTATAAATTAGTAAATATATATAGATGTTATATATTTATTTTAGTGTAATTATTATGATATTCATTGTAGCATAGATCTATGTATTTTTTTATGTATACTAATATAATGTATAAATATATATGTAGCTTTCTTTACATGCATTTATATATGTTACAACTTGTTAATAAAATAAATTATATATAAATATTTTATAAAATATATTTATGTGTTTAAATGAGTAACTATATTAATTATAATTATTATATAATTTTAATTGTATATTAATGAATGTATTTTTTATGTGAGCATTTAGCCATGTTAAAATATGTACATTAGTACATGGAATGTGTATTGTAGCTTTTAATATTTATTTATATGTATAGGATTATGTATATATAAGTATTTATTTATTTATTTTTTTTATATATATATATATATTGATTTATATATTTATATATATATTTATATATATTAATTGTTTTGGCGACAACAGCTATTAATGACAGATTCTGTCATTAATAAACCGTGAGCAGCAGCAGCCGTTGTAGCTATTAATGACAGAATCCTGTCATTAAATACACAGCAACGGGCGGGATTTGAACAGCTTTAGTGACGGTTTTCTGTGACAGTTGTTAACTGTCACCAATTAAGTGACAGTGGGTTTATTATACAGCAGTTTGGCGACAGTTTTGCAGTGACAGTTAGAACTGTCACTATAGGGCCTGTTTATTGAAAATCATTGTTTTAACACACTATTTTCAGTGACAGTTAGGCAGTTTTAATTTATATTTTATATATGATAATTATATATATATATATATATAAATGTATTTTAGGTGAGATATAATACTAGTATTGTTATAATTTTAATTGTATAATATTAGTTTATATATATTATATATTGTATAAGGGTAAATACTATATCTATATATCTTGAACATTACTTTGTGTGGATACCAAGTGGGTTCAAACCATGATTCCTAATTGTTGAATTTAATATCCTATATTCTTATATACTTTATTGATTGATATATATATATGGTGAGGATTTACCTTGGATTCACGTATCCGAAGATACGGTATCCTAATATTTAGATTGTGGTTCCTAAGACTTAGATTTCAGTATTTTGATCCAAGATTTTGGTGCTAGACTTGTGCAACTTAGAAATAGATAGTTGACTCATAGTTGACCATAGTTGACTCATAGTTGACCACAGTTGACTTTTGACTCAGAATTGACTTATTGACCTAGAAGTTGACTAGTTTAACTTGTTCTCTTTTCGGGACCTTGTATTAATATTGTATTCCATATCTAGGTCTTCGAGGTACCGAGTCAGACATCTGTGAGACTGTTCATTGGACTTCAGGCGAGTATATTCTCTGATAGTTTCTCATTTATGATATCCTCTATGTTCACTGTATTTAGTGTAGATATTCTTGTTCTCTTGACACTATGGTTACACGGATTGGTATATCCGGATCTCGTCATGAGATGTTATTCCTTGGTATATGGTGTATATGGTGCAAGTATTATTTCATTGGTTATCTTGTACATGTACATTCACCGATTCTCGGGAAGACTAGCTATCTTCTAGGGGAATCTCGTGCCATAACATACCGTGGTTGGATCTATTATACCAGTTGGGGGTGGGGAGTATTAGTATAGATATGTGATCAATATCCCTATTGAATAAAGTACATATTACATAATAGTGTTGATCATACACAGCACGTATGATTAGCCAGGCCGCATTGCATCTTGCCCAAGCCGATCACATGTTAAGCTAGTACTCACATACTTAGTCATTAGTATTATTGTTCCATTGGCATATTATTCATTATTCTATTTATTTCCAGTATTTCCTTATTGTATATATATCTCTTATATCTATTGTGCATTTTGTTCATCCACAGCTATTTACTGTTACATAGTTTTTATCATTGATTAGAACTGCTATTAGAGATATACTCTGCTCCTTTCCTGACTGGATATATTTTTCCAGATGACACTGAGGAGTGGTACCCTACCTATTATGGACCCCAGGATATTGTGGGTTTAGATTCTGAGACCCTGGCTCAAGAGGGACTTATCCTAACTGAGACAGTTGACCCTGGAGTTGTAGTCTCGTAGTATTTTTTTGTACTGGATTTGTCTCCAGCTTATTTCTGTATTTTCTTCAGACTCATTGATGTATTATTTTAGACTCATGAGTTGTATTATGACTATTCTATTCTTATCTGATTCGTGCTCATTTCTATCTTAGTTCTGTGATTGAGTATACTATCATTATTGGTGGTTCATTATATTGTTAGATAGACTATCTAGACAGCGTTCTACCGTCAATTCTGCGGCGTAGGCTGGGCTTTGTTTCCGACTAGTACCCTTACACCGGGTGCGGGTCGTGACAATTATTGCTATTGCTGCTTCTTATTGTTGCTTGCTGCTACTTCTCACTGCTGCTGCTTACTGCTTCATATTGCTTCTCACTGCTGCTGCTTCATACTACTTCCTATTGCTGCTGCAGCTGCTTCTCTCTGCTGCTGCTGCTTCTTATTGTCGCTGTCACGCCCAATGCCAAAATACGTAGGACTAGGAATACGTAAGCATGTCAGCCATATGTGTATAGAGACTCCAATATATGAAAACCATAACACATACATAAGTTGTATTATGAACAATAATTCACAAGTGGTATATATTTATCACAAGTCACAGGGCATAACTAAATCTCATCCACAAAATCATAAAGAAATGAATAACAAATTAACTATATAACTCAATCAAGTATAAAATGCTTGATAAGAATAAGTAATTGGGTGGAGACAAATCCACTACCAACCTAGAATATAAGAGAAACAAAATAAGTACATCTGATGAACAAAGAGGCTCAAAGAGAAGACCTCCTCGAAAGAGATCGAAGTAGCAAGTCCTGATCCATGCTCCTGCGAATAGTCATGATCGTCTACACCTGGAAAGGGACCAGATCCTCAGAGGGACGTAACAAGATACATAGAAGCATGCCAATAAAGTACTGAAAATAAACATCCAAAGGGTCGTCTAACCACCTATGTGAATGCACTTTGAGAACAACATTCTAACATGTGGGCTATTTGGCTAAAATGGGATTGGCATGATTGTCTCGGAGAATCAGGGGCCTAAAAAGTATGACGTCTTTTGAATGTCAGAGGCCGCCTGTAGATAATATATAGGGGTCATCTGACCACGCATCTCCGACGGAGCGTGCGGGTTACACATGGTAAGTGTAAAGGAGCCCAAACGTCTTACTTGTTGTCCTTTCTACCCCATGCTCTATGCATGTCATATCCATGACACGATGAGACCTCTAATAACTGCAATGCTTCTAATTATGCAAATTCTATCAGCAGTTATCCGTATCCGTCGCACGTCCCATATGTACCGGTGATTAGCCGAATACGCAAGTTCGTGTCCTACATGAGACTCACACTCGTGTAATAACTGTGTCACGGCCAATGAAATATAAGAATACCTCATGATCATGTGGTGGTCTCGTAAAACTAGGTCGACATGCATAATATGTAATAAAGAAAATACGACGTCACCGTCGTTGCACCCAAGTTATTCTTGGACGCGCAGTTTATATAGCAGTTAAAATATATAAGCTAAATAACAGAAATAAATTACATGTAGCATATGAAATGTAAATCACAGTACAAAGACAAGGTATACTTGCCTGGCAAGAAAGTTACGTAGTGTAAACGTCGAGGCATCAAGCACAAGAAATCAGAAACTATGGCCTCCGAATGAACGTCTCCGGATGCTGAAATAAATATCACCAACGTTCCCAGAATAAGCGAGATAGCTAGAAAATACTACCCTTTTGTCCAATTTGGACACAGGGGCAAAACGGTAATTTTGGGTCAAAGCGGGGTCCAATTGTGGCCCACTTTGCACCGAAAAGTGTGCCATAGGTAAAGATCTCTAAATAGGATAAATTATAGGTCAAACAAATTCTAAACGTCGATACGAACTCAACAGTATGTCCAATTTTGGATTCTGGTGAGTCGATCACAAATTTGCCCTTAAAGTCAAACCGTGGGGCCCACCAATAGGTGACTTGGTCAACTGTCTCAGAATCATGTGAAACCTGGGTCACAGGACCAGCGTGATACCATGAATCCAATGGCACAAGTTTTATCACATTTCGATGAGCGTACACAAAATGTGGTGGTATTTTACAAAAGTCGTGATATAGAGACTTTTTATGGATACAGGTTGATTACGACGCGCACACACGTCCGAATCAAATTTGGCAAAAGTTCACACGTCTGGATATACCATTCACGCCTGTTGAAGCAATTGGTATGCGACGAGGTGGTCCCGTTTGGTGGGGCGGACTCCGTATCACAAAATTTCAGTTTTAAAATGTTAAGTTTTTGATCGTTTTGGAGGTCGAATAATTTAACACATAGAACGAATTAATAAAAACTAAAAGAACAAAAAAAATCGGTTATATTGAGAAGAAAATCCTTTAATTAGATTTTAAAAATATTAAACAGGTTGGAGGCGAATTGGGTGTGAACATCGAAGTTTGGGTTAAAATTCTGGACTATTTTTTGTCAGTTTTTTGACTATTTTTCGGTCAATTTATCGACCAATCCGGGACACGAAAACTCGTCCCGCTTGAATAAAAATCCTAGAGGGTTAGGTTTGAACGTACACGGACAAACCGCTCGAGAAAAGGACGAGAGATGAGATAGATATGTTACCTCGAAGATGGGACGACGGAAGGGTGCTGCTGTGCACTACGCGCATGCGCGAACGGCGGATGGCGGAGGTCCCGGCGGCGGCGGCGCGGGGTGGCTGCGATGGCCGAAGGTTGGGGCGTGGTCGCCGGCGTCGGGGCTAAGGTTAGGGTTTAGTAATAGCATATATATATATATATATATATATATATATATATATATATATATATATATGGGAGAGGGGGAGGATCGTGAGCCGCGGGGTTCTGGGTAGTTGCTGGGGGGTTTGTTTGGTTTGTGTGGGTAGGGGATTAGGAAATAGTTAGGTTTAGGAATAGGTTTTGTGTTTTTGTTAGTTTAAGTTTTTAGTTAGGTTAAGGTTTGATTAAGTTAGGAGTTTTAGGTTTAGGTATTTCTTTTCTTTTTCTTTTTCTTTTTTTTTTCTTTTTTTTTATTTAGGAATAGTTTTATATTATTATTATTATTATTATTATTATTATTATTATTATTATTATTATTTTTAATAACTATATATATATATTTATATATATTTATTTACTTATATAGATGAGGTTATAAAAAAACTAAAAGTAATATTTGCACACAAAATAAATTCTAGAAAATTATTTTGTAAATTTTTAATAAAATACTACACCCAAAATATTTTATAAAATATTTGTAATTAATAATTATATATTTATCTAATTATAATAAATTAAATAATTATATTATCTAATTATCTTAGTAAATAATTAAATGAATATTCAACAAAATAGGATAACAGTAAATAATATGCACATCTTACAAAAAGAGAATTTACCTAATTTGGTATGGAGAATTATGGGATGCTAATTGTAGAAAAGTCAAAATTGAAAAATAACCATAAATAAATTATATATCTAAATATCTAAATATTTAATAATTAATCTATGGTCGTTATACTAATGTCATACTAACACCAAGGGATCGAATTTCGGTGCCAAAAAAGATCCTAAAGGTAGTGTCTCCTGTGTAGGCTACTTCCTATGAAGGACGATACAGATTTTGGGGACATCCTATTATTAATGTCCAAACCATGGTGAAGTATCCTAATAAAATTATTGGATTTCAATTGATTTAAAAAATAATCTAAAACAAATACAAGGAATACAAAATACAAACAAGATACCTATTTTTGGGTCAGGGGATTTACAATCTACCAAACTTAAAAGAATTCCATCCTCGAAATTAAAAATAAGGCATAATTTGCTAAATCCTTCACATTCGTATACAAAGTTAGTCAATCGTAATCTCTTCCAAAAATTTAAATAACAATATACAAAACTCATTCAAATCTATATGACATCCTACATCAAAATTTATATCACAATTTTTAACTATCATAATCTCCTATAGATAATCAAATATTATTCCTATTCTCAACTTAAGAATTTCGTACTCTTCAAATTTTAAACTCAACTTTCATCCTCAACATTTTAAATTGATGATCCAACAATCAACATTCATCTTTCAATTCAAATCATCAAATTATAAAATTTTGAACTCAATCCACTAATGTTCATGTTTAGAGTTCTATTTATTTTTCTTAAGATTTAAATCGTTGATTCAATCTTCAATATTCAAAATTTAAATTATGTGCTCAAAGTATAAATATTTGGTCCGCAATATCAAGATTTCAAAATTTATTAAATCATCATCGTCTTAATCATTCTTCAAAAAAATTATAACATTAAAATGACTTAAATCTCTCAATCTAATCTTACTTGATCACAATCTAAAAAAAAAATTACCTCAAGTTGACAATGCAACTTCTACCCAACTTAGAATTTATCCATCTATCACATAAGGCTATACATTTAAGAAAAACTTTCTCAAATTATTTAATCGTGTTATTCAATCCTCAAGAGTTTTAACACACAAAATATCTCACATGTGGTGTGCCCTTAATTACGAAAGATAGTCACCAAGTAATGTGATTGACCTATGGGGTATATCTAGTACTCTCCGTGTATCAAACTTATACCAAGCATGAACATTCGTCTTTCCAAAATAGGGGAAGACGAAGAACAATAATAAAGAATTCAAGGAGGAGATGATAGAATACAAGTATGGGGTTCAAGGCAATTAAAGAATTCAAAAGGGAGTTGTCAAGGCAGTTGTGGATTGAAATCCTATTTTGATAAATTCTTATTCGTATGCTCATATCAAAACAGTTATGTACCTGATATGATATGCTCTGACCTGTCTAGAGGACAAGTATATCCGTCTACTAGTCAACTATATATCTCAATCCACGTAAAGTAGTCATGCGAAGAGCGAACCAAGCGCACTAAGGTTAGCTAGACAATAATGCACTGATTCTGATTTTAGACAATGTATTAGTATGTGCACCCAATAATACATATATTATGATCAAGCTCGATAAAAGAATCAGCTTGCAAAACTAGGCTATAATAGCAGCATAAGTCGAGGTAGTCCAGAAAATAAAAGTACGCTGGATTATGATAAAGGAAAGTATAAAATAATTTAAGTTCACAAAGAAGATAAGACTCGTCCGGTGTTGTGCCTCTACAGTTGCCATACTAACTTCTTGTCTAAGTCTGTAAAACCCCTATCCTAGAAAATCGTATATACCCTTTTTATTTATTAATTATTAATTTAATTATAGTAATTAGTGGCTAAATAGGAAAAATAGATTTTTTATAATTTTTATTTTAAGTGTTCGGGCACTTAGAGGATTTATGGGACCATTAGGATTTTTTCAGAATTTATTTCATGTAGGAGACCCCTTGAGCAGTTGCTAGCCTAACGGTGTGCATTATTCTAATCTATAAATTTTCTTATGAGTATATATATATATATATATTTTAAAAAGAAAAAGGAAAAGAAAAGAAAAGAAAGTATTAATAAAATAATAATAATAATAATAATAATAATAACTATTACTAATAACTAATAACCAAAGCAAAAGTAGCAAAACTTAAGCAAACCAAAGTAATTCCCATTCCAACTAAAGTAGCACGTTAGCAAACCAATTCCATTCCATTAGCAAACCAATTCCATTCCAACTTAGCAATCGTTAGCAATTCCTATTCCTATTCCTATTCCAACAAAGCAACTTACTAGCAAACTTAGCAAATAGCAAACCATCCCATGCAAAGCACAACCGCCTAAGCCTATACCACCCGCCCCCTTTTCCTTGCGAACACAGCCGCCCCCCACTTGCTGCATGAAGCAACAACAACCTTTAGTTACAAATTGCAACATAGCATAACCCACAGACCCGCGAGCAACCAAACCCCTTTCTTCCCTTATATATATATACATATATATTTTATTTCTCTAAAACCCTAACCCTATAATCATCCAGACCCTCCTTTTCTCATCTAGACCTAGAGAGAGCCGCCACCGCAGCCAGAGAATCCCGTCAGTCCGTCCAAACCAATCCCGACGACTGCGACCTCGCGCACTGCAGATTCCCACTCGAGGTACCTTTGTTCCGGAGTTGCTTCCCGTCGACTCGCTCAACCAAACGTCGTTTCGTTTTTATCGGTATGCTCACCCCTTAACCCTCTCCCATATCTGTATGATAGCAGACCTTGAACAACGTGTACCCATAGGCGAAAATAGCACCCAAGTTGGTGCAAGCAGACCTAATTTTAGGATTGCAGAAAACTGCGGTGACCACCCATGTTGCCGAGTTCGTATCTCCCACCACAGATATCCGAATTCGGTAATTCTTTTTGGTATGCGTAGACCACTTGACCAGTTTATTTTTATTAAATAACCCTAGATTATTAACTGCTGTGGACAGAATAAAATTTGTCACAAAATCTCGCGAACCCACTTTTCTCAGATTACTAAAAGTTGTGAAACGGAGCGCTCCCTGCCAAACGGGACCGCCCCGCATTGTACCAAGTGTACCGAACGGTGCGCGCAGCATAACCGAAAATGTAACAATTCGTGACAACTGATTCGGACGCGTGTGTGTGCCGGAATCATCCCGTATCCGCGGATACACCCCGTGTCGTAACTTTTGTGGAAGTCGCTCGCATTTTGTGCACGCGCGTCTGATTGCGACAAAACATGCATCACTGGACTCGTGGTAACGTGCTGGTCTCGTGACCCAATTTTCACGTAATTCTAAGACGGTTGACCAGATCGCCCATTGGCGGGCCCCACAATTGACTTTTTGGACAAAATTATGTTCGGCCCATCGGAATCTACATTTGGATATACCGTTGGGTTCGTATTGACATTTAGAGTTGTTTAACCTATAGATTTTCCTATTTAGAGACTGTTACCCTTGGCATGCATTTCGGTGCAAAGTGGACCACACGTGGACCCCACTTTTATCCGAAATTATCGTTTTGTCCCTGTGTCCAAATTAGACGAAAGGGAAGTGCTTTTTAGCTATTTTGCTTATTCTGGGAACGTTGGTGATATTTATTTCAGTATCCGGAGATATTTGTTCTGCGGCCATAGCTTTTGATCCTGTGCGTTTGACTTCTGGACAGTACACCTTGCAGCTTTCTTACCAGGCAAGATACCTTGACAAATTGCTTATAGTATTTTGCATGCTTAGTATATTTCTATATATTTATTTTATTTCTGTTTATTTATTGCATGTGTAGTTCCTTTCAGTCATTACTATATATTAGATATGTTGACACACACTTGACACTTAGTATCATATAGGACAATCATTAGGCGTATGGGCTTTTAACCACTCTGGTAAACCGTAGTATATAGTTCGCACTACGGACGTGTGTCGTGCTGGTCGCTACCCCCATGGTATATCGATTTCTGGAGTCTCGCTGGTCGCTACCCCTGCGGTATGTCGATTTCTGATGTCCATTGACGTGTGTGTGAGTTGTGAGGTAGATCGAGTAGCCTACCCTTGCCCATACGTCAAAAGTTATCCTTATTGCATTCATATAGATTGTCTTGTACAGCGTACTTATTTATTTTCAAATTATATGCATGTTTACTATATTCAACTTGGCTCACTTTTCTGTATCTTGTTACGTTCCTCTGAGGACCTGGTCCTCTGCCAGGTGTATCTGTTCTTGAGTATTTGCAGGAGCATAGATTTTGATGGTTACATATGTTTCGTGGATATCCTCTCTCCGAGCCCCATGACTGTTAGCTGGTATTCTTATTTGTGTTTATTATGTTATACTTTTCCATTCGAGTTGGTAGTGGATTTGTTTCCATCCAACTATCATCTTTAGATACTCCTTATGTTGAGATCTAGTTATATAGATGCTGGTTATTCATTTATATTGATTTTCTGTGGATGAGATTTAGATTGTATCCATGTGACTTGTGATACATTTTATACCACTTGTGGATTTGATATTCATATTACAACGTACATATGGGTTATGGTTTTCATATATTGAAGTTGCCATATCCATACGGCTGGCATGCTTACATGTCCTAGTCCTATGTATTTTGGGACTGGGGTGTGACATGTTTTTGTGATGGCCCATGCAGGTCGAGAGCATATTGTCTGGGTTACGTTATTGTACCGAACAAGCCTGCACCTAGGAATAGAGTATAGGATCTCATCCACAATTGACTATGATTCGCTCTCCTTCCAATCCATTCTATCTGAATAATTGTATCCTGCTAGATTCCTTTACTTCCCTAATAGTTCTTTGAGTATAGCCTTCTGCTAGAATATAGGAACCCCTATTATTAGGATGATAATTATGGTAGCACACCTATTAAGAATACAACGAGAATATAGACACACCACTAAGTTTAGAATATCTAGTGAACCCTTAAATTCCTTATCTCTAGAATTGGTTACCATTACCCCCTGATGTATTAAGAAGACTTAAGAGTAGTATAGACACTACTAGAGTTAGTTAGAAGTTTGACCATAGTGTTTGACCCTAGTATTGAGGAACCAATAGAAATCCGGGATTAAATATTAGGGCTTGACCTAACTCTTATGGTGAGATAATATTAGAACTATAAACTTAGATCATTGTCTTATTAGTAGCAGGCAGTACCTTAGGAATCCAAGAGCAATGAATATAACATTTCTCTTGATCATACCTCGAACATAGCAAGTAGCATAACAATTTTACTTAGAAAATCATAATGCTATCTAGAGCCCTCTATTTTAATTTCATATATTGTTCCTCTGCGACCTTAGCGTTCGCTAATTGCGCGATGACTAAATTTTGTTCCTCTATTCTTCATCTTTCAACTCGTGCCATTTGACACTTCTGATTATAGACCAAGTGAATTTATTCTATTTTAGGATCTATATAGCTTGCTAGGATTTTGGTTGTTAATAGTATGCTTAGTAGTTAGAACTTGATGGTTTAAGCTATTCTTGTAGATTGAGACATGGTGTTTATCCCTTAGTTTTAAATTGCGTAATATGTACCCCACCTCAATACGAGTTATATTCCCTTTCCCTTGAGGCCAGTAACTGTTTCATTCTTACTATTGATACTTGCACTAAGACTAAGACTTAGTACGACCATGACCTATGTAATATGAGCAGATACCCTAATAAGTACCAATATCCCTTCTCGTAGACCTTAACAGGAGTTTCTACGTTATCCTTAAGACAATTACAGTATTAGTTTATTGTTATAAGTTGGGTAGTATACCTCACAACCTAGTATCACATAGTCTTTTGCCCTATTATTGAAGTGTGATTGAACAACATTAACTGTATGCTAGCTTAGGACGACAGTATTTTTTGGACTGTAGAACTTAGAGGCTATACCCCTACTTTGTCGACTATCGACTTAGACAAGGAATTAGTATGACAACTGTAGAGATTGTAAGAGTCTTATCTTTTTGTGAACTTGAATTGTTATGTACCTTCTTTCATCATAATCCAGCATATTTATATTTGTTGTACTACCTTGACTTATGCTACTATTATAGCCTAGTTTTTGCTAGCTTATTCTTTTATCGAGCTTATTAATGACATATGTATTATTGGGTGCACACAATGATACAATTGCCTAATCATAATCGGTGTATTAAGGTCTAGATAACCTTAGTACGCTTGGTTCGCTCTTTGCTTGACTACTTTACGTGGATTGAGATATATCGTAGTAGATGGATATACTTTTCCATAGATATGTCTGACACATCGTATCGGTTACATAACTGTCCTGATACGAGCATGTAAATAGGAAGTTACCAAAAATATGATTTCAATCCACAACCGTCCTGACAACTTTCTTTTCGAATTCTTTAATCTCTTTGAACCTCGTACTTGTATTCTATCACCTTTACCTTGAATTCTTTATTACTGCTCTCCGTCTTCCCTTATTTCGGAAAGACGAAACCTCATGCTTGGTATAAGTTGACACACTGTTAATACTAGGTATACCCCATATGGCTAATCACAAGACTTAGTGACTCTCTTTTATAATTGATTAAGGGCATATCATAGGTGATATGTTTGGAGTTAAAACTTTGATGATTGAATGATATGATTAAATAATTTGAGGAATAGTTTTCCTAGATGTATAGCCTTAGGTGATAGATGGATAAATTTTAAGTTCGGCAGATTGTGAACCCCTCATCCAAAATTTGACCTACTTGGCTGAGATAGTGAGACTAAGGTTAGATTAAGTCCAGTTAGAGATAGAATACGATATTTTTATTTTATTCTTGCAATAATTGTATCACTTAGCGTACCTTACCGTGCTTCGATAATTGGAGCACTACACTAACCACTACCTTCCGACAAATTTTACACCCTTATCCTATACGTGCCCATCATCCAATTCTCATCGTTGTGCAATTTTCCAATTGTTGGGCGCTTTTATGCAAAAGAGCATTTAGGTGTCCACACCATTGGACATGACACATGAAGAAACCTATTTTTTTGCTCATGTGGATTTTTCCATGATATTTTTTTCGGGATGTGCAACGTGCAACATCGCCCCCTCCTTTAAACCTAGCCGTGCATTTTAAACAATGCAAATCTTATACCACCCTTGACTTTCTACACGGCTTAGTTTTAATTTCGAGGACAAATTTTTTATAAGTTGGGTAGAATGTAATACCCCTATCCTAGAAAATCGTATATACACTTTTTATTTATTAATTATTAATTTAATTGTAGTAAGTAGGGGCTAAATAGGAGAAATAGACTTTTTATAATTTTTAATTTAGGTGTTCGGGCACTTAGAGGATTTATGGGACCATTAGAAATTTTTCGGAATTTATTTTATGTAGGAGACCCCTTGAGCAGTTGCTAGCCTAACGGTGTGCATTATTCTAATCTATAAATTTTCTTATGAGTATATATATATATATATATATATATATATATATATATATATATATATATATATTAAAAAGAAAAGAAAAGAAAAGAAAAGAAAAGAAAGTATTAATAAACTAATAATAATAATAATAACTATTACTAATAACTAATAACCAAAGCAAAAGTAGCAAAACTTAAGCAAACTAAAGCAATTCACATTCCAACTAAAGTAGAACGTTAGCAAACCAATTCCATTACATTAGCAAACCAATTCCATTACAACTTAGCAAACGTTAGCAATTCCTATTCCTATTCCTATTCCAACAAAGCAACTTACTAGCAAACTTAGCAAATAGCAAACCATCCCATGCAAAGCACAGCCGCCTAAGCCTATACCACCCGCCCCCTTTTCCTTTTGAACACAGCCGCCCCCCACTTGCTGCATGAAGCAACAGCAACCTTTAGTTGCAAATTGCAACATAGCACAACCCACAAACCCGCGACCAACCCAACCCCTTTCTTCCCTTATATATATATACATATATATTTTATTCTCTAAAACCCTAACCCTATAATCATCCAGACCCTTCTTTTCTCATCTAGACCTAGAGAGAGCGGCCACCGCAGCCAGAGAACCCCGCCAGGCTGTCCAAACCAATCCCGACGACCGCGACCTCGCGCACTGCAGATTCCCACTCGAGATACCATTGTTCCGGAGTTGCTTTCCGTCGACTCGCTCAACCAAACGCTGTTCCATCTTCACCGATATGCTCACCCCTTAACCCTGTCTCATATTTGTATGATAGCAGACCTCGAACAACGTGTACCTATAGGCTAAAACAGCGCCCAAGTTGGCGCAAGCAGACCCAATTCTGGGATTACAGAAAACTGTGGTGACCACCCATGTTGTCGAGTTTGTATCTCCCACCACAGAGATCCGAATACGGTAATTCTTTTTGGTATGCGTAGACCACTTGACCTAGTTTATTTTTGTTAAATAATCCTAGATTATTAACTGTTGTGGACAGAATAAAATTCGTCACAAAACTCCGCGAACCCACTTTTCTCAGATTACTAAAAGTTGTGAAACGGAGCGTGCCCCGCCAAACGGGACCGCCCCGCCGTGTACCAAGTGTACCGAACGGTGCACGCAGCGTAATCGGACACGTAACAATTCGTGAATACTGATTCGGACGCGTGTGTGCGCCGAAATCAGCTCGTATCCGCGGACACACCTCGTGTCGTAACTTTTGTGGAAGTCGTGTGCATTTTGTGCACGCTCTTCAGATTATGACTAAACTTGCGTCACTGGACTCGTGGTATTGTGCTGGTCCCATGACCCAATTTTCACGCAATTCTGAGATGGTTGACCAGATCGCCAATTGGCGGGCCACACTGTTGACTTTTTGGACAAAATTGTGTTCGGCCCATCGGAATCCACATTTGGACATATCGTTGGGTTCGTATTGACATTTAGAGTTGTTTAACCTATAGATTATCCTATTTAGAGACTATTATCCTTGGCACGCATTTTGGTGCAAAGAGAGCCACACGTGGACCCCACTTTTACCCGAAATGACTGTTTTGCTCCTGTGTCCAAATTGGACGAAAGGGAAGTACTTTTTAGCTATTTTGCTTACTTTGGGAACGTTGGTGATATTTATTTCAGCATCCGGAGATATTTGTTCTGCGGCCATAGCTTTTGATCCTGTGCGTTTGACTTCTGGACAGTACACCTTGCATCTTTCTTACCAAGCAAGATATCTTGCCAAATTGCTTACAGTATTTTGCATGCTTAGTATATTTTTGTATATTTATTTCATTTCTGTTTATTTATTGCATGTGTAGTTCCTTTCAGTCATTATTATATATTAGATATGTTGACACACACTTGACACTTAGTATCATAGAGGACAATCATTAGGTGTATGGGCTTTTAACCACTCTGGTAAACCATAGTATATAGTTCGCACTACGGGCGTGTGTCGCGCTGGTCGCTACCACCGTGGTATATCAATTTCTGGAGTCTCGCTGGTCGCTACCCCCGCGGTATTTCGATTTCTGATGTCCATTGACGTGTGTGTGAGTTGTGAGGTAGATCGAGTAGCCTACCCTTGCCCATACGTCGAAAAGTTATCCTCATTGCATTCATATAGATTGTCTTGTACAGCGTACTTATTTATTTTTAAATTATATGCATGTTTACTGTATTCAAGTTGGCTCACTTTTCTGTATCTTGTTACGTCTCTCTGAGGACCTGGTCCTCTGTCAAGTGTATTTGTTCTTGAGTATTTGTAGGAGCATAGATTTGGATGGTTATATATGTTTCGTGGATGTCCTCTCTCCGAGCCCCATGACTGTTAGCTGGTATTCTTATATTGTGTTTATTAGGTTGTACTTTTCCATTCGAGTTGGTAGTGGATTTATTTCCATCCAACTATATCTTTAGATACTCCTTATGTTGAGATCTAGTTATATAGATGCTGGTTATTCATTTATATTGATTTTTTGTGGATAAGATTTAGATTGTACCCATGTGACTTGTGATACATTTTATACCACTTATGGATTTGATATTCATATTACAACGTACATATGGGTTATGATTTCCATATATTGGAGTTGCCATATCCATGCGGCTGGCGTGCTTACGTGTCCTAGTCCTATGTATTTTGGGACTGGGGTGTGACATATTTTTGTGGTGGCCCATGCAGGTCGAGAGCATATTGTCTCGGTTACGTTATTGTACCGAACAAGCCTGCACCTAGGAATAGAGTATAGGATCTCATCCACAATTGACTATGATTCGCTCTCCTTCCAATCCATTCTATCTGAATAATTGCATCCTGCTAGATTCCTTTACTTCCCTAATAGTTCTTTGAGTATAGCCTTCTGCTAGAATATAGGAACCCCTATTATTAGGATGATAATTATGGTAGCACACCTATTAAGAATACAACGAGAATATAGACACACCACTAAGTTTAGAATATCTAGTGAACCCTAAAATTCCTTATCTCTAGAATTGGTTACCATTACCCCCTGATGTATTAAGAAGACTTGAGAGTAGTATAGACACTACTAGAGTTAGTTAGAAGTTTGGCCATAGTGTTTGACCCTAGTATTGAGGAACCAATAGAAATCCAGGATTAAAAATTAGGGTTGGACCTAACTCTTATGGTGAGATAATATTAGAACTATAAACTTAGATCATTGTCTTATTAGTAGCAGACAGTACCTTAGGAATCCAAGAGCAATGAATATAACATTTCTCTTGATCATACCTCGAACATAGCAACTAGCATACCACTTTTCCTTAGAAAACCATAATGCTATCTAGAGCCCTCTATTTTAATTTCATATATTGTTCCTCTGCGACCTTAGCGTTCGCTAATTGCGCGATGACTAAATTTTGTTCCTCTATTCTTCATCTTTCAACTCGTGCCATCTGACACTTTTGATTATAGACCAAGTGAATTTATTCTATTTTAGGATATATATAGCTTGCTAGGATTTTGGTTGTTAATGGTATGCTTACTAGTTAGAACTTGATGGTTTAAGCTATTCTTGTAGATTGAGACCTGGTGTTTATCGCTTAGTTTTAAATTGCGTAATATGTACCCCACCTCAATACGAGTTATATTCTCTTTCCCTTGAGGCCAGTAACTATTTCATTCTTACTATTGACACTTGCACTAAGACTATGACTTAGTACGACCATGACCTATGTAATATGAGCAGATACCCTAATAAGTACCAATACCCCTTCTCGTAGACCTTAACAGGAGTTTCTATGTTATCCTTAAAACAATTACGGTATTAGTTTATTGTTATAAGTTGGGTAGTATACCTCACAACCTAGTATCACATAGTCTTTTGCCCTATTATTGAAGTGTGATTGAACAACATTAACTGTATGCTAGCTTAGGACGACAGTATTTTTTCGGACTGTAGAACTTAGAGGCTATACCCCTACTTTGTCGAATATCGACTTAGACAAGGAATTAGTATGACAACTGTAGAGATTGTAAGAGTCTTATCTTTTTATGAACTTGAATTGTTATGTACCTTCTTTCATCATAATCCAGCGTATTTATATTTGTTGTACTACCTTGACTTATGCTACTATTGTAGCCTAGTTTTTGCAAGTTTATTCTTCTATCGAGCTTGTTAATGACATATGTATTATTGGGTGCACACAATGATATAATTGCCTAATCATAATCGGTGTATTAAGGTCTAGCTAACCTTCGTGCGCTTGGTTCGCTCTTTGCTTGACTACTTTACGTGGATTGGGATATATGGTAGTAGATGGATATACTTTTCCCTAGACATGTCTGACATATCGTATCAGTTACATAACTGTACTGATACGAGCATGTAAATAGGAAGTTACCAAAAATCGGATTTTAATCCACAACCGTCCTGACAACTCTCTTTTCGAATTCTTTAATCTCTTTGAACCTCGTACCTGTATTCTATCACCTTCACCTTGAATTCTTTATTACTGCTCTCCGTCTTCCCTTATTTCGGAAAGACGAAACCTCATGCTTGGTATAAGTTGACACACTGTTAATACTAGGTATACCCCATATGGCTAAACACATGACTTAGTGACTCTCTTTTATAATTGATTAAGGGCATGTCATAGGTGATATGTTTGGAGTTAAAACTTTGATGATTGAATGACATGATTAAATAATTTGAGGAATAGTTTTCCTAGATGTATAGCCTTAGGTGATAGATGGATAAATTTTAAGTTCGGCAGATTGTGAACCCCTCATCCAAAATTTGACCTACTTGGCTGAGATAGTGAGACTAAGGTTAGATTAAGTCCAGTTAGAGATAGAACACGATATTTTTATTTTATTCTTGCAATAATTGTATCGCTTAGCGTACCTTACCGTGCTTCGATAATTGGAGCACTACACTAACCACTACCTTCCTACAAATTTCATACCCTTATCCTATACGTGCCCATCATCCAATTCTCATCGTTGTGCAATTTTTTAATTATTGGGCGCTTTTATGCAAAAGAGCATTTAGGTGTCCACACTATTGGACATGACACATGAAGAAACCTATTTTTTTGCTCATGTGGATTTTTCCATGATATTTTTTTCGGGATGTGCAACGTGCAACATCGCCCCCTCCTCTAAACCTAGCCGTGCATTTTAAACAATGCAAATCTTATACCACCCTTGACTTTTTACACGGCTTAGTTTTAATTTCGAGGACAAATTTTTTATAAGTTGGGTAGAATGTAAAACCCCTATCCTAGAAAATCATATATACCCTTTTTATTTATTAATTATTAATTTAATTGTAGTAATTAGTGGCTAAATAGGAGAAATAAATTTTTTATAATTTTTATTTTAGGTGTTCGGACACTTAGAGGATTTATGGAACCATTAAAAAAATTTTAAAATTTATTTCATGTAGGAGACCCCTTGAGCAGTTGCTAGCCTAACGGTGTGCATTATTCAAATCTATAAATTTTCTTATGAGTATATATATATATATATATATATATATATATATATATATATATATATATATATATATATATATATATATATATATATGTATGTATATATTTTAAAAAGAAAAAGGAAAAGAAAAGAAAAGAAAAGAAAGTATTAATAAACTAATAATAATAATAATAACTATTACTAATAACTAATAACCAAAGCAAAAGTTGCAAAACTTAAGCAAACCAAAGCAATTCCCATTCCAACTAAAGTAGCACGTTAGCAAACCAATTTCATTCCATTAGCAAACCAATTCCATTCCAACTTAGCAAACGTTAGCAATTCCTATTCCTATTCCAACAAAGCAAATTACTAGCAAACTTAGCAAATAGCAACCATCCCATGCAAAGCACAGCCGCCTAAGCCTATACCACCCGCCCCCTTTTCCTTGTGAATACAGCCGCCCCCCACTTGCTGCATGAAGCAACAGCAACCTTTAGTTGCAAATTGCAACATAGCACAACCCACAGACCCGCGAGCAACCCAACCCCTTTTTTCCCTTATATATATACATATATATTTTATTTCTCTAAAACCCTAACCCTATAATCATCCAGACCCTCATTTTCTCATCTAGACCTAGAGAGAGCCGCCACCGCAGCTAGAGAACCCCGCCAGGCCGTCCAAACCAATCCCGACGACCGCGACCTCGCGGACTTCAGATTTCCACTCGAGGTACCTTTGTTCCGGAGTTGCTTTCCGTCGACTCGCTCAACTAAACGTCATTCCGTCTTCACCGGTATGCTCACCCCTTAACCCTGTCCCATATCTGTATGATAGCCGACCTCGAACAAAGTGTACTCATAGGCAAAAATAGCGTCCAAGTTGGCGCAAGCAGACCCAATTCTGGGATCGCAAAAAACTGTGGTGACCACCCATGTTGCCGAGTTCGTATCTCCCACCACAGAGATCCGAATTCGGTGATTATTTTTGTATGCGTAGACCACTTGACCTAGTTTATTTTCTGTTAAATAACCCTAGATTATTAACTGCTGTGGACAGAATAAAATTCGTCACAAAACTCCGGGAACCCACTTTTCTCATATTACTAAAAGTTGTGAAATGGAGCACGCCCCGCCAAACGGGACCGTCCCGCCATGTACCAAGTGTACCGAACGGTGCGCGCAGCATAACCGGAAACGTAATAATTCGTAGAAACTAATTCGGACGTGTGTGCGCGCCAGAATCAGCCCGTATCCACGGACACACCCCGTGTCGCAACTTTTGAGGAAGTCGGCGCATTTTGTGCACGCTCGTCAGATTGCGACGAAACTTTTGTCACTGGACTCGTGGTAACGCACTGGTACCATGACCCAATTTTCACGCAATTCTGAGACGGTTGACCAGATCGCCAATTGACGGGTCCAATAGTTGACTTTTTGGACAAAATTGTGTTCGGCCCATCGGAATCCACATTTGGACATACCGTTGGTTCGTATTGACATTTAGAGTTGTTTAACCTATAGTTTATCCTATTTAGAGACTGTTACCCTTGGCACGTATTTAGGTGCAAAGTGGGCCACACTTGGACCCCACTTTTACCCGAAATTACCGTTTTGTCCCTGTGTCCAAATTGGATGAAAGGAAAGTACTTTTTAGCTATTTTGCTTATTCTGGGAACGTTGGTAATATTTATTTCAGCATCCGGAGACATTTGTTCTGCGGCCATAGCTTTTGATCCTGTGCGTTTGACTTATGGACAGTACACCTTGCAGCTTTCTTACCAGGTAAGATACCTTGCCAAATTGCCTACATTATTTTGCAGGCTTAGTATATTTCTGTATATTTATTTTATTTCTGTTTATTTATTGCATGTGTAGTTCCTTTCATTCATTAATATATATTAGATATGTTGATACACACTTGACACTTATATCATAGAGGACAATCATTAGGCGTATGGGCTTTTAACCACTCTGGTAAACCGTAGTATATAGTTCGCACTATGGGCGTGTATCGCGCTGGTCACTACCCCCGCGGTATGTCAATTTCTGATGTCTATTGATGTGTGTGTGAGTTATGAGGTAGATCGAGTAGCCAACCCTTGCCCATACGTCGAAAAGTTGTCCTCATTGTATTCATATAGATTGTCTTGTACAACGTACTTATTTATTTTCAAATTATATGCATGTTTACTGTATTGAAGTTGGCTCACTTTTCTGTATGTTGTTACGTCCCTCTGAGGACCTGGTCCTCTGCCAGGTGTATCTGTTCTTGAGTATTTGCAGGAGCATAGATTTGGATGGTTACATATGTTTCGTAGATGTCCTCTCTCCGAGCCCCATGACTGTTAGCTGGTATTCTTATATTGTGTTTATTATGTTGTACTTTTCCATTCGAGTTGGTAGTGGATTTGTTTCTATCCAACTATCATCTTTAGATACTCCTTATGTTGAGATCTAGTTATATAGATGCTGGTTATTCATTTATATTGATTTTCTGTGGATGAGATTTAGATTGTACCCATGTGACTTGTGATACATTTTATACCACTTGTGGATTTGATATTCATATTACAGCGTACGTATGGGTTATGGTTTTAATATATTGGAGTTACCATATCCATGCGGCTGGCATACTTACATGTTCTAGTCCTATGTATTTTGGGACTGGGACGTTACAAAGTCTCTGGTTGACCAAATGGGGGTATGGGCCTCTAAGTTCTACAGTCTGGATAAACACTATCTTCTTATGCAAGTCTATAGTTGGTATCATTCAATTATACTTCATTAATGGGTCAAAATGACTATGCGATAATAGGTTGTGAGGCATACTACCCAACTTACAAGAATCATCTAATACTGTAACTGCCTTGTGGGGATAAAGTAGAAACTCTTGTTAGGGTATAAGAGGGAAAGATCTTGGTACCTATTAGGGTATCCTATTGCATTATATAGGTAATGGTCGTCTTAAGTCTTAATCATAGTGCGTATAGAACAAAAGTGTTAATAGTAAGAATGGAGAAGTTACTGGCTCTCAAGTGAAAGAGAATATAACCTGTATGGAGATATGTGGAACAAATTACTTGATTTGAAACTAAAGGATAATCATAAAATCATAATCTAAATGAGCAACTCAAACTATCAAGTTTCTAACTACTAAGCATATAATTTTAAAATTCAAGATTACAACTATAATCCTAGCAAACTATATATCCTATCATAAAAGGAAATCACTTGGCCTACAATCAGAACGGTTAGGTGGCACAAATTGAAAGATGAAGGAAAAGTTTTAGTCATTGCATAAATAGCGAGCGTTAAGGTTTCGGAGGAACACGATATAAAATTAAATAGAGAGACTATTGATAATATCATGGTTTCCTAAGGGGAAGGTGGTATGCTAATCTATGTGTTCGAGGTATGATCTAGGAAAAATATTTTATTCATTCCTCTTGGTTTCCTAAGGTACTATTCTGCTAGTATCAAGACAAGAATTTAAACTTAAAGTTCTCTAATACTATCTCACTATGAAAGTTAGGTTTAGTCCTAATATTCAACCTTGGATTTCTATTGGTTCCTCAATACTAGGGTCAAACAATATGGTCAAATTTATAACTAACCCTAGTAGTGTCTATACTACTCTCAAGTCCTTCATAAATATCAAGGGATAATGGTCAATTAATTTACAGGTAAGGGATTCTAGGGTTCATTAGGTATTCTAAACTTAGTGATGTGTCAATATTCTAGTTGTATTCTTAGTAGGAATGTTACCATAATGATCATCCTAACAACAAGGATTCATATATTCTAACAAAAGGTTATACCCAAGGAACTATTAGGGAAGTACATGAATCAAGAATGATGCAATTATTTAAATAGAACGGATTAGAAGGAAGGTGAGTCATAGTCAAATGTGGATGAGACCTAAAACTCTAATCCTAGGTGCAAGCTTGCTCGGTACAGTAATGTAACTAAGACGCAGGTTCGAGAACTGCATGGGCCACCACTAAAACATGTCACACCCCAGTCCCAAAATACGTAGGACTAGGAATACATAAGCATGTCATCGTATGTATATGGAGACTCCAATATATGGAAACCATAACACATACGTACGCTGTATTATGAACAATAATTTACAAGTGGTATATATTTATCACAAGTCACAGGGCATAACTAAATCTCATCTATAAAATCATAAAGAAATGAATAACAAATCAACTATATAACTGAATCAAGTATAAAATGCTTGATAAAAATAAGTAGTTAGGTGGAGACAAATCTACTACCAAACTAGAATATAAGAGAAACAAAATAAGTACATCTGATGAACAAAGAGGCTTAAAGAGATAACTTCCTCGAAAGAGATCGAAGTAGCAAGTCCTGATCCGTGCTCCTGCGAATAGTCATGATCGTCTACACCTGGAAAGGGACCAGGTCCTCAGAGGAACGTAACAAGATACATATAAGAATGCCAATAAAGTACTGAAAATAAACATCCAAATGATCGTCTAACCACCTATGTGAATGCACTTTGAGAACAACTTTCTAACACATGGGCTATCTGGATAAAATAGGATTGGCATGATTCTCTCAAAGAATCAGGGGCCTAAAAAGTATGACATCTTTTGAACGTCAGAGGCCACTTGTAGATAATATATAGGGGTCATCTGACTACGCATCTCTAGCGGAGCGTGCGGGTTACACATGGAAAGTACAAAGGAGCTCAAACGCCTTACTTATTGTCCTCCCCACCCCATGCTCTATGCATGTCATATCCATGCCATGATGAGACCTTTAATAACTTCCAAGGCTTCTAATTATGCAAATTCTATCAGCAATTATCCCTATCTGTCGCACGTCCTATACGTACCGGTGATCAGTCGAATACGCAAGTTCGTGTCCTACATGAGACTCACACTCGTGTAACAACTGGGTCACTGCCAATGAAACATAAGAATGCCTCATGATCATATGGTGATCTCATAAACGTAGGTTGACATGCCTGTCACCCGTGCGTTCAGTCGTAGCCACTCGGGAAAGTTCCTGTCGGAGCCGGAGTTGTCGTCGAAGCCGGAGTTGTCGAGGTCGAAGTCATAAAACTATAATCTGTGCAGAGGATTTTTCCTGAGTATTGTGTTATATACTCAGTTATTTTCATTTCTAGTTACTCTATATCCTGACTCTTGGATTACTGTATTAAACTTATTATCGGGTTATTCTCCGAGACACTTTTTATTGAGACTTGTTGATGGATTATATTTCTTTTTGATTAGTCTGACATTTTGAATTGTGTTTACCTTCTGTGGATGAGATTAGAATTAGACTGTGATATGTATCGTAGACCATTGTATTTGTTTTACAGCTTAAGTACACTCTAACGGGTCCATTAAATTGGGTTTGTCCATTGGAGTTATGCTGCTGGTCATTGCCATGTGGCTAGTCCCTCGGTATTTTGGGACTGGGTCGTAACATGGTTTTTGTGGTGGCCTATGCTGGTCTTCGACTATATTTCTTTGGTTTTAACTAAGGAACCGAGCAAGCCTGTGATTAGGATAGGATAAATTATAGGATCTTATCCACTTGTTGATATGTTCTTGACCTCTATATCGGATTCGAATTAATTTCTTGATTTGCATATTGTCTTGACTCTTCTGTGCGATTCATAGTTTACTTTTAAAGTAGAGTAATGGACCTACAAGCCGGCGACGAGAATCCCGTAGGTACACCACAAGGTGTTATGGTCACCTATGACGATGGAGTGACACCAGTGGGTGGAGGTCCATCCGCTCAACAAAGCAATCAAACAGGTCAGCATGCCTCAATATTTCGGCGAGACGACATTCTACCACCGCCGTAGTTTACTCCACCAATGCCCATTTTTCCACCAGGACAGGCTATGGACGGACAACAGATGTTCCAAATATTCTACGCAAAGATGCAAGCCCAACAACAGGTTCATCAAGAGGCTCAATTTCACGAGGCAGAGAACTTGAGGAACAGCCTAGTAACCGTACTGGAGCAGGGGAACCCACCAGCTATACGGCCATCGATGGGATCTATCACTGATTTCTGCCAGCTGAAGCCCCATATATTTTCTAGCAAGGAGGAGCCCACTGAAGTTCATGAGTGGCTGACAAACACTCAACACCAGTTGGAAGCAGCTGAGCTTCCGAGGGAGCGATAGATGACTGCCGTCAGGATGTAGTTGATGGGCAAGGCACATCATTGGTGGCTATCTGAGGAGAGATGGCTCGGACCGGACCGAGTCACTTGGGAGGAGTTATCTAGACTCTTCCAGGAGATGTAGATTCTAGCTATTGCCAGAGCGAAACTTAGAGATAAGTTTAACCGCCTCATTCAAGGCAATATGACGGTAGAAGAGTACAATGCAGAGTTAATCTATTTGGGTCGCTTCGCTCCTACTCTGATTCCAACAGAAGAGGAGAAGACGGAGAAGTTCTTCGAGGGACTTAGCTTTGAGCTATAGAGATTGATCGGATCCGTTGCACCACTACTAGAATAAGCGGGATTAGCGATATTTTTTAGCGACTCCATGTAAAAATATCGCTAATTTAGCGACTCCATGTAAAAACGTCACTAGACGTCATTAATTAGCGACATTTAGCGACGTTTAGCGACTTTTATTCAGTTTTTAAAAGACTAGTCGCTATAAGTTTAATTTAGGTCGCTAAACATCGCTAATATATTTTTTTAGCGACGTTTAGCGACGTTTTTAGCGACGTATATATTTTGGACATTTAGCGAAGTCATTAGCGACGTTTAAGATGTCGCTAAATTAGCGACATCATTATTGGCATCTCTAAAATGTCGCTAAATTCTAAATTAGCGACGTCATTATTTGAATCGTTAAAACGTCGCTAAATTTTTTAGTTAGGGCTGATTCCCCCCATTTCCTTCGATCTCTCCCTCTCCCTCTCCCAAATTTCAAACCCGCGCGCTCTCGATCTCTCCCGCTCCGCTCCTCCTTCCTCCCTCCGGCGACCCCTCGGCCGCGTCCTCCCCCTCCGGCTCCCCTCCTTTCTCCGACGCCCCCTCCTCCCTCCCGGTGACCCCCCCTCCAGCTGCGTCCTCCCCCCGACAGAATTCTCCCCCCTCCTCCTCCTCCTCCTCCTCCTCCTCTAGGTAAACCCTAACTCTCTCTCTCTCTCACAGGACACACATGGTACTGATACTGACATGACACACACATGTTACAGACACTGACACACACATTGACACGACACACACACGTGACCTAGGGTTAAGGTTAAGGTTAGGGTTTTTGACCTGGGGTTAGGGTTAGGATTTTTGACCTGGGGTTAGAAGATGCTGTTGTTCCAGCAACAAGGGGTCGGGTAGAAGCAACCAATGGTTGCTGTAGGCAGAGGTGCAGGCTCGAGTACACTATTGTGCAGTACAGTGGGTAGGAGTGACTGAACATGTAGGATATTTGGGTCGGGTTGATTTCAGTTTAGTTGAGTGATGAAGTTTGAATGTTGCATATGTGTCTATGTATAAATATAGTAGTATTTGTTCAAAACTGGGAATGTACAATTGGTATTATGGAGGATATGTGTCCAAGTGTCTGCTGTTATGAGGAGATAGGTATCAGATGTATGTTTGTACTTTGAGTGTACCTAAGAATGAAGGGGGACAATGCTATGCACTATTAGCACATTAGGGAGGAGAAATGAGTTAAAGGGTGTGATAATGGAGTATGCCAACTACAGTTAGATATCCATGTGTCAGGTAGTGTACATGGAGCTTGGTTTTAGTCTGCAATTAAGGGGTGAACTACAGGTTAGTAGTTGATGGGTTAGGGACTATGAGTGCCCAACAGTGTGTGCAAGGCTTGGGTTGTGCAGGTAGGTACTTAGTCAGTAAGCACTGCTGTGCAGGTGCAATCGAAGGGGGAGCGATGTTTCTAAACTGCAGTGCAGTTGCATAGCAAGTAGGAGGGAAGTTTAGTGTCTAGTCCCATGTTTGTGATGCAGTGCACTGGGTGCAAGTGAGGTGCAGTGCACTGGGATAGTAAGTGAAGGCAGTGCCATGTGGAGGTGTTTGTGTCATAAAGACTTTGATAGGATGGGTATAAGAGATGTGGGACTTAAGGGGGGTGTCTGCAGATAACAGCAACCTGCTTGATGCAAATATAGTAGCAACAACGTTGGGAGTTAGGGCTCACAACATCAGCAAGAGTGAATATAGTTGTTAAGCACTACAAGTGCAGTGACTTAGGAGTCTGGTGCAACAACAAGCTCGAGTTGCAGCAAACTGTAGGTGGTGTTGCCAGGTTCAACAATATGTGAGAGGGACTTGGACCAGTGTAGATTTGAAGGCGGATAGGGGAGTAGCAGCAACTCGAGAGAGGGAAGTTGAGTTCATACTTGAATTTAGATCTGAATTCAGATCGTGAGTACAGAGTATAGGTGCAGGATTGAGTGTAGTGAGATGGGCAAATTGTGTATCAGTCCTAGTACAAGGTAAGTATATATTGTTTGGATGTTAGCATCAAGGTTGGGGCTTAGTTTTAGGTTACAATCAGGTATAAGGAGAGGAGGGCACTGCAAGGGGGTATTTGTAGGAGTGTACTAGTGTATTTATATGTGAGTGAGGGAGTGTGCACATACACGAGTGTATAGGTGCTCTGTTGTTTGTGTGTACCTTAAGGTCTAAGTATCAGTGCACTTGGTACATGGATATATATCAAGTGTCACTTAATTAGGTAGTGTTAGAAGTATTTGGAGTTAGTTTAGGTATGTATTGATGAGTATTTAGTAGAAAGGTTGGACATTGGTGTATCAATAATCCTGGAATTGGGAGAGTGTTAGCAAGCAGTAGCAGCAATTAATTGAGCACAGGTAAGTTCAGGAGCTGCAGGCTTATAAGAAAAATGTGGGGACTCATTGCACAGTGGCAGTGCAAGTCACTGCACAACAATGCACAGGCCAAGATGCACATCCATGTTTCCAGATTTGATGCATGTGCACTTGTGTTGGTATGGAGCATCTGTGCTCAATGTGCACTAAGGTATGACAATAGTTATGAGGGGGTGAGGAGTATTTGAGGGGTGTAGTTTCTCTATATGTGCTTTGTATACATATGAGTGTATAAGTGAGGACTTGAGGTATCAGTGAGGCAAGGTAATAGAAAGTTCATAGTGTTTTAGATTTGCAGTATGTAGTATCAGTTCTTGACTTGAGGGGAAGTGTGTGGCCAGTGTGCATGATTAAGGGAGAAATATGGTATGACAATGCAATGGTGTCGGGTTTGGTTACACATTGGTGTTGCTTCAGTTCAAAACTGAAGAGAAGTAGGATTCCACCGAGCTTAGGAATATACCTGGGTTTTTGAGGAGTTTTAGATGGTGTACTTGAGGGAGATAACAGTGTGTTGGTATGTAAATATGGAAGTGGTGTGTGTTGTGTATTAGTGTTAAAGGAGGATGATGTATCAAGTGCAGTGAGGGAAATATTGCAGGCAGTGGTATGGTAAAAGGGTGCCAGGTGAGGTTTTAGAGTGTTAAGTGAGACTGATACCAAATGTATCAATGAGAGGGATTAGTGTGAGATGATTGATACTAAAGTATACCAGTAAGGGCATGGATTGGCATGGCATAGGACAAGTGTTATTTTGTAATAGGTAAGTGTAGTGAGCTTAGCATTAGTGTGGGTAGTGATGTGGAGTAAGTGCATATGAGTATCAAGCTACGAGGTGAGTTAAGATAAGATAGGGTATTGATACTCGGGTATTTCCTTTAGTTAAAGTTACTCAGGTAAGTGTTGAAGTATAGGTAAGACATCCTAGTTAGGCCAAAGTTATAGTCTAGGTATTAAGACACTATCTTTTAGTTAGGGAATATATATATATATATATATATATATATATATATATATATATATATATATATATATATATATATATATATATATATATATATATAGTATATTCATTCCTATTAGTATGACCTAGAAAAACCTAGTATAGTTTAGTATTAGTAAGGTATTGATCTAGTTTGACCTAGAGACCTAGTTTCAAGCTAGTTTAACACGTTTATGATTCAAAAACACTGTTTTGACTTGATAATTCATATTTAGGTCTTTGAGGCACCAATACAAATATAGTTTGGCATTCATTGCTCAGGACCACATGCGAGTATATTCTCTGATAATTTCTATTATTTTGATGATTACTATGATTCTAGCTTGTAGTGTTATAATTGATTCCTGACACGAGGGTTCACGGATTAGTATAGTATATGTATACGAGGGCTCAGGACCAATACAAACATAGTTTGGCATTCATCGCTCTCTCTCTAGCTCCCCAGCTCAAAATATACATGCATGTAGGCTATGTTGGAATTTGGCTCCCTCGATTCCTTTTTGTCTTCCTGTTGAAGAAGAGGGGAGAAAGAAAGAGCACTATGGATTTGAGGAGAGAGAGAAGTATAGTATATGTATATGTTTGGGGATTGGAAAATTCCTTAGCACCATTAGTATACAAGCTTCAGAAATCATATCTTTGGGGATTGGAAAATTCCTTAGCACCCATAAAAAAATTAATAAAAAAACCTCAAGAAGATGCCAAGCCTCATATCAAGTGTACCAAACTACATTTGGCACCTCATATCAAGTGTACAAAACTGTGATCTCTCCTACTAATTTGTGAACAATATTAGTGTAGTTTATAAACAAGTTTTATACAGATAGTTATAAGAAGCAACTTGTGACTGATAAACCAAATCATATGTATGAGATTTGTGTTTGAATAGTTTTATGATTAGTATCATTATTATACTCTCATGTTTTATGATTCGTATCATTATTATACTACAACAAACAAGTAGTTTTATTATTACTATCATTATTATACTGCAACAAACAATTTATAGGCAGGGCTGCTGAGTGTATGTCTTAATTAATATCTGTTATCAATTATATTCTTTGTGAGTCATCTAATTCTTCCATTCCGCATTATTAAGGGTATGTCTTAAGTAATATCTGTTATCAATTATATTCTTTGTTTTTATCTATCTTACCAGATGGCAACCAAGAGAGAGACATCTCCTACAGTTAAGGAGGAAGTGATGCCTCCTACTATTAAGGAGGAAGAGATACCACCTGCTGTATCTCAGACGGAGAGTTCCGGTCACCCAGCACCTATAGCGGCTGTATCTAAGACGGGGAGTTCCAGTCATCCAGCACCCATAGCGAAGATTGATCACATAGATGCTGTTTATACGCAGTATCTGAGGGACTGGTAATTGCCCCAGCGTATTGGATATCCTCGAGATTGATACTGTGATGTTTCATATACTTTTATTGTGGTTATTGTGTGATTGTGATACTTATATATTATGCCCATTGTGTGACTGTGATACTTATATATTATGCATTTTGTGTGATTGTGATACTTTTATTTTGTGTGTATTGTGTGACTGTGATATTTTATATATTTTTTGTGTTATTTTGAACGCAAAAAATTCAACGGAGGGCTGCTCCAGGTCTGTCTATAATATTTGTGTGTATTGTATGACTGTGATACTTTTTATTAATATTAAATGATGTTAATTTATCGGTGTTGAGTGTTCCACCGAAGGGGTCGGAGAACCCAGAGAATTCAACGGAGGGTTGCTCCGGGTCTATTTTTAATTTAAAATTAATAAATTGTAGGAATAATAGTTTGGAAATAATTCAGTATTTTTTTCTGTAAATTTAGCGACGTATTTAGTGACGTTTAGCGACATTTATATACGTCGCTAACTACGTCGCTAATTAGCGACGTTAATAAACGTCGCTAAATATGTCGCTAAATACGTTGCTGTACGTCCTAAATTGCTGACATGGCAGTACTGCCAGGTCATTAAAGACGTCACTGTCACGTCGTTATATAAGTCGCTAATTTGCGACGTTTAGCGACGTTTGTTTACGTCGCTAATTAGTGACGCTGCGTCGCTAAACGTCGCTAATTTAGCGACATATTTAGGTCGCTAAAAAACGTCAGTATAGCGACGTTTAGGGACGTTTTTCCTTTCAGCGACGTGCTGATTTTTGACTTCTGTAAAACGTCACTAATTACGTCGCTAAACATGATTAGCGATGTTTTTTAGCGACGTTTTTGCCGTCGCTAATTTGACTTTTTCTGGTAGTGTACCACTTGATCATGTCACGACCCAGTCCCAAAATACGTAGGACTAGGAATATGTAAGCATGAAAGTCGTATGTATATGGCAACTCCAATATATGGATACCATAATACACACGTACGCTATAATATGAATATTAACTCACATGTGGTGTATATATATTTTGTCACAAGTCACAGGGCATAACTATATCTCATCCACAGAATTAAATAACCAATCAACTATATAACTGAATCAAGTACAAAATGCTTGATAAGAACAAGTAGTTGGGTAGAGACAAATCCACTACCAACTAGAATATAAGAGAAACCACATAATGTACATCTAATGAACAATGAGACTCGAAGAGAAGACCTCCTCGAAAGAGAGATAAGTAGCAAGTCCTGATCCGTGCTCCTGCGAATAGTCAAGATCGTCTACACCTGAAAAGGGACCAGGTCCTCAGAGGGACGTAACAAGATACATAAAAGCATGTCAATTGAATACAGTAATCATGCATAATACACAAAAAATATATAAGTACGCTGTACTAGACAATCTATATGAAAATGCATAGTAAGAAAAACTTTTTGACGTATGGCCATGGGTAGGCTACTCTATCTAATCTCACAACTCATACACACGTCCATGAACATCAGAAATTGACATACCGCGAGGGTAGCGACCAGCATGACACAACTACCGTAATGCGTGCTAGTTACTACGGTTTACTAGAGTGGATATAGCCCATACGCCTACTGATTGTCCTCCCCTCCCATGATACTATGTGTCAAGTGTGTGTCAACAAATATATAGTATATAATTATAACTGATAGAAAACACATATATAATGAATATACAAAAATATGATAAGCATACAAAAGTACTATAAGTAATTTGGCAAGGTGTCTTACCTGGCAATAAAGCTGCAAAGTGTAAGCATCCAGACGTTAAGCATAAAGGGATCAAAAACCATGGCATCAGAATGAACGTCTCCGGATGCTGAAATAAATATCACCAATATTCCCAGAATAAGCGAGATAGTTAGAGAACACTACCCTTTCGTCCAATTTGGACACAAGGGCAAAACAATAATTTCGGGTCAAAACGGGTCCACATGTGGGCCACTTTGCATCGAAAAGCGTGCCAGAGGTAAAGGTCTCTAAATGGGACAAATTATAGGTCAAACAAATTATAAAAAATGATACGAACTCAACAGTATGTCCAATTTTGGGTTCTGGAGAACCGATCACAAATTCACCCTTAAAGTCAACCGTGGGGCCCGCGAATAGGCGACTTGGTCAACTGTCTCAGAATCGCATGAAACTTGGGTCAAAGGACCAGCGTGATACCATGAATCCAATGGCGTAAGATTCATCACATTATGGCGAGCGTATACAAAATGGGGTGATATTTTACAAAAGTCGCGATACGAAAACTTTTTACGGATACGGGTTAATTTTGACGTGCACACACGTCCGAATCAGCTTCCGGAAAGCCCACACGTCCAGATATACCATACGCGCCTTTCGGTACAATTGGTATACGACGAGGTGGTCCCGTTTAGCGGAACGTACTCCGTATCAAAAAATTTTAGTTTTGAAATAACAAGTTTTTGGTCGTTTTGGAGGCCGAATAATTTAACACGTAGAACGAATTAATAAAAACTAAAAGAACAAAAAAAATCTCAATTATATTGGGAAGAAAACCCTTTAATTAGTTTTTGAAAATATTAAACAGGTTGATGGCAAATTGGGCGTGAACATGGGGACTTGGATTGAAGTTTCTGAACTATTTTTGGTCAATTTTTCGATCATTTTTCGGTCGATTTTTCGACCAATCCGGGACATGAAACTCGTCCCGCTTGAATAAAAAACCTAGAGGGTTAGGTTGTGAACGTATACGGACAAACCGCTCGCAAAAATAATTAAAAATAAAGGAGATACATCACCTTGAAGATGGCTCGAGATTGCAGTTACTGTGGACGCGTGTGTGCATGTGCGCGGACGACGCGGACGGACGACGACGGCGGCGGTGCAGGGCGACGACGGTCGAGGCGGGGGCGGCGGTGCCGACGTCGGGTCTATTTGGGTGGCTAGGGTTAGGGTTAGGGTTTGGTTATGATATATATATATATATATATATATATATATATATATATATATATATATATATATATATATAGAGAGAGAGAGAGAGAGAGAGAGAGAGAGAGAGGGAGAGAAAGAGGGCCACACGGTGAGGGGTTTCTAGGGTCTGTGGGTAGGCTTAGGAGTTAGTATTTGTTAAGTTTAGTTAGTTGCTTTAGGCTTTTATTAGTTAGGTTTTTTTTATGTTTTCTTTTCTTTTCTTTTATTTTGTTTTGTTTTGTTTCTTTCTCTTTTTCTTTTTCTTTTATTTTTTTCTTTATTATTATTATTATTATTATTATTATTATTATTATTATTATTATTATTAACATTATTATTATCACTAACATTATTATTATTATTATTACTACTATTATTATCTTTTCTTATTATTATTATCATTATTATTACTATTATTATTATTACTATTATTATTATCACTATTATTATTATTGCTATTATTATTATTATTATTATTATTATTTCAATTATTATTATTATTACTATATATTTATTTATATATATTCACATATATAAATGAGAAAAAATCCAAAAATAATATTCATACCAAATAAATTCTAGAAAATTTACTTTGTAAAACTTTAATAAAATACTACACCCAAAATAATTTATGAAATATTTTATAATTAATAATTAGATATATACCTAGTTATATAAATCAAATAATTGTATTATCTAATTAACTAAGTAAATAACTAAATGGATATCCAACAAATAGGTAATAGTAAATAATATGCACATCTTACAAAAAGAGAAAAATGTCTAATTTATTATGGAGAATTATGCCATGCTAATTGTAGAAAGTTGGAATAGAAAAATAACCACAAATAAATTATATATATAATATCTAAATATTTAACACATAACCTATGGTTGTTACACTAATATCATACTAATACCAAGGAATTGAATTTTTGTGCCACAAAAAAATCCTACAGGTAGTGTCTCCTATGTAGGCTAATTCCTATGAAGGACGATACAAGTTTTGTGGTCATCCTATATTATTAATGTCCAAACCACAGTGAAGTATCCTAATAATATCATTGGATTTTATTTTATTTGAAAAATAATCTAAAACAATTATAAGAAATATAAAATACACACAAGATACTTATTTTTGGGTGAGGGGGTTTACAGATCAGGAAATAGAATTCACAATAGACTTAACTCTTGGAGCGGAGCCTGTCACTTTATTAGTGTACCGGTTAGCACCTAAGGAGTTGGTAGAATTGAAGAAGCAAGTTGATGATCTTCTGGAGAAAGATTTTATTCAGCCCAATATTTCACCATAGGGAGCACCCACACTATTTGTGCCAAAGAAGGATGGAACAGTACACCTGTGTATTGACTACAGGGTACTGAATATTGTAACCATCAAGAACGGTATCCCTTACCACGCATTGACGATATATTCGATAAGTTGAGTTATGCTAGTATATTCTCAAAAATCGATCTTAGATCCGGTTATCACTAGATTAGAGTGTGGAAAGAGGAAATACCGAAGACAGTCTTCAGGACCAAATATGGACACTATGAGTTCTTAGTTATGCCGTTTGGTTTAACCAATGCGCCAGCTGTGTTCATGAGTTTGATGAACAGAGTTTTTTATCAGTACTTGGACAAGTTCATGGTTGTGTTTATTGATGACATCTTGATATATTCCAAGAGCCACGACGAGCACGAGGAGCATCTCAGAATCGTGCTAGAGACGCTAAGACAAGAGAAGTTGTACGCCAAAATAAGTAAAAGTTAGTTTTGTATGGATAGGGTGTCTTTCCTAGGACATATCATCTCGGGAGAAGGACTTTCAGTTGAACCGGAGAAGGTTGCTGCAATAGAAACTTGGCCTACACCTACATAAGTTGCGAAAGTGAGAAGTTTTCTCAGACTTGTTGGATACTATCGGAGGTTCGTGGAAAATTTCTCAAGGATTGCGGAGCCTATGACGCGGTTGACGCGTAAGGACCAGTAGTTTGCATGGAAGGAAGATTGTCAGAAGGCTTTTGAGGAGTTGAAGAGGCGATTTTCGATAGCACCGGTCTTGACTCCTCCTTCAGGATCGGAAGGCTTCGTTGTTTATAGTGATCTGTCAGACAGTGGACTAGGATGTATTTTGATGCAATATGTTAAAGTTATCGCTTATGCATCGAGACAGCTGAAGGTTCATGAGAAGAACTACCCGACACACGATCTTGAGCTAGATGTAGTAATATTTACATTAAAGATATGGAGGCACTATGTTTATGGAGAGAAGGTAAAAATCTTTACTGTCACAAGAGTCTGAAGTATATCTATACTCAGAAAAAGATCAATATAAGGCAGAGACGTTGGTTAGAGTTGATGGTCGATTTTGATATAGATTTACAGTACCATTCGGGCAAGGCGAATGTTGTAGCACACGCACTCAGCAGGAAGCCCACAGCTTATTTCTTGACGATACAGCCCCAGCTATTAGAGGATCTATAGAAGCTCAAGATAGAGGTTATTTTGCCAAGACAGAGTGGATTGTTGGCGAATCTTGACGTTAAGTCATTACTAGGGGAGAGGATTAAGGCGGTATTACCCACAGATGCTAGGTTCCGGAGACTTAAAGAGAAGACAGAAGCTGACATGCAGACGAGACTTTAAATCCATGAGGACGGAACATTAAGATACGGAAATCGGCTATATGTTCCGAATGGGGAGTTGAGACATGAGTTGATGTCTCAAGCTCATAGCTCCATATACTCTATTCATCCAGGAGGTACGAAGATGTACCAAGATTTGAGGCAGTACTATTGGTGGCATGGGATGAAGAGAGAGATTGTATAATTTGTGGCAAAATATTTGGTCTGTCAGCAAGTTAAGGCCGAGCATCAGAGAACCTTTAATATGTTACAGTCGCTTCCCATACCCGAATGGAAGTGAGAATATATCACTATGGATTTCGTTACAGGATTTTCATGAAGCCCCAATAGGAATGATGCAGTCTGGGTTATTGTGGATCGACTCACCAAATTGGCATATTTTTTGCCGTTCAGAGTTGGACAGTCCACGAAGTTTCTAGTTGACATGTATATACGACAGATCATAATATTACATGGATTACCGGTTAGTATTGTGTCAGATCGTGACTCAAGATTCACATCCCATTTTTGGCGAAGCATGCAGGAGTGTCTTGGCACCCGACTCAAGTTCAGTACTACTTACCATCCACAGAAAAATGGTCAGTCGGAGCGCACGATTCAGATCCTGGAGGATATGTTGAGGTCGTGTATGTTAGACTTCGGAGGGTCTTCGGAAGACCATTTGCACTTGGTGGAATTCTCTTACAATAAAAGCTACCAGACGAGCATCCAGATGGCACCTTTCGAGGCATTGTAAGGAAGGAAGTGCAGGTCACCGATATGTTGGAGTGACATTGGCGAGCGTCATATACTCGGTCCAGAGTTAGTGATGCAGACAGTTGAGAAGGTGAAGCAAATTCAGAGTCATCTTCGTGCAGCTCAGGACAAACAAAAGCATTGGGCTGACACACACCACCGACCTTTGGAGTTCAAGGAAGGAGAACATGTATTCTTGAGAATCTCACCTACTCGAGGTACTATTTGATTTGGGAGCAAAAGCAAGCTGAGTCTGAGGTACATTGGGCCATTTGATATTTTGGAGCGTATTGGTGATGTGGCATATCATCTTGCATTACCCACATCTCTAGAGGGAGTGCATGATGTATTCCATGTCTCACAGCTGAGGAGGTACGTGACTGACCCAAGTCACAAAGTCGATCATTCTGAGATTTCAGTGGGTCCTAGCTTGAGGTATGAAGAGCAGCCAGTTGGGATACTTGACATTAGTGAGAAGTTATTACGGAGTCAGATGATTAGATTGGTCCGGGTAGCTTGGAAACATTACTCCCCCGGCGAATCTACTTAGGAACGAGAGGATATCATATGCCAGCGTTATCCTCACATATTCGAAGATGCAGGTATGACCTAAGAACTACCTATAGGTACCATGATTATTTTTTCTTAGTAGTTAATTCTTAATTGCAAGGACACAATACTTTTAAGGTGGGTAGATTGTAAACACCCAGATTTTTAGAATTTAATCTCAAATTTTTAATTATAAATTTTTGAATTTTTGGAGATTTTCTGTTATTTTTAATTAATTATAATAAATGTTCTTCGGGAATTTATACTTTTTAAATTAAATTAATTATTATAATATTAAAAAAAAATATTTTTGAGTGTATAATTAATAATCGGATATTGTGTGATTTTTTTGGAATTTATTGGGCTCAAATTTTTTTTAAATAGCTAAAATGCATTATTTTTAAATAAACCAAACCAAACTGAACTGAACCAAACAAAACCAAGCTAACCCTTTGTCTACAGTAACTAAATTTTTTTTTCTCCCCCGACCGCTACATTACCACTTCGGCAACCCCACCGTTCACCTGCCCTACAATCCGGTGGCCCATCCGCTCACCTCCTCGTAACCGCCGCACCTAGCCCCTATAAAACCCCAGTGATGCCGAACCCCCACCATCATCAGACCACCGCTATTACCACTTCGACGATGACTCCGGCCTCGACGACTCCGGCTTCGACGATGACTCTGGCTCCGATAGGAACTTCCCCGAGCGGCCGCGACTGAACGCACGGGTGACAGGTAGCAGCAACAACAACCCACCACCGACGATCGGGCACCGCCATCGACGATCGTGCACCGCCGCCCGCATCCATCCACGCACAGCACATCATGGATTCGACCCCCTCTGTTTCCAGTGAGTTATCTTTCACCATGATATACCATTTCTTAAATGGCCTATTGCATTGTGTTCACAATATGACCATCTCGAACCCTGTATAATTAATTTGGGGTATCGTATCCTATGTCGGTCGTAAAATGCAACGCAAAACAGAAAAAAATAACCCAATTTATGGTTTAGAAAACTGTCCCAAAATCCCATGTTCATGGCTATTTTTCTTCCAACTTAGTTAATATTTTTAAATTTTACTTAAACAGTAAATTAGACAACATAACCAAGATTTAATTCCATTAATTAGTTTATTTTAATTTATTGTATGCTGAGTTTTATTCGCGGTTAAAGTTGACCAAAAACTTGGCTTTTAAAACCCAAAATTTTCCAAAACTAGGTGCGTCCCGCTAAACGAGGCAACTTTGTCGTATGCAAATTGTATCAAAAGGTGCGTATCGTCAACGCGAACATGTGAGATTTTACGAAAGTTAATTTAGATGTGCGTGCACACCGAAATCAATGCTTATCCGTCAAAAAGTCCCGTATTGGCCTGTTCTGACACTCATCATAACTTCATGTATGCTTGTCGTTTTGCAACGAAACTTACGCCATCAGATTCGTAGCGTTACGCTAGTCCTGTGTCCCAAGTTTGGTTCAATTCTGAGAACTTTGATGAAATCCTATTTCGTGGGCCCTACGGCTCCACTTAATGGGCGATTTCGTGATCGGCTCATCGGAATTCAGTTCTGGATGTTTCGTTGGGTTCATATTATTGTTCTAGACTCGTAGACACTAAGTTTGATAAATTTAGAGAAATTTGTCTCTGGCACATTTTTTGGTGCGAAGTGCGCCACATGTGGACCCTGCTTTAACTAGAAACTGTCAATTCTGCCCCTATGTCCAAATTGGACTTATGGGTGGTAAATCCTAGCTATTTTGCGTATTCTGATAGTTATGGTAATGTTTGTTTCAGCATCCAGATGCGTAGCTAGAGATTTCGCTGTTACCGGAGCAATTGAAGAAGTTTAAAACCCAGGCAAGTGTACATTGCCAAACTTACAGTAATTATTTTAATATTATTTGCTTGCGTTATTTCTTTGATATATCTGCTCAACCTAGAATCGTGAGACATTGCTTAGCGTCCGAACAATATTCGGGTGTCGACGCCATAAACGGAGTCGTGTAACGTTATATAGAGAGTTGATATCACGATCCTATATATTTTCGTGCTTGTTCTATCAAGTATATCATACCATAGGACACTTGACACTATTCATGTGACAGATTTTTTTCTGAGTTATTCATGGTGATTCTGTATAGGTTTACAGGATTCGTGACATAAGACTTGCATATACATAGCTATCATTATGACAAGTTGTACTAGTTAGAGGTCAGGATCTTGCGTGTTATGGACATGAGACTTATGATTACATTGGGTGGGGAGAGACACAGGGGCTATAGGCTGATTACATACATATATATTTATTATTGTAGTGCTTTAGTCTCTATTCTAGAGCTTGGCCCATTACTTGATATTACTGCTACCGGCTCCCCGACACAGAGCTTGTAGTGGTCTAAGCCTGAGTACTAGTGATACTCTTATTTGCATATCACATAGCTGGTTACATAGCTTGCCATGTTGATATATTTTATATACTGCATTTTATTTATCTTGAGTTATTCTTGTACCTTGCTATGTCCCCTGAGGACCTGATCCGGATTATGTCTCCAGGTATAACAGAGGAGATTTACCCCGAGGTATACGGGATAGGAGCTGATGTTGGAGCAGTACTGGCACCAGAGGACATGGTTGTGCCAGAGGATTTCTCCTGAGTATTGTTATATACTCAGTTATTTCTGTTTCTAGTTACTCTATATCTTGACTCTTGGATTACTGCATTAAACTTATTATCAGGTTATTCCTCGAGATACTTTTTATTGAGACTTGTTGATGGATTATATGTCACGCCCCAGTCCCAAAATACGTAGGATTAGGAACACGTAAGCATGCCATCCGTATGTATATGACAACCCAATATATGGATATCATAATACATACGTACGTTGTAATATAAATATTACTCACATGTGGTATATATAGTCACAAGTCACAAAAATACTAATCTCATCCACACAACAAGTCATAGAAAAGAAATAACTAAAGTAGAATAATGAGTTTGAATAATCCAAAATAATAGTCGGGTGGAGACAAATCCACTACCAATGACTATATCAACTAAAAATGAGAGAGAAGAGTAAAATGACCAATATAAAATAAGGTGATGATATAAGAGTATCAGGTAAAGTATCCATCGCTAGAGATAATCAATAATGCTCAGTGGGTAAGGTCTCCTCGGCAGAAAGTAATGCGTCAGGTCCGGGTCCATACTCCTGCGGATACTCCTGGTCGTCTATACCTGGCAAGGGACCAAGTCCTCAGAGGGCATAACAAGATACATAGAAGCAAGCCAATTAAATACAGTAAACATGCATAATGTTTGAAAATATATAAGTACGCTGTATAAGACAATCTATATGAATGCAAATGAGGATAACTTTTCGACGTATGGGCAAGGGTAGGCTACTCGATCTAAATCTCCCAAATCACACACACGTCAGGAACATCATTAGCCGTCATACCGCGGGGGTAGCGACCATCATGACACCATCAGCCGACCTACCGCGGGGGTAGTGACCATCGGACACGACGACCATAGTGCGTGCTAGATACTACGGTTTACCAGAGTGGTTATAGCCCATACGCCTACTGATTGTCCTCCCCTTCCATGATACTATGTGTCAAGTGTGTGTCAACATATATATATATATATATATATATATATATATATATATATATAGCAATGACTGAACGAAACTACACATGCAATGAATATACAAAAATATAAATAGCATGTAAAGTACTGTAAATAATTTGGCAAGGTATACTTGCCTAGCAAGGGAGCTGCAAAGTGTAACGTCCAGGAGTCAAGCACACAGGATCAGAAACTTCGACCTCAGAATGAACGTCTCTGGATGCTGAAATAAACATCACCAACGTTCCCAGAATAAGCGAGATAGCTAGAAAATACTACCCTTTCGTCCAATTTGGACACAAGGGCAAAACGGTAATTTTGGGTCAAAACAGGGTCCACATGTGGCCCACTTTGCACCGAAAAGCATGCTAGGGATAAAGGTCTCTAAATGGAATAAATTATAGGTCAAATAAATTCTAAACGTCAGTATGAACTCAACGGTATGTCCAAAAGTCGCGATATGGAGACTTTTTACGGATACGGGTTGATTCCGACGTGCACACAAGTCCAAATCAGTTTCCGCGAAAGCCCATACGTCCAAATATACCATACGCGCCTTTCGGTGCAATTAGTACATGACTTGGTGGTCCCATTTGGCAGAGCACGCTCCGTATCACAAATTTTAATATTTTAAGTCTTAGTTTTGGTCGATTTGGAGGTTGAATAATTATGCACATAGAACGAATTAACAAAAACTAAAAGAACAGAAAAATTCTCGGTTATATGGTGAAGAAAAACTCTTTAATTAGTTTTCGAAAATAATAAACAGGTTGCTGGCAAATTGGGTGTGAACATGGGATTTTGGATTCGAAATTCTGAACTGTTTTGGTCAGTTTTTCAGTCATTTTTTGGTCAATTTTTTGACCAATCCGGGACACGAAAACTCGTGCCGCTTGAATAAAAATTCTAGAGGGTCACGTTGTGAGCGTACACAAACAAACCTCACGTAGAAAGGACGAGAGATGAGAGAGTTACATCACCGTGAAGATGGAAGAAAAATTTGTGCTGCTGCGCACGCTTGCGCATAAGCGGGATGGTGGCGGCGGCGGTTCCGGCGGCTGCGGCTGCCGTCTGGGCGCAGGGGCGGCGGCGTTGAGGGTTTTTGTTTTTTTGTATTAGTTTTAGTAATAGGTATGTTTTAGGAATTAATTAGTATTAGGTTTTAGGTTTTTTTGTATTAGTTTAGTTTTAGGTTTTTGTTTTATTTCTTTTTCTTTTCTTTTATTTTCTTTTATTATTTCTTTTTATTAACATTATTATTATTATTATTATTATTATTATTATTATTATTACTCTTAATAATAATAATAATAATAATAATAATAATAATATTATTATTAATAATAATAATATTATTATTATTATTGTTATTATTATTATGATTATGATTATGATTACTATTATTATTATTACTATTACTAATAACCATTATTATTATTAATAACTATATATATATATATATATATATATATATATATATATATATATATATATATATATATATATATATATATATATATATATATATATATATATACATTTATAGATGAGGTAAAAATCCAAAAATAATATTTGTACACAAAATAAATTCTAGAAAATTTATTTTGCAAGGCTTTAATAAAATACTATCTCAAAAATTTTATAAAATATTTTATAATTAATAATTATTTATTTATCTAGTTATATAAATCGAATAATTGTATTATCTAATTAACTAAGTAATTAATTAAATGGTTACCCAAAAAAATAGGAAATTGTAAATAATACGCAATTCCATAAAAAGGGAAATTGTCTACCGGCACAAAAAATTATGGGATGCTAATTTTAGAAATGTTAAAATTGAAAATAACTAGAGTTAAATTATATATATATATATTATCTAATATTTAATAATTAATCTAAGGTCGTTACACTAATGTCATACTAACACCATGGGATCAAATTTTTATGTCACGAAGGGATCCTATAGGTAGTGTCTTCTATGTAGGCTTCTTCCTATAAAGGACGATACAGATTTTTGGGCCATCCTATATTATTAATGTCCAAACCATGGTGGAGTGTCCTAATAAAATTAGATTTTAATTATTTTAAAAATAACATAAATAAATACAAGGAATACAAAATACACACAAAATACTAACTTTTCGACGTATGGGCAAAGGTAGGCTACTCGATCTAAATCTCACAACTCACACACACGTGAGGAACATTAACAGCCGTCATACTGCGGGGGTAGCGACCATCATGACACCATCAACCAACCTACCATGGGGGTAGCGACCATCGGACACGACTACCATAGTGTGTGCTAGATACTACGGTTTACCAGAGTGGTTATAGCCCATACGCCTACTGATTGTCTTCCCCTCCCATGATACTATGTGTCAAGTGTGTGTCACAATATATATATATATATATATATATATATATATATATATATATATATATATATATAGCAATGACTGAACGAAACTACACATACAATGAATATACAAAAATATAAATAGCATGTAATGTACTGTAAACAATTTGGCAAGGTATACTTGCCTGGCAAGGGAGCTGCAAAGTGTAACGTTCAGGAGTTAAGCACACAGGATCAGAAACTACGACCTCAGAATGAACGTCTCCGGATGCTGAAATAAACATCACCAACGTTTCCAAAATAAGCGAGACAGGTAGAAAATACTACCCTTTCGTCCAATTTGGACACAGGGGCAAAACGGTAATTTTGGGTCAAAGCACATATGGTCCACTTTGTACCGAAAAGTGTGCCAGAGTAAAGGTCTCTAAATGGGATAAATCATAGGTCAAACAAATTTTAAACGTCAGTACGAACTCAACGGTATGTCCAATTTTGGATTCCGGTGAGTCGAACACAAATTCGCCCAAAAATGAACCCGCAAATAGGCGACTTGGTTAACTCTCAGAATTGCATAAAAATTGGGTCACAGGACCAGAGTGATACCACGAATCTAATGGCACAAGTTTTGCCGTATTCTGACGAGCGTACACTAAATGGTGCGGTATTTTACAAAAGTCACGAAGTGGAGACTTTTTACGGATACGGGTTGATTCCGACGCGCACACACGTCCAAATCAGTTTTCGAGAAGACCACATGGCCAAATATACCATATGTGTCTTTCGGTGCAATCGGTACATGATGCGGCGGTCCCGTTTGGTAGGACGTGCTCTGTATCACAATTTTTAATATTTTAAAAGTTAAGTTTTTGGTCGATTTGGAGGTTGAATAATTTTACACATAGAACGAATTAACAAAAACTAAAAGAACAGAAAAATTCTCGGTTATATGGTGAAGAAAAACTTTTTAATTAGTTTTCGAAAATAATAAACAGGTTGATGGCAAATTGGACGTGAACATGGAGTTTTGGATTCGAAATTCTGAACTGTTTTGGTCAGTTTTCCTATTATTTTTCGGTCAATTTTTCGACCAATCCGGGACACGAAAACTCGTGCCGCTTCAATAAAAATCCTAGAGGGTCACGTTGTGAGTGTACACGAACAAACTGCACGTAAAAAGGACGAGAGATGAGAGAATTACATCACCGTAAAGATGGAAGAAAAATTTGTGCTGCTGTACACGCTTGCGCATACACTGATGGTGGCGGCGGCGGTTCCGGCGACTGCGGCAGCGGTCTGGGCGCAAGGGCGACGACGTCGAGGGTGGCCGGAGGTGGTCGCCGACGAGGGGTCGCCGGAGGCTTGGGTTAGGGTTAGGGTTTGGATAGTATGGTTAGGGTTTGTGGTTTGAAGTATATATATATATATATATATATATATATATATATATATATATATATATGTGTGTGTGTGTGTGTGTGTGTGTGTGTGTGTGTGTGTAAGGGAGAGTTGGGGAGAAAGAGGCCGCGGTGGTGGGGAGTCTTCTGTGGGGTTGCTGTGAGATGGATTTGCTGGGAATAGGGTAGTTAGTAGGTTTAGTAGTAGTTTGGATTTTAGTAATAGTATGTTTTAGGAATTAATTAGTATTAGGTTTTAGGTTTTTTTGTATTAGTTTAGTTTTAGGTTTTTGTTTTATTTCTTTTTCTTTTCTTTTTGTTTTGTTTTGTTTTGTTTTGTTTTATTATTTCTTTTTATTAAAATTATTATTATTATTACTCTTAATAATAATAATAATAATAATAATAATAATATTATTATTATTATTATTACTAATAACCATTATTAATATATATATATATGAGGTAAAAATCCAAAAATAATATTTGTACACAAAATAAATTCTAGAAAATTTATTTTGCAAGGCTTTAATAAAATACTATCTCAAAATATTTTATAAAATATTTTGTAATTAAAAATTATTTATTTATCTAGTTATATAAAACGAATAATTGTATTATCTAATTAACTAAGTGATTAATTAAATGGTTACCCACAAAAATAGGAAATTGTAAATAATACGCAATTCCATAAAAAGGGAATTTGCCTACTGGCACGAAAAATTATGGGATGCTAATTTTAGAAAAGTTGAAATTGAAAATATCCACAGTTAAATTCTATATATAAATTATCTAATATTTAATAATTAATCTAAGGTCATTACACTAATGTCATACTAATACCAAGGGATCGAATTTCTATGCCACGAAGGGATCCTACAGGTAGTGTCTTCTGTGTAGGCTACTTCCTATAAAGAGCGATACATATTTTGGGGCCATCCTATATTATTAATGTCCAAACAATGGGGGAGTTTACTAATAAAATCATTGGATTTTAATTATTTTAAAAATAATCTAAATAAATACAAGAAATACAAAATACACACAAAATACCTATTTTTGGGTGAGGGAGTTTACATTATATTTCTTTTTGATTAGTCTGACATTTTGAATGTGTTTACCTTCTGTGGATGAGATTAGATTTAGACTGTGACATATATCATAGACTATTATATTTGTTTTACAGCTTAAGTACACTCTAACGGGTCCATTAAATTGGGTTTGCCCATTGTAGTTGTGTTGCTGGCCATTGCCACGTTGCTAGTCCCTCGGTATTTTGGGACTGGGGTATGACAAGTTCTTATCAATATAATTTAAATTGCTGATAGTGTTTGTGCTTCGCTCCAATCCTGACTGGATAATATTTTTCAGAGGATCTTGAGAATTTCTGTCCAACCCATTATGTCCCAGGAGTATATAGTGATTACATCCCGGAGATTCCAAAGGAGCCACTCTACATAGAGGAGACACCACCCGCAGTTGTTTAGACAGCACTTAGTCTAGTTTATATATGTATTGGATTGTTCTAACTTTGAGACTTGGGTTGTATTATGTTGAGATCTTATTTATGAAGGGGTAACTAGACTCTAGACTTTTGTTATTTGAGTTGTGTTCTAGACTTATGTCAGAACTTCTTTATATCTTTCATATCTTATCGTTCCATTTACCTTCTTATAGTTATTGTGATTGAGTACCTTATTAATTGATGATCATATGCATATTCATAGTTCTCCTTATGGAGTTAAGATCATTGACAGGTTATTTGTGAGTTGAGATGGTAGTATTGAGACCTATAAAGCATTCTACCGTCGATGCTGTGGCATAGGCTGGACGTACCCATGACTCACGCCCAATTTTCGGGTGTCACGCCCCAGTCCCAAAAATACGTAGGACTAGGACACGTAAGCATGCCAGCCGCATGGATATGACAACTCCAATATATGGAAACCAAATCCATACGTACGCTGTAATATGAATATAAAATCCACAAGTAGTATAAAATATAATACAAGTCACAGGATAAAATCTAAATCTCATCCACCAAAATTATATAGAAATAAATAATCAGTATCTATGAAACTAGATCTCAATAAGGAGTATCTAAGGATGATAGTTGGATGGAGACAAATCCACTACCAACTCGAATGGAGAGGTAAATACAATATAAGTACAACACCACAACACAATATAAGAATACCAGCTATCCATCACATCTCGAAGAGAAGACATCCTCGGATCACATGTAACCATCCAAATCTGCGCTCCTGCAAATACTCAAGAAAAGATACACCTGGCAGCGGACCAGGTCCTCAGAGGGACGTAACAAGATACAGAAAATATGAGCCAATTTGAATACAGTAAACATGCATATGGTTTGAAAATAAATAAGTATGCTGTACAAGATAATCTATATGAATGCAAATGAGGACAACTTTTCGACGTATGGGCAAGGGTAGGCTACTCGATCTACCTCACAACTCACACACACGTCAATGGACATCAGAAATCGACATACCGCGGGGGTAGCGACCAGCGAGACTCCAGAAATCGACATACCGCGGGGGTAGCGACCAGCGCGACATACGCCCGTAGTGCGAACTATATACTATGGTTTACCAGAGTGGTTAAAAGCCCATACGCCTAATGATTGTCCTCCCATGATACTAGGTGTCAAGTGTGTGTCAACATATCTAATATATATAGTAATGACTGTACGAACTACACATGCAATGAATAAACAAAAATATAAATAGCATGCAAAGTACTGTAAACAAATTGGCAAGGTATCTTGCCTGGGGTCCTGCTGCTGGTATGGATCAGAGTCCAAGTCACAGTCCAAATAGCCTATGTATTAGAAATTTATTACGTCAAAAGATAATTTATTTTAATTTATTTAATTCTGGAATAATTACTCTAAAATCCTATTTTAATCTTATTATTCTGATTTTTATGTTAATTACTAAATTTTGTCCAAAGAAACTGAATTTTATCAACTCGAGACTCATGGCACACAAATCGAGGCGATCTGTTGACCGAAAAGTCAACCGTTACAAACTCGATTTTTATGCATGATTTCCTGTAGATTTCAGTATCAAAAACATATTGGAATTTATGGCTCGTTCGAATTCAAATTCGTTTGGAAATTATGGCACATACAAATTTTGTATTGTGCACCGATTGTTAAATTCTAACCTAAAAGTTCTACAGAATTAACAGTATGTAAATACTTCGAATTAAATTCTGAAAAAAATATATATCGATGATCTCGACATTAGCTTTCCGAAACTTTAAACGGTTCGTGATTCTGATTCCTGGTTCTCCCGAAATCGCGAAAACATCGAAACACGTCTATTTTCGGACATGCTGTGCTCTACGAATTTTTCAGAATTTAATACTAATAATTTAGAAAAAAAATTTATATAATCAGAAATCTAACCTCATTATCGTTCTAACAAAAAAAATTTGAGCACTTTTGGAGTCCGGAGCTAGGAGATATCGTCTTTTTTATTCGTCATAACTAGTAGAAAATGAGACTGAATTTATGACGAATTTTGACTATTTTTGGACGAAAAAAGAGAGAAATTTGGGGAAGAAAAATATGAAAGATGAGGTATTTATAATGGTGGAGACTACTTAATTAAATACAACTAGGATTGGTTAATTTGGATAGGATTATGATAAATTTAAATAAGGATATGATATACATTAAGTTGCTTTCCTAGTAGGTTCAGGATTTGAATTAATTTAAAGTAGAGTTTGAATCTATCTCAATAATTTATAATCTTGAATATAATTAAAGATAATACAAATAATTATAAAATCTTATTAATATCTATTAATACTAAATTAGCCTCTATCTAATATTAAGACTATATATATCCAAATAAATCCTAAATAATTTTAAAAATCTAAAATAACCTAAAAAATAATTCTAAATAAATATTTATATAAGTAAATATATCGAGAAATTCATTTGCTAATTAAATAACCGAATACTCTAAAGAAATTCAATATCTATAATAATATAAAATATACACAAAATATTTATTTTGGGTGAGGGGGTTTACAATCTACCCAACTTACAAAAATTTTGTCCTCGAAATTAAAATAGAACATGGTTTCTCTCTATCTAATCTCACTTGATCATAATCTAAAAGAATTTATCTCAAGTTTAATAATGCAATTTCTACCCAACTTAGAATTTACCCATCTATCACATAAGGCTCTTACACTTAAGAAAATATTCCTCAATTTATTTTCTCATGTCATTCAATCCTCAAAACTTTAACACCAACTATATCATATATGATATGCCGTTAATCAATTATGAAAGATAGTCACCAAATAATGTGATTGGCCTATGGGGTATATCTTGTACTATCCGTGTATCACTTATTTCCAAGCACGAGATTTCATCTTTCCGAAACAAGGAAAGACGGAAGCAATGGAAAAGAGTTCAAGGAGGGGTAATAGAATGGAAGTATGGGAATCAAAGCGTTTAAAGAATTTAAATGGGAATTGTCAAGACAGTTGTGGATTGAAATCTTAATTTGATAATTTCCTATTCGCATGCTCACATCGGTGCAGTTATGTACTTGATATGATATGCTTTGTCGAATCTAGAGGGTAAGTATATTTGTCTACTGGTCCACTATACATCTCAATCCATGTAAAATACTATTGCGAAGGACGAATCAAGTGCATTATGGCTAGCTAGACCATAATACACTGATTCTGATTAGACAATTTGTATTAGTGTGGTTGATCAGGCCCCAATAACACATATGTCATGAACAAGCTCGATATAAGATTAAGCTTGCAAAAACTAGGCTATAATAGCAGCATAATTGAAGGTAGCACAGAAAATATAACGCTGGATTATGATGTGAGAAGTTACAAAATAATTCAAGTTCGCAAAAGCAAAAATAACATAAGCAATAATAATAAAAGACTCTACAATCTCTACAGTTATCATACAACCTCCTTATCTAAGTCGCTAGTCGACCAAATAGGGCAAGGACCTCTAAATTCTATGGTCTGAATAAACACTATCGTCTTTTGCTAGCATGCGATAAATATCATTCGGTTACACATCAATTAATAGGTCAAAAGACTATGTGATACTAGGTGTCAAACATTATGGTAAAACTTCTAACTAACTCTAGTAGTGTCTATACTACTCTCAAGTCTTCTTAATACATCAAGGGGTAATGGTATAACAATCTAAAGATAAGCAATTCTAGGTTCACTAGATATTCTAAACTTAGTGGTATGTCTATATTCTCGTTGTATTCTTAATAGGTGTGCTACTCTAATTATCATCCTAATAACAGGGGTTCCTATATTCTAGCAGAAGACTATACTCAAGGAACTATTAGGGAAGCACATGAATCAAGCAGGATACAATTGTTCAAAATAGAACAGATAGGAGGAGATGAATCACAGTCAATTGTGGATGAGATCCTATACTCTAGTCCTAGGTGCAGGCTTGTTCGGTACAGTAACATAACCGAGACAATATGCTCTCGACCTGCATGGGCCACCACAAAAATATGTCATGCCCCAGTCCCAAAAATACGTAGGACTAGGACACGTAAGCATGCCAGCCGCATGGATATGGCAACTCCAATATATGGAAACCAAATCCATACGTACGCTGTAATATGAATATAAAATCCACAAGTAGTATAAAATATAATACAAGTCACAGGGTAAAATCTAAATCTCATCCACCAAAATTATATAGAAATAAATAACCAGTATCTATGAAACTAGATCTCAATAAGGAGTATCTAAAGATGATAGTTGGATGGAGACAAATCCACTACCAACTCGAATGGAGAGGTAAATACAATATAAGTACAACACCACAACACAATATAAGAATACCAGCTATCCATCACATCTCGAAGAGAAGACATCCTCGGATCATATGTAACCATCCAAATCTGCGCTCCTGCAAATACTCAAGAAAAGATACACCTGGCAGCGGACCAGGTCCTCAGAGGGACGTAACAAGATACAGAAAATACGAGCTAATTTGAATACAGTAAACATGCATATGGTTTGAAAATAAATAAGTATGCTGTACAAGACAATCTATATGAATGCAAATGAGGACAACTTTTCGATGTATGGGCAAGGGTAGGCTACTCGATCTACCTCACAACTCACACACACGTCAATGGACATCAGAAATTGACATACCGCGGGGGTAGCGACCAGCGAGACTCCAGAAATCGACATACCGCGGGGGTAGCGACCAGCGCGACATACGCCCGTAGTGCGAACTATATACTACGGTTTACCAGAGTGGTTAAAAGCCCATACGCCTAATGATTGTCCTCCCATGATACTAGGTGTCAAGTGTGTGTCAACATATCTAATATATATAGTAATGACTGTACGAACTACACATGCAATGAATAAACAAAAATATAAATAGTATGCAAAGTACTGTAAACAAATTGGCAAGGTATCTTGCCTGGGGTCCTGCTGCTGGTATGGATCAGAGTCCAAGTCACAGTCCAAATAGCCTATGTATTAGAAATTTATTACGTCAAAAGATAATTTATTTTAATTTATTTAATTCGGGAATAATTACTCTAAAATCCTATTTTAATCTTATTATTCTGATTTTTATGTTAATTCCTAAATTTTGTCCAAAGAAACTGAATTTTATCAACTCGAGACTCATGGCACACAAATCGAGGCGATCTGTTGACCGAAAAGTCAACCGATACAAACTCGACTTTTATGCATGATTTCCTGTAGATTTCAGTATCAAAAACATACTGGAATTTATGGCTCGTCCGAATTCAAATTCGTTTGGGAATTATGGCACATACAAATTTTGTATTGTGCACCGATTGTTAAATTCTAACCTAAAAGTTCTACAGAATTAACAGTATGTAAATACTTCGAATTAAATTCTGAAAAAATATATGTCGATGATCTCGACATTAGCTTTCCGAAACTTTAAACGGTTCATGATTCTGATTCCTGGTTCTCCCGAAATCGCGAAAACATCGAAACACGTCTATTTTCGGACATGCTGTGCTCTACGAATTTTCCAGAATTTAATACTAATAATTTAGAAAAAAAATTTATATAATCAGAAAGCTAACCTCATTATCGTTCTAACAAAAAAAATTTGAGCACTTTTGGAGTCCGGAGCTAGGAGATATCGTCTTTTTAATTCGTCATAACTAGTAGAAAATGAGACTGAATTTATGACGAATTTTGACTATTTTTGGACGAAAAAAGAGAGGAATTTGGAGAAAAAAAAAATGAAAGATGAGGTATTTATAATGGTGGAGACTACTTAATTAAATATAACTAGGATTGGTTAATTTGGATAGGATTATGATGAATTTAAATAAGGATATGATATACATTAAGTTGCTTTCCTAGTAGGTTCAGGATTTGAATTAATTTAAAGTAGAGTTTGAATCTATCTCAATAATTTATAATCTTGAATATAATTAAAAATAATACAAATAATTATAAAATCTTATTAATATCTATTAACACTAAATTAGCCTCTATCTAATATTAAGACTATATATATCCAAATAAATCCTAAATAATTTTAAAAATCTAAAATAACCTAAAAAATAATTCTAAATAAATATTTATATAAGTAAATATATCAAGAAATTCATTTGCTAATTAAATAACAGAATACTCTAAAGAAATTCAATATCTATAATAATATAAAATATACACAAAATATTTATTTTGGGTGAGGGGGTTTACATCGGGTGCGGGTCTTGACACGTTTTAATGGTGGCCCGTACAAGTGTCCTCAAAGTATTTGGGGAAATGACTACTAGGGTGTATTTTGTGTATACTTAACACCATTGATAATATATGTAAATATATGTTTATGTATTAATGTATATAAATTGGTGTGCGTATTGACTACAGCAGTAGTCGCAGATGCAACAACACCTTAGTATCAATGCTGTAAGTACTCAGCTGCACAACAGTAGGATTATAGGGGACTAGGTGGTGTGTTCTCTAGTAACTCTATGTATCTAGTTGCACACTAACCTCAAAAATAATGTGCAAGCAAGGCAGTATCAGTGCACAGGTTGGGGAGTGAATATGCAAGTAAATGGATGTCCAAGTGGATAGGATTTTCATGAGTTATGTAATGTGTAGGTTCAGTTGAGTGTGTGTGTTCTATGATGCCAGTAAACTAGTGTCAGTAGGTGTGATATGTAGTGCCAAGTGCATGTATGTCTATGTTTAGGCTTGTAAGTAATACCTAGGTGCATGAAGTTTTCAGTTGGACTTGGGGAAAGTGTTCAGGTTTTGGCAACAATTAATGGCCTATAGCAAGATGTATTAGGGAGGCAGTGACAGCAAGTAGGTGAGTGTAATTAGGGGGTATACAGCAGTAAGTAGGTGAATGTATTGCAGTAAGAGGCAGTATTAGAATATATACGTTTCTTGTATTCAGGTGCAATTGGTGTATTAGATTAATGTGTGAATGCATGTACTGTGAGGGTGAAATGTGCCATAAGATTTCACAAAATAAGTTACATATGTGAGTAACGATATGTATATAGGTGTACTAGTGTTCTGTGTATGTGTGAAATGACTGTGAGAGGTGTGTGTGTGTGTGTGTGTGTGTGTGTGTGTGTGTGTGTGTGTGTGTGTGTGTGTGTATGTGTGTCAATGGTGATATCTGGTAAGTATCCAGCATGTAATACATGGGTGATTGTAAGTATCTTCGTGTGCATGAAGTATCAGTGTTTGAATTTAGGGAGGAAGTGTATTAATACATATATGAGGATCTATAGGTGTAAGTAAGAGAGAGTGATCAATTAGATTTGTGATGTGAGTGAGGTTTTGAGATATAGTTAGTATTGATTATCAACCTTTGTGTGTAATACCAATTTAGTATGTCAAGTTATTAGAGGGGGAATATTTTGAGTATCATTATTAAAGGGTAGGTGAGATATCATAGTTAGACTAAGCTAGTGTCACGACCCACACCCGGTGAAGGGACACGAGTTCGTAGGGACGTCCAACCTACGCCGCAACATCGGTGATAGAATGCTGTCTAGATCAACTGTACTATCTAATCATCTCACAATAATGTATAATCTGCCAATAATATAGGAGGACTATATACTTAATGCAACACAATACTCAATCACAAATCTATAGCATGAATAGATATCAAAGAAGCCTAACATAACTATGTAGTCTAAATATAACAACGACAAATAGAAACAATACCCAAGTTTTAAATATACGCCGAAAACAAATCCGGCACCAAAATGCTAAAGAAATCTAACTATGATAACTAGTGATTCCGGCTAGATCTCCCGACATTCACTCTTGAACTAGTGGGTCCATGTCTGCACCATCTATAGGTCGAGGTTCGTAGTATGTCGGACACCAATCTCCTGGATCCTCTGAAAAAATATTATCCAGTCAGGAATGGAGCGAAGTACAACCAAATAGCAGTTCCAATTAATTGACAAAAAATATAAAACAGTAAAATAGGGGATTCTATATATGATGAGAATATAACTAATGATCTAAGAATAATGAAGGAACATGCAAAACTAGCAACAGAAATATAAATCAATGCGTACAAGAATGAAGGAGATCAATTATAATGTCATAAATATAACAGGATAATCTATGAACTGAATATGGAATCTATAATATACCATATGTTTGAGATATTAACTAAATATGTGATCGGCTTGGGATATTCAATAATTACAATAAGGAGCTAACTTAACCATACGTGAATTGTAAGATTAGTTAGTAGCCAATGATTACACTACTAGCCGATAGCTCTTGATCACATATTTAATTAGTATTTCTTCTGTCCCGACTGATATGATGGATCTAATCATGACAAGTTACTAGCCAATGTGTCTAATGTTTAACCTATAATATCCAATAATATCCAATACCAACAAGGAGTAGTATTCGATACCATCTCGATAATCAAGGTAACATCTCATGATTGACGATCCAATAACAATACCAATCCGTGTACCAAAGTGTCCAGAATCATAAGTAATATTTCTAAATACTTGAATTATAGTAGTAATCAAAAAATAAAAACTATCAGAGAATGTACTCGCCTGTGGTCCATAGCAAATAATGCGAAACGGTTTTCTAACTGGTGTCCCACCGACCTATATATGGAATATTACATTAATACAAGGTTTTGGAATGATAACAAGTTAAACTAGTTCAATTCTAGGTCATAAAGCCATTTCTAAGTCAAAACAGTCTAACTAGGTCAACTCTAGGTCAAACTAGTCAAACTTGGTCAAACTAGCTATTTCTAGATGGGATGAGTCCATCTCTAGAATATTGGGTCCATACACTATGTATCTAGGCTATACTAGCTATGTTAGGATACTAGAGTGTCGACACTATACTGTATCATAAGATACGTAAATTATTAGATATAAAAATATAATAATATATATATACAAGATGAAAATATATAGTATCCCTAGCTAAACTAATGTAAGTGGATACCTTAGCTTTAAGCCAAATACGGTACCACACCACCTACACACCCCTCTTGATACCCAAATCCAATACCTTGAGTATAAACCAAAATACCTAACAATTACCTTGGTATCACAAGGTAATCCAATATCTAACCTATGAATATCTACCTTTAACTAAAACCAACTAACATATATATATATATATATATATATATATATATATATATATACACCAATTAACTAACTAACTGATATAATACTAGCATACTATTTAATACTAAAATCAATGCCTACAACTAACATAACTTGCATACACATGCTTCTAACAATGTACTAATTAAATTAACAACTAAACACTAACATACATCCACTAAACTACTAACGAACAAATACAAACCTATTAACAATAGTATCTAACCAACACTTAACTTCCAACCTACAAACCTGACCCCTCTTAGCCTTATTGTTGCTGCTGCTGCTACTTACTGCTTGTTCACACTACTGCTGTTGCTGCTTATTGATGCGGCTGCTGCTGCTTATTATTGCTGCTTGCTTCTGCTTCTCACTGCTGCTGCTACTTCTTACAACTTCCTATTGTTGCTGCTGCTGCTTCTTATTGCTGCTTGTTGCTGCTTCTCACTGCTGCTGCTTACTACTTTCTATTGTTGCTGCAGCGGCTTCTCACTGCTAGTGCTTCCTACTGCTTTCTATTGCTGCTGCAGCTACTTCTCACTGCTGCTGCTGTTGCTGCTGCTGCTGCTGCTTCTTATTACTGCTTGCTGCTGCTTCTCACTGCTACTGCTTCCTATTGTTGCTAGTTATGTTAGTCTTGAGATGTTACTACCACTTCTCATATAACAACTATAAATACAATACTATAATAGTTATAACCAAGGTAAATTAAATTAGAATGCAAAGTATCAAACACGTGGAGTGCACCACACCCGTATCACACTCAATCTATGATACGCATGCGATACGGCTTCACCACATCACCAAATATATCCCGAAGGACACAGGAAAGTCTAAAATCATACTTAGAAGTAACACGAAGTGTTAGCTACTCATCTACGTGCCCGTGTCAAAATATAACATTCTCAAACTCCCGTGTCGGAAGAAAATCCCCAAATTAACCTGTATCACCAAATTATCGTAATAAAGCCTATACGTATCCAATTGTGGACACGACACTAGTCTCACACAACCAAACACATATCAATTTGGTCTAATTGACCTATTAACAAATATATGATGTGCCAATCTCCGAATTCCCCAAAAATTGACATAAAATACTACATAACTTCCTTACTATAAACATAATTCCACTTCCTATGGGTAGGCTTAGTACATGGGTGGATTCCTAATGATTAAATTACAGATTTAGAGTCTAAATAGAGAAGGAAAACTGAATTATACCTATTGGGAGATGGATTCCCAATTTAATTCTCCAAATTGAGTGTCAAGAGCCTTTAACTTGTGCTTCTTCCTCCTTCTTGTAGATTATTGCCTCCTCCTTGTTTTAATAGCCTCCAATGGTGAGTAAAGAATGAATTGGAAAGGAATTTGGGTAGGGATTAGTGTAGGGATGAAGAAATTTGGATGAGAGAAATTCTAAATCTAGAATTGGAATAAATGAAGAGAGAGAGAGAGAGAGAGAGAGAGAGAGAGAGAGAGAGAGAGTCTCTCTCCTCCCCTATATAGCTGGCCTTGCCCCCTACTCCAAGTTACTATAAAAAGTCTACAATACCCCTTGGGGCTTGTCATAAAGGAATTAATTAAGGAGGGAAGGTTCTAGTCCAATTAGTTTAACTAATTCATTCATTCTCTTAATGAATTGGGCTTGTGGTTGGGCTCAAGTCTAACTTAACTAATGTTGGTCCATGACAAGTCTAGTTGGGTCTAATAGGTCCACTAACAACTAATCTAACTAATGGCAAACATACTAAACATTAACTAAATGCAATACATAAATATATGCAACCATATCAAATATTAAAATAACATAAGCTAAAAATATCCATACTAGTTATAGTAAAATAAGATATCAATCAAACAATATTTTTTTTATAAAATACCAATATTTGAAAAAAGATAAAAATACCCCTCTCCATCACTCAATTCTGATTGATTCGCTTCTTTGCAAAATCGCTTGGTTCGCCCCTTGTTGCATTGCATTTTATGATCCGGCAGGATGCCTTTTTCAGATAGTCGGGATCCGACGTTGATTTTCGATTAAAATGTCCAGGTTTTGGGCGGCTGGTTAGTTTAGCTATCACTGTTGGAAGCCCCTGCGGTTGTTCGGCTGCGTACTCCCCATCTGCGTATCTCAAACTAACCCTATTTCATTTTCTTTCCTCTTTCTTTCTTTCTATCTATAGGTCGGCTTCATGCAGATAGATGTTCACCGTAGGAGATTAGTGCTCCTTGAGCTATGCCTTTCCCGGTGGCTTGTTCCCTTATCTGTCTTTTCCATCCAGTACTCACACTGCGTCAGAAAATCTTCGTCTTCGATCTCTCTTCGCAACAGAAGTATAATGTTTCTCTCGGCTCATGCGGTCATTGATTTAGTAAGGGGGTCTGCGTTACCCCCCTTAAAAAAAAATTGTCCTCGAAATTTAAGGGTGATCGTACTCCTTCTAGGTCAAACCCCCAGCAATCATAGTCCAAGAATTTCTTATCTAAAATCACAAAAAGAACAGTCCTATATAAAGAACAACATGCATGGTCATGGTCTTCGCCTGTCTTATTACTGATGTCTCTGTCAGGGTATTCTATTAGCTATACTAACTACAAGCATCCAAAAGGTACTAAAGAAGCAATTAATCAAAATAGATGGAAGGAACAGAAAGAAAGAATAGAACTCGCTAACCCATCACATGTAGTATCGATCTCCTCGACCGTCATCACAAATTCTCTGCCCTGCTGAGGTAGCTCCCTCTGCGGGTGATGAGCAATCTGCGGTGCTACAGGTGGCCAAAATCCACCTCTCTGCCCTCAATCTGTACCCTGGCCTGGACGATGAAGGGTCCAGAGACAATCCTTAACCATATGCTCCGTTTATCCTCAATGTAAGAATGCTCCAAGTCTCTTCCGGCACATCTCCCAAGTATGCCTAGTCCTCTAACAATAGGTGCATTTAGGAGCCTGTTACACCTATATCTGAGGCTGTTGTGGCATCCACTGTACTGGAGCTTGTACTGGGGCAACAATTGGCTCATGTATCTGATATTGCTGTTGATAAACTTCGAACATTACGGAAAACTGCTATTGTTGGAGCTCGTAAGCCTCTTGATACTGTTGCTGGAACTACGGCCTCTTCGCCGGTCCCGTACTGCTACTGGCACCCCCAAACATATCTCGGTCCCTCTTCGGCTTCAAGTTCCACTCCCGCTCAAACTTGCGTGCCTCCGTAAGTATTTCAGAATCATAAAAAGACGAAATGAGGATCTTTACTTCCCAATTCAGACCCTCGCAAAAATGGATAGCCCAAACTTCTAGCTCCATCACCAAGTACTCCGAAAATCGGCTCTGCCTTTCGAACTCTACGGCGTACTCCTTTACGGACATGCTCCCCTGTGTAAGGCTCTCAAACTGCCTTACAAAGTCCAATCTGTCCGTCCGAGCAAAGAACTTCTTCTTGAAGAGGTCCTTGAATACCTTCCAAGGCCGCCCCACATCAGTAAGAAGTGGCTCATTCCTGAACTAATTATGGGCAACGTCGAAAAGTTGAAGTCCTACCGCCTCAACCTTCAGATCCTCAGCAATCACGATTGGCTCCCGATGATTTTAAATTTTTTCTTCTTGACCAGTATACCGACTGTATACTACATTATACTGACGGTATACTGCCAGACAGATATTTGTTTTACTTTTTGAGATATTTTTGAGAATTTCTTTATAAATAGTACTTAATTTTTTTTATTTCTTTTTCTCTCTCTTCTCTTCATCCTTTCTCTCTTGAGCTTGGAGCTTGGTCTTGAGACCTGGAGAGTGGTTTCTAAAACCCCTTCGTGGTGGTGGACTAGAAGGTTTAGGCTGGGAGCTCGTCTTAGGCAAGTACACCTTGCCGATTCTATGAACTTCCTTTACTTTTTGTCATTTTACTTTCCTGGAGCTTTGGTTGTTGCTTTTTAGCTTAGACTTGGTTTACTATAATTGTTCATCTTGTGATTTATAGCCTTATGATCTTTCGAATTTGATTTCTGGTATAATCTTGTTTTGTCCCTTTTTGGTAAACTCGGTAGCAAAAATAGTACCAGAGTTTTGACCGTGAGTTTTAGTCCATATTGTGATATGAGACTTACTACTAGACTTGACTCCTTATTAGACTTGGTTCCTGATAATTTTTGAAAATTGATTTGTATTTCAAAAATCAGACTTGACTTGATTTTAACCATGTTTATCCTTGGAAATCGATATACCGACGGTATACTACAGTGGAAGAATATCAGGAATAGTGGGTAGTCCTTTGAGATATTAAGGGGTTACGGTCCTAGAACTACTGTTGTCTACTAATTATTCTTTTGTGTAGAACAAGTCCTGTGGGAGGATAGCTTAGATGCCTAATGAGTTCTCAGGTATTTTGAATGTCTGGTGTGCTTAATAGAAAGTACAGTAGCGCAGCACTACAAAGGAGCGTAAGGTCTCCATGCTACAGTGGATGACACCACCAAAAGGTTCCTCGGTAAAGGTAATGCCTCGGCTTCATGAGCCATGTTACAACGGCGTAGCAATATACATAGGCAGGTAGCCTAATACTGTAGAATGAAGAGTGTATGCATCACTACAAAGAGGCCAGTGTTCTTATATTACAGTGGTGTGATACCACAGAGGCAAAAGATGTAAATCCTCGGCTACGCGAGCCATGTCACAACAGCGTAACACCGCAAGAAAGCGCAAGGCTTCATGTTGGGTAGTTTGGCACTACAAAGAGGCTGGGACCTCATGCTACAGTGGTATGATACAACGATGAGGTTTAGCCTTGGCTCTGTGACATGTCATAGTGGAGTAGCACCGCAGGGAAGCTCGAGACTTCATGTCAAGAAATCTTTAAAAGAACTCACCTAGAGTATATGGAAATAGATATAGGCCGTCTCTTGAGGGAAAACTTATAGACACCCAAAATACATACACCAAAACCAGACGTGTACAGGGCCTTTAATGTGCAACCAGAAGCACAGCTGATGTCATTGTGTGAATGAAAAGAATTACAGCTATGGTAAAAAATTTAATGTTTAGTCCATTCTTGTATCATAATGTTGTTCGAACCATGCAAAAAGATTCAAGTCGAAGTGACATCTATCATAATGCATGATGTGCATTCACTATGGGGAACGCTCAACCCATATTTATTGAGATATGCGGAGGATTGTTGGTGTTTTTACCTTTGGACTAGCAAAGATAGTCTCACATTGGCTACACCACCAAGTGGGTATCTCAATATAATACATTTTATGAGTTGAGGTGTGCACATAGGGTGTGGTGGGGCACATGGGTTCCATGTGAGGGTGTTTTCCTAGGAGAAAAAAGAATTATCTCCTCATAAAAGCATTTATGCTTTTTGTCATGCTCTTGGAATTATTTCCATAGGAGCTAAGCCCTAAAGGGGCTTAGCGACTCGGACTCGAACTTGGGCTCAAGGGCGCAAAGTGACGCTTTGTTGGCACACTTTCCACTTACCATATTAGCATCGTCGCAATGCGCTTGTGCGCTGTTGTTGCGCTCATTTTATGTGCGAGTTTTATGCTCGTATTGCATGAGCGGACGCTGAATGAGCGTTGGACGGGAGCTGGACGGGCGCTGAATGGACGCTAAGCGGTCTAAGCATTGGACTGTGATTGTAGGATATCAATTTTGTATATTGGCTTTTTAGTCCAATATTGGAAAGAAGAGGAGGATGGGCTTCCATCCTTCCCTATATAAAAAGCCCTCTAGCCTCCTTTTGAGACAGACCAAAAAGTTGAGAAAGATGAGTCCAAAGGAGCTCGTTCGAGTCACACAAAGAGGTGACTACGAGTATTCTAGAAGTTCTCTTGTGAACTTGCTGGCTCCTGGGAGCAGATCATCGATAGAGGATGAATCTTGCTTTGAGCAACGGTAGTCTTCACCGCCCCAGCAAGAATAAATTTTTATTCTATCTTCTTATCTCTCTTTTTCTTGGTTGTCTAATTGCAACTGCGTTTTAGAAGGAAGAATGAATATAGTTTTTATTTTATTGTAACTCTGCTCTGTCCGTCTGCAACTGTAATTGCTAGAAAGAACAAGAAATTTGGTTAATTCTGATTCTTTTATAATCTTGAGGGAAAATTGTAATCGGAATCCTTATATAGTTCTTCGTAAAAATCAAGAAAAGTTAGAGTGAAAACTTTTGTGTGAACCTCTGATCTCGACTACGCGTTCTTCTATCTTTGGTTAAGCCTCGGAACTAACAATCTCAAAGCAAGATCCGAATAAAGATGGAGAACATCCATTCAAGTCTTCTGGACACAAGTTTTCATAAACTTAAGAAGATTGACAAATTTTACTTTGAACATTTGGATGAGGGAAGAGTCCTTTGTCAAATATTAAAAGTGAGTTGTTGGTACCTACCATTTTCGAGGATGGAGAAGATAGCGACTAAAGGGTATGCATTCCTGTTGGAAGAAAGATTACAAGATGACCAAGGATTGCAGAGTATGCGCACAAGGGGCAGACCTTTGCGCATGACAGGACTTGGCGCTTTGCAAGACTTGACGCATGGCAGCGCATTGGAAGTCTTGGGGTCTTGGCGCATGGCAGAGCTGGGCACATAGTATCTCAATGCGCAAGATATTCTCTGCGCATGCAGGACGCGCATGAAGGCTTGTGCACATGGATTGGCGCATGGTAGCTTATGCTCATAGATTGACGCATGGTGGCTTATGCGCATGGATTAGCGCATGGTAGCTGCGCATATATTGGCACATGGTGGCCTATGTGCATGAAGATCACTACACTATATAGGACTTGACGCATGGCTGAAATTGGAACTTGTAAGTAGAACCAATCCAAACCAATATAGCAAGAGGATGGAAACTAGGGCATCTAGCCACATGTGCTTTAGAAAGAGCTGTTGATCAAGGTCGAACCTTTCAGTGGTGAATGTCTTGATGGCAAGCACGGATCAAGCAGAGTATCTCGGGATTGGGAAAATGGTTCTGAGCTTCAAGAAGTTATAGTCAAAGTAGTGCGTGCAGCAACGTACCAGTGATTACCAAGGACCTGATCTCAGAAAGTTTGTTTCATACTTGAGAGTGAACATCCATATTTTTTAGATGGTGATATCTTGGCAGGAGATATACTTTAAAATAAAGCATTCTGTTCAAATGGATGTTCGAGCTTCTGCTTGTGACTGAAGTCTCATTATAAGAGTTGTGGGACCCCAGACTAGAAATTATACTTCGTACTGCCAGATGTCTAGTCTAGGGTTTATCTCCAAATGTGGGGGTAAGAAGGTGGAGAAGTGTAGGATCTGCGTGCAGACAAAGATCACAAAAAAATTGTTTAAACGGGTAAACCAAAGTACAGATCTTCTGGAGTTGGTTCACTCAGATATCTGTTACTTCAAGCAGTTCTCCACAAAGGTCAAAAGGAAGTACTTTATTACTTTCATCGACGACTATTCGAAGTACGCGTTTGTCTATCTGCCCTAGTTAAAAGATGAAGCATTCGAGAAGTTCAGAGTTAAGGCTGAACTTCAAATGGAGCAACAACTCAAGAGACTCATAAGTAATCTAGGCGGAGAGTATAGGTCTATTGAATTCGCATTATTCTGCAAAGAAAATAGAATTGTCAATGAGACAACTGCTCCGTATTCTTCTTAATCAAATATAGTAGTTGAAAGGAAGAACATGACGTTGACAGAGATGATGAACTCAATATTGTTGACTACGGGTCTTCCAAACTACTTCTGGAAAGAAGTTGTGCTGACAGCTACGTTCATTCTGAACAGAGAGCCATACACAACTTTCGATGTCACTCCTCAGGAAATCTGGTTCAAAGTCAGACCCAACTTGAACGTCATTCGAGTGTGGTAGTGTGTTTGGCATTTGTGAAGCATTCGAAATTAAAGATTCAGAAGCTGAAATCGAGGACTACGAAGAAAATCTTTCAAGGTGATGCTGAGAAGAGTAATGCTCGAAGATTTCTTGATATCAAATTAAATCATATCAATGAATCTCGCGACGCATAACTCCTCGAAGACAAATTTGTAAGCCACAAGAACATTGTTATCGCGGATATTTTAGGAAATAGTGTGGGTGTATAGGAGGCTGGAGCTTCCAACGAAGATGTAGTCTAAGAAGAAGTTGTCATCCCAATGATAACGATCGAACTAGAACTCACAGATCCGGTGTCTAAGCGAGTGAGGAGAGTAAAGAACTTCGAAGAAGATTTTGTCACCTATCATGTGGAAGCAGATCCGCTTACCTACAATGAGGCAATGAAGACCAGAGATGCTGTCTTTTGGAGGGAGGCTATAAATAATGAGTATGACTCAATAAACTCTAACCACACTTGGGTGTTGGTCAATCTGCCTGAAGGAGCTAAACCAATCAGGTGCTTATCAAATCTTCAAGTCGATAAAGATGAAAGCAGATAGAAAAGTTGAGTTCAAGACAAGGCTATCTGCCTAGTGATTTTCTCAGACAATAGGGGATTGAGTTCTTTGGCACCTCGATGAGGGTGTCATAGATCAGGATGATGATTGTCGTAGCTGCTATTCACAAGTTGATTATTTATCAGATAATGGAAAGACAACAAGTCTTGGATGAAGACAGACATGAGAGATTCACGGACAACAGTCAGAACTATTGTCATACAGGTTTGAATACAGTCTGCGAGTTGGTCATATCTTGATACGGCCTGAAGCAATTTTCAGGATGTGGCAGTAGGAGTTTGACAAGTCATTTAGTCAAAGTTATCGCAAGATCAGCGAGACGGACAAGTATGTGTACACGAAGTTCGCTGATAATGGAGGAGTCATTGTTTGTATCTATGTGGACGACTTGCTAGTCCCAGTTGTGGACACAGAAGTATCACTAACAAAGATGTCATTTTTGTCCAAACTCAGGACATGAGATTGCGGATGTCATCCTAAGGATATAAGATAATCCGGATGCAAGATGGGCTTGCTTAGTCACAAGCTCTCAGTATGAAATATTGATCACACGCTTTAGGTATCAGGGACGATACTCCTCAGGTGTGACATGAATATGAAGCCAAATCCAAGAAAAAGCGCATGTCTGTTGGTATACTCGAGCATCATCAGGTGAATGATTCAAGCTACGTGTACCACCAGGCCTGACATAGCTTTTATTATAGGGATGCTAAGTTAGTTCATAAGCAGTATATGTGTTGAACACTGAAAGCTGTGAAAAGAGTCGTTAGAATTCTCAGGAGAACTCAGTAGCAATCATGTGCTACAACAGTTATCCATATATGAAGGAAGGCTTCGGTGATGTCAGTTGGTGCTCAGGAAAGAAGAGAGAAAGATCCACAAGAGGACGTGACTTCTCCAAGGATGGTGTATAAAGCTGTAAACCCCTTCACCCAAAATATGTATTTTGTGTATATTTTATATTATTATATTTATTATAGATTATTTTAAATATTGAATTTTTTTAGAGTATTCTTTTAGTTAATAAAAAATAAATTTCTTGATATATTTACTTATATAAATATTTATTTAGAATTATTTTTAGGCTAGTTTAGATTTTTGGAGATTTTTCTAGAATTTTTGGGTAATTAAAACCTAGGAAACATAAATTTCTAGGACTTCCATAATTTACTATGAGACCATAGTTACATGTTGTTCCTACCAAACATTTATTTTAGAGTTAAAATATTTAAATATATTTTCTCTAATTTATTTAGAATTTTAAGGAATTTATTTGGACTTTTGGAATTATTTAGGTTTTATTTGGATATATATAGTCTTAATATTAGATAGATGCTAATTTAGTGTTAATAGATATTAATAAGATTATATATAAATTATTTATTTTATCTTTAATTCTATTTAAGATTATAAATTATTGAGATAAACTAAAACTCTATTTTAAATTAATCATAATTCTATGTCTACTACGAAAGCAACTTAATTCATATCATATCCTTATTTGAACTGATCATATTCCTTTCCAAATTAGATAATCCTAGTCATATTCAATTAAGTAGTCTCCACTATTATAAATATCTATTAGACTTATGGAATAAACTCATCCTTCATTTTTTTCCCCCAAACTCCTCTCTTTTTCGTCCAAAAATAGTCGAAATTCATCATAAATTTAGTCTCATTTTGTAGTAGTTATGACGACTTAAAAAGACGATATCTCCTAGCTCCGGACTCCAAACGTGCTCCAATTTTTTTTGTTAGAACTGTATCAAGGTTAGTTTTCTGAATATATAATTTTTTTTAATAATTTCTAAATTTTTCCAAAAATTTCTAAAAGTGCCAACTGTCCAAAATCAGACGCGTTTTGGTGTTTTCGAGATTTCGGGAGATCCTGAACTCAAAATTATTAGCTGTTTAAAGTTTCAAAAAATATGAAATGATGAACTTCCATAAAATTATTTTTTCTGAATTTAACGTGCAAGTTTAGTCTACTATAAATTTGTGCATCGTAGACGTAACTAGAAAACCACCAAAACTGTCATATGTGCGTCATTGTGGTCATAACCCTTGACCGACTTATGAATTTATGAAACCGTCGATTCTGGCGCTCATGTAGCATTTAAATCTATAGGATTCCACACACAAATCTAGGATTTGAGTCGGTTGACTTTTTGGTCAACGAATTGCCTCGATTTGTGTCACGGATCCTAAATCCGTAAAGTTGACTTTATTTGGACCAAAATTAGGGTTTAACAATAAAATCATATTATAATCAGACTAAAATAATATTTTAGGTTATTTTATTCAGAATTAAAATAGATAAAAATGGAGAAAACTATTGATCCACTTTTGTAACCTAACGTGTTTAATTTATGTAACGGGTAGATCGGACGACGCATTGAGTTACGACTTCATCATTTTTCAGAGCAGACAAGTATACAATGCCATTTTGCTATGATTTATATTCCATATGGTGCATGCATTTTATTTTCGTTATTTGGTTCATATATTTTAACTGTTATATAAACTGCGCGTCTAAAAATAACTTAGGTGCAACGACGGTGGCGTCGTCTTTTGTTTTTATTTATATTATGCATATTGACCTAGTTTTACGAGACCACCCCATTATCATGAGGCATTCTTATGTTTCATTGGCAGTAACATAGTTGTTACACGAGTTATGAGTCTCATGTAGGATACGTACTTGCGTGACGAGCTGACCATCTGTGCGTATAGGACGTGCGACGGATAGGGATAACTACTGATAGAATTGGATGATTAGATGCTTTAGCAGTCATTAAAGATGTCATTGTGTCATGGATATGACATGAATAGAGCATGGAGTGGGAAGAACAACAAGTAAGATGTTTGGGCTCCTTTGCACTTTTCCTTATATAACTTGTACGATCTGTCGGAGATGCGTGGTCAGCTGACCCTTATATTATATTATTTACAGGCGGCCTCTGACGATCGAAAGATGTTACGCTCTTTAGGCCCCTTATTCTTTGAGAGAATCATGCCAATCCCATTTTTAGCCAGATAACCCACGTGTTGGAAAGTTGTTCTCAAAGTGCATTCACATAGACGGTTAGGCGACCCTTGGATATTTTTTTTAGTACTTTATTGGCATATTATTTTTGTATCTTGTTATGTTCCTCTGAGGACCTGGTCCCTCTCCAGGTGTAGACGAGCAGGATTATCCGCAGGAGTACGTAACTGGACCTGACGCTTCTTACCAAATTGAGGATGTCTTACCTTCGGAGTACCACTGATTCTTCGCAACTGATGGATATTTTAGTTGCTATTATTTTATTGACATTTATCTTATATTGGAGTTTTGATCTCATCTCTCATTTCATTTTTGGTATAGTTGTCTGGCAGTGGATTTGTTTTCACCCGACTATCATTCTTTGATACTTCATATTTGAGATTTAGTTATTTATTTCATATTTATATTTAGTTCTGTGGATGAGATCTAGTTATGACCTGTAACTTATGACATAAATCTATACTACTTGTGAATTCTTATTCATAATACAGCGTACGTATCTGTTATGGTTTTCATATATTGGAGTTGTCATATATATATGGCTGGCATGCTTATGTATTCCTTGTCCTACGTATTCTAGGACTGGGGCGTGACAAAAGTAGAATGGCTCTAGAAGCTCTCAGATGATCTTCCTATAGTTAGTACACAGATTCGGGTGATACCGACATGCTGTGAAAACAATAAAGCTGCAGCAGTGGCATCTGTTCATCTCTTCAACAGTTTGAAGAGAACTATGTGGATAGAACACATGACACTGAATGAGTGGAGATTGCGTGGATCATTGAAGTGCTTTAATGATCGAAGTTAGATAAATATGGCAAATTCGTTCATGATAGGCCTCAAGGGCAAGTACTGGACACTGAATGAGCACAGCTAGCAGAAATTATTACAGTGTTTGATGATCAAAGCCAGGAGAGTCTGGCAGATCCGTTCATGTAAGGCCTCCAACGCCAGCTGATCCCAAGAACTATAAAGGAGGGTATTACTCCATGTTACAGTGGCGTGACACCACACGAGGGAGTGAACCTCGACTTTAGTTTATGTCACAGTGGTGTAACACCGTATATAGTCAAGGACACAACATATATAGGCTTGGAGGACCTATGATATTGTGTCTTTGCAATCCTACCATTTAGTTTTATGTTATTAGTTCAAAGAGAAATCTACTAGACATCTAGCTATTGGTTCAAGGAAGGACCATTGACTGGGAGAATATCAGGAACAGTGGGTAGTCCTTTGAGATATTGAGGGATTATGGACCCAAAAACACTATTGTCTACTAATTGTTCTCTTGTGTAGAACAAGTCCTGTGGGAGGATGACTTAGATGCCTAATGAGTTCTCAGGCATTTTGAATGTCTGGTGTGCTTAACAGAAACACTAAGGTCTCCATGCTACAATGGGTGACACCACCAAGAGGTTCCTCGGTAAGGGTAATGCCTCGGCTTCGCGAGCCATGTCATAGCAGCGTGGTACCGCACATAGGCAGGTAGCCTAATGCTGTAGAATGAAGTGTATAGGCAGCACTAAAAAGAGGCCGGTGCCCTCTTGTTACAGTAGTGTGACACCACAGAGGTAAAAGATCTAAATCCTCGGTTACGTGAGCCATGTCACAACGGCCTAACACCGCAAGGAAGCGCAAGGCTTCATGCTGGGTAGTTTAGCTTCAAACCAACGGTTAAGATTAGATGACTTAAACAAACATCCAACGGTTGATAATACGAAAATATTTGGGGATACAAAAAATTGAAAATGCGGATCCCTCCTCTCTCTCTCTCTCTCTCTCTCTCTCTCTCTCTATATATATATATATATATATATATATATATATATATATATATATATATATATATATATATATAACCAATGTAGTAAAAAATCATAAAATATCAAAATAAAAGGATAAAATAGAAAACAATTTACCCCACGACACAAGATATACTCCTAGAGGGACGATGACACATCAAGTTTAATAATGGATTACTCGGCCATATTTCTTATATATATTTTCGTCTAGTTATTGAAGACACTTTTTGCTATTTTTTCTCTGGTTATATTTTGAATAAAGACTTCCATCTTTAATTAATTTTTTTTTAAATAGAATTCTTAAAACTGAAAAAAAAAATGTTGTACAGAATTAACAACTTCATCTCCTATCAAGATTTTTACACTTAAGCATTTTTGTATTTTCTTTGAAATACCATTCGTTGGATTATCTTTTTTGGCCATTCAGATTAGATCTTTAGACTATCAAAATACTAGCAATATATATATATATATATATATATATATATATATATATATATATATATATATATATATATAATGCGGCTTAGAACCGATTTTTAATTTAAGCCGTTTAAGTCGTATGTATATCATCAACCAATTATTTTAAAAACTTAAAAATTATTTTAATACCGGTTTTCTCACGTGTAGTTGAATGTTTTCTCACGTAGAAAAAAAAAATTAAAAACCTAAAATTCTTCTAACTATGTAAATCTTAAAATATTTTAAATTTAAATTATATTTAAACTAACTAATTGATATTATCTAAGTAAACATATATCCAAAATTTTAAATATATATTTATAATAAGTCATAACTAAAATATATTTAAAATATTTGACATAATTTAAATTTCTATATTTCAATAATATCGTTTTTTTTTTACGTACTATTAACGTACGTAAAAATATATATATATATATATATATATATATATATATATATAATCGGAACCATACAATTAGTACAACTCATAAAAATACCCATTCATCCAAACCATAGAAATAGAATAGAAGTATACTACACATCTCAAAAATACTATACAGATCCTTATATAAACCCCAACACAAAAGTACAAATTAAGTCCGCATGAATGTATCCATTTAGCCATAGTACATACGCAAACGCCAAACCATGAAGTACCTAATACAGCCCTTCATAAAACCTCACCAGACATGTCTATCGATGGTGGTAGATACCAGCCCCCTACGCGCAGTGAAGAAGAAATAACATAACAAGTTCGCCAGAGTGAAGAGTGCTTACGCCCAAAGTACGTACGTATTGTACCCATCGATAATGGTCTTGTTACTTTGGTTGACCTGAAAGTTGATTACTTTGGTCAACATGAAAGTTGGCACGACATTGAAACGAAATGTGCTCTGGCATAGCTCACCTAAGTAATGGCGACGCAAAGAGACGTTGATGTCAAACTGGGTGGTGCTGGCATCCGCATGAATGGTGGTGGCGACGACCAAGAAGGTGCTGGTTGGTATCATTTACAACAAATTAATTATTGATCGTCGACAGATTTAGATTCATAAAAAGGAAAATAAAGTAAGAAAGGAACTAATTAAGAATAATTCCAAGTAGTTATAAATCTATCCAAAGATTTGTTGTGTTGTGCCAAAAACATATATATATATATATATATATATATATATATATATATATATATATATATATACCAAACTCAATAGTATGACAGATTTTCTTCTGAAATAAAATAGAGTTAGAAGAGGGATATGATTCAACGAGGATGTAAATAATTTCAAAATAGATAATTAGCTGCAGGACAAAAAACTAAAAGTGAGGCTCAAGAATTTAAAGGAAATTATTCCTGAAACTTGGTTCACAAATTAACAAAACTGAGGAAGGGCCAAAATCACTTAATCATGATGATCATGAAATCAAGAAAAGGTCGGGATGTCCGAAACTACAGATTAAAAAGCGAAGAAGAAATCGATATATACATCGACTGCACAGACTCCTCCGTTGGGTACCATGATGTTTTCATAGAAGCAATGGGACGCGCTATTATTCCATATTCGCGGCGGTGCTCCTCCTCCTAATCAGCAGTAGTTGTTCTTTGGACAGGTTCATCTTCTAGGCTAGTCGCGGTGCTCCTCCTCCTCCAGATCACCAGTAGTCCTAATTAGGACAGTTTATTGGTTTGTGAGTTTTGGCATCTTGAGTCATTTATGTATTCATTTCACAGAGTTATTGAGATAGTGTTTCAGACTTTATTTGTTGACAATCAATACCAGTTGTGATGCTTACTGGATATTTATTTTCCAACTAAGTTTGTAATTTCAATGTGTCTATTTCTTTAAATTTTACTTTATTATTCATATTAAATGAATAAAAATTTACTGGTGTTGAGTGTTCCACCTAAGGGGTTGACGAACCCAGAAAATTCAACGGAAGGTTGCTCCGGATCTAATAATATAAATTGTGAATTGATAAACTGCAGGAAGATTGTAATGTGAATAATATACAAGCTGGATTTTTTTTTTGAATTAGCGACATTTAGCGAATTTTAGCGACAGTCAATGACGCAAAAAACGTCTCTAACATGTATCATAACGTCGCTACTCTATACCAGTAACGTCGTTAGGAGTTGCTAAACGTCATTGATATGCTGACATTGAGATATTTGTCATGTCAGCTAGACGTCGCTACCGACGTTTACCGACACCAAAGGAGTCGCTAATATGGCTTCGTGACGACGTTAAACGTCGCTAAATTCAAAAAACTTGACGACGTCATAACGTCGCCAATAAACGTCGCTACTGAGACGTATTGCGACGTTTTACTTGTCAACGACTAGCTAAAACACGACTACCATTAAACGTCGCTAATTATATTTGGCGATATTTTTTTACCAATTTAGCGACGCTTTTAAACGTCACTAATATGACTTATTTTGGTAGTGCACATGTACATATATGCCAGATAATGATGGAAAAGAGATCAATTAGTATGTAAGTTCGTAGTTAGTGGAAATCACCTGAACCTTTGGCTGCCAACATCTTCTTCCAATGGGATTGGACTCTGGTCCTCAGGTTTGGATGCTATAGCGTATTTCTTCATTGTCACTATGTACTCAAAACATTGGATTTCTGTTTAGTTACCCATTATTTCCATACCCTTAGCTCCTTCTCTTCTTATAGCTCGATGATAGGCAAAAAGAGGAATATATGGAGCAAATAATTCCCCAATAATGCCAATTGATTCTTGCACTAGCTTTCAATTCCTAATACAAGGAACGAAGTATTTCGTAGGCACATCGAATCTGTACTATATCTGTGTATTGTCAACATGCAAAACTGTAGTGAAGACTGAAGTTCATGCATCAGTTTGTTCTGTGTACCAAGATGCTTTGTACTTTTAAATTTCTGATGGACAGATTCAAAAATCTCCTCTTTAATTCCTTGCGGTCGGTTATAGATGCCATTATTGTTGGAGCCCAAGTTGAATGCAAGATACATTTAGTTCATAGTCGATGACCTGACCAAACTAAATTAAAATAATTCTTCAAAGGAGTGTCACCTTGAGGTTTGCTTAACCATATGTTCACTACTAAAATACTGAACATTAGTGACAAAATATTGGCGACGGTTGACATCCGTCGCCTAATAGCGACGACTCAGTGACATCTTGACGACAAATAACAGTTGTTTAGAAATTTACTTAATTTCCGTCGCAAGGTCGTCGCGATGTCGTCACCGCATTACGCGGGAACAACGTACTAAATCTTTACGACAGATATGCGATGGCTACTCGATTGCGACGACGTAATAGGACGTCGCTGGCCCGTCGCCTATGACTGTGCTCTAAATTAAAAGAAAAGACAGTCGATCAAAATTTAAAATTTCGATCGACCGCTCTCTCTCTCTCTTCTCTCTCTCAATCGACTATCCCTCTCCCTCTCCGATGAGCTCCTCCCCGTGGTTCCCACTCTCCGGCGTTCCCATTCCCGTGGTCCCCTCTCTCCGGCGACCCATTTTCCGTGATCCCCTCTTCTCCGGTGATCCGTCCGTTATCCCCTCTCAAGTGAGCTCCTCCCTCCCGTGCTACCCTCTCTCCGATGTTCCCCTTCCCGTGGTCCCCTCTCTCCGGCGACCCCCTTCCCGTGGTCCCCTCCCCTATCCCACTATAAATTATCATCCTATCTTCTATGTGTGTGGGTGTTGTTTCTGTGGCTACTCTTTTGGTTGGTGGTGGTGGTGTTCTTGTTGTTGCCAATGTGGAGGAAGAGAGGGAATGGATATTTGAAAGATATTTGGTGGTGGTGTTCTTGATGTTGTCTGAAATCGGTGTTACCGTATCATTTTGGGATAGGCGACAACTGTTGTAGGCTTGAATCCTGATCGGAGTTCATGTCCCATTGAAAAATTAAGACCCTTTTCAACGAAACCAAAATAAATATCTGAATAAATTTACTCTTTTTGCATACACATAGAATCGTCGACTATGTCGGAAGAAATTTTATAATTGGTCTTTATGACCTTGGGGGCTGACTTCAATAAGAAGCAGAGACAATCCCTAGAGATAATCCCTAGAGATGACATGATCCTCCTCTCAATATGTCCCTGCCCTCTATATCCCTCCCCTAAGCAATGATGATACCACAACTCATCACTATATTTTATAGTGTGAGCTGATGTCTTAGCATTACATTATGTGGGTTCATCTAAATTCTGTTATATCATTCAGATACTACATTTGATAAGAACATATACTACACTAATATACAGAACATAGATGATTCACACTAATATATGCTAGAATAAATTTTGGGTAGTGTTCTGAGCCATCGATATCCGGATTCATGTCGATACTAAGCGAAAACGTATCATATTGAACAAATGTCTATGTTGTAACTTTTATTGAGGCGGTTTGGAGAATGCAATAACCCCCCCCCCCTCCCAACATGTGATGCAGAGCTTCATATTGAACAGACCAGCAAAAAAATTTCTTCATAGGTAATGGGTTAAATCAGATTCATGTCGATACGATTCCTATCGACAGAATTCCGGCATGACCTACCAGCTATGGAGAACTTTTTTCGTTTGATTTGTTTGATGTGAAGCTTTGTTTCACATGTTTCTCTACTTTCCACTATGGTAGAATACGCGAAGTACTAATTACAATAGTTTTGGAATATCCATCCAATGTCGTATGTTGTAGTGCCTCGTTCCCTATGTTCGTGGAGGAAGGTTAAGAAATACTTGGTATCGTTCGATCAGGACAGATTGAATCAAGATTATTTTCTCATTATGGATTGGTTTCTTCCAAATCGAGTCCCACACTCAGCGGATCATGCCTCGAGGAATGACTCGACGACAGAGTCACGAGGGGCCTTTCCATTGCGCTGGTTTCTTTGCCCGTTTTCGATGTTACTTGGTTGCTTTCTTGTTGGTTTTGTGACTTGTATTTTCTTGAACGATTTTGATAGATTTTATTATCTTCGATCGTTGAACTTTGTATTTCATATCAAACTCTGGGAGACCGAGGCAAGAGATATTGATCATTTGTGGGTGCGTGCAGGTGAATGTGTAGGTGACGCGAAAGCGGAGTCTTGAAGATCTCTCCTTTCTCAATTCACCAGGTTGTGAGTGGACTTACCTTCGATTAGATCCCTTCTTCCAAGTCTTCACTCTTAATAATCTGAATCGTTTGTGCGTTCCGATCAATGATACCATAGTAATAATAATTGATTCAAGATAATAAGAAGTAAACTTGGAACACTTATGCTTGTCACACCACTTCACCGTATGATCTTATTGTTGCGTGCTTGTCCGCTATGCATATATTATTTTATCATTTTAGTTATAGTTAGAACTTATTCATCTATAACTGTGAAATATGTAGTACATAAGTTGTAATATGATTGCTTGCACAGGTAGACTGTGCTATCACACTGTGCCTAAGTATCTATGCTTAATCCTGATGTCTTGAAATGCTTGGTATGATTACTTAGTATAGAGACATCTTATGGTCATGGACAACTTGTGAACAAGGTATAAAGTTCCTGCGAACGGTCACCGGGGTACTGGAACCGCTTCGTCCTAGGCGGAACATCAAGGTAGCAGCGCTAGCATCTCGCGCGAGTAAGACGGGATGGCTCGTAGCGGGGCTCGCTACTGGTGCTACTACCATCGTCGTCTACTCAGACTACATTCCAAAATGGCTCACAAATTCAGTGACCCCATAAGTATATTTAAACTGTGCAAGCTAACTATGTCTTCATGGCAGGAAAGATCATGGTAAATTATGTATAGGTAGTTCAGACGGACATGTGAAGTTACCAAACGGTGGCATATTTATTTCAGTTATTTTAAACCTATTGCATGTTGTAACTTGAACATAGGCCAGATAGATAGACCACAATAATAATTTATATGCTTCATATGAATACTATATCAATTTGGTTAGTTTGGTTAGCTCGCCCTCACCAGTACTTTTCAAAGTAATCACCCTCGTTGCAGCAGGTTCTCCGAGCCAAGGCGACGCGGCGAGGAGATAAAACTTCTTCCCCCAACCGTTACATTACTCGACGCACTCTGTTTGTGTCTTTTGAAGCTTGTATAAATTATCTGGAGCTTGTACACACATCTTATGCAGCTCTAAGGCAAGGCGATAGTTTCTCCCGAAGGTGTCTATTATTTTTTAAAATTTTAGTATGGGATATAATGTATGGAATGATTATCTCATTTTGCGCCCATCTTGTAAGCCCACGCGACCCCCTTTACTTTTGAGTCAAGAGTTTGTAACAGATGTACATTATCAATAAAGAGAACTTTTTTTTATTTTAATTTATAATTTAGGTTCCGCACTCTTTTGTTGTATTTTTTTTATATTTATCATTATGCTATGCCTTGTTCGGACGCGCCTTACGCTCGCACGAAATCACGCCTAGGGGACGAATAACTATTCTACGAAATTGGGACATAACATATTGGTATCAGAGCATGGCTTCAGATATTTTGGCCTCATGTCAGAAAAGTTTTCATAAAATGACCATGTCCCTCCCAGTTGAACTCTTGAAATCGTTTGGCCAAAATGAGATGTGTTCCATACAGTGAGTCTGTAATACTCTATGAGACTGATGCAAGTTCTTTATTTTTTAAGGAATGGCTCAAACTCAAGGAACAACGCAAGTAGAAGCGCAAGTGCAAGCAAGTAGTTCGGGCACTTCGGCAACCTCTAAAAGCCAACAACCTGAGCCCTACGTCGATCCAGTTGAGCGGATGATGCAAATGCTTGAGGCGCAGCAGCGAAGGGATACGGCTCTATAAGACAAATTTGAGAAGAATCTAGAATCCTAGTTCTCGGTCCAACAGAAGCAAGTGGAGGCCCTGCAACAGATTATTCAGACCATTACCTCCAACTATTCCGCAACGACAGCGACACAGGTGTAGCAACCAACAAATGAAGTCGAGACGCCTCTGTAGAAGCATGAAAAGTCACTCCATGCACTCCAGTTTACATCAACAAATAAGAAAAAGATGCATAATAGTGGTGGACGCATAACACCCTCGGATATATGATATCCCGAGATGCATGCCGCCCTTTGATGCATCGTCCATATAGTCACATCAGAGCATTTATGACTCCAAAAAAATAGACAGTCATCCTGACTGCCTCGAATCCTGCATCGAGGATTTGAATCCGGGCTGGCGACTTCATCATAATTACTTTTGGCAGTATACAACTGTTCAAATACCACAAATGCAGAAGATGACAAACATCTATGCGTATCATTTAACTTGATTCATTGGCTATCATCGCTTCAATCGAGTAAGCAGCGGAAAGGAACATTGTTGCAATGCAATATATTTAGCCAACTGAGTTTTCGGGACAATCGAGGCAACTTGGGTTCCTTTATGCAAAGGCATTCGTTCGTTCCATACATAATGCCCCCTTATATGATAGCATCTCGGGGCAACAAGCGAAACCAGGATTCTGGGTCTTAGGGACTATGGCACGCCTATCGCTCCCTCGGACGATCCAGTACCTGCAAGCAATTAAACTGTTGGAGGGTCAGCACTTTTATAAGTACTGGTGAGATAAAACAACTGAACAGAAACAAACATTCACTAAAACCAACACTAAGTAATCATGTTATAAAATATTATATTACTAGTGATCTTTCTAGTTTTACCTAGGTTCATTTCATGCAGTTCGCTAGCAGAGTCATATTATATTATTTGGAAACATCTTTGGAAACAGAGTTTCATATTGAAATATGCTAGCAAGCAAGCCGTTCGTTCATGTTCAGGGTGTGCGCAGCGTGTCTCGTGAGACTCCAGGGTCAAATGCATAGCTAGACACATAATGCACAATCTTAGGGGCAGTCATCTATCCAAGCCAACAAAATAACTTAGCTATATGCAGGGCGGTCCCCGAGTATCTCAAGATCGGCAGCTGGTTGTACAACATACCAATGACTCATTCATCTGATGCTAATGGCAGCTGTGACCCATGGTGGCTATGACGCATGCAGTTCAGCTCTCCACCGAAAGCCATTGTCCGACCGCATACGAATACATGGAACACTATCAAATAAACTCTAGTATACATATGAAATGAACCATCAGAATAGTTATCATTGTTACTGGGCAATCCGACTTATCACTTGAACACATTCAGGCACAATATGGTTCTCTCGAAGCATAGACGATAGTGAACATGTTCATGCACTCTAGGCAAGCGTTTCAGGATTCTCGTTTAGTAGACTTATCGTTTCAAAGACAAGCTAGATGAGTTTGTTCATTAACATGCAAGGCAGGTTCTATCATTCTCTTATGAAAATATTGCAAGCAAAAACTCAGGTTATTATTAAGGCGTGCAAGAATCAGAGAACGAAGTTCTGCCCACTCACCTTGATACATAATACCGACGCGGAGCGGGACATTGCATACTTACCAACCAACAAAAAGTTTTATCCTCGAAACTTCAAGGATAAACTTCTCGATATTCCAAGCAGCGATAGTGCCATCCCTCGCCGTACTCAATCGAAACAATCAAGCAATTCAAGTTCAGAAAACATTTGCACTTTGAGGATATCTATGGACGTATTGTATGTGACGCTCTATTGCAATACCATATCGATAATATCTCAGAGTCATAGCAACAGATTTTAGGCCAGAGGATCGATTCCACTCTGATACCATTCTGTCACGTCCCGGGCCGTCACGCCGCCGCTTCGCTTCGCTTTACCCCGCTTAGCCGGGCCGGATTGAGCCGGACGCGAACTACCGTGCCTCGGTGCACCACCAGACGCGAATCACCGTGCCCGTCCCGCGGGTGGCAGGAAGAAAGAAAGGGGACGTGTGGCCCGTTCGATTATATCGATGGACGTAATGCCGTACGAGCCTGGGGTTGCGCCCGCACAAGGCCATATCGTTTAAGTTTATTCGTTGGCTATCACAGCATCAATCGAGTAAGCAGCGGAAAGGGACATTGTTGCAATGCAATGCATTTAGCCAACTGAGTTTTCGGGGCAATCGAGGCAACTTGGGTTCGTTTATGCAAAGGCATTTGTTCGTTCCATACATTATGCCCCCTTATACGATAGTATCTCGGGGCAACAATCGAAACCAGGATTCTGGGTCTTAGGGTGTCACGCCCCAGTCCCAAAATACCGAGGGACCGGACGCGTGGCAATGGCCAGCAGCACACACCGATGGACAAACCCAATTTAATGGATCCATCGGGGCATACTTAAGCTGTAATACAATAATAATGGTCTAAATATACTAATCCCATCCACAGATATGAATACAACAATATCAGAATCATAAAGCAAGATCAATATTAATATAATATAAACTCGGGAAAATAACCCGATAATGAGTATGATACATCTGTCAAGATACAAGAATAAAGCTAACCACATCAAATACTGAGTATGGAAACAGTATATACTCAGAAGATACCCTCGGTGATCACGCGTCTACTGGATCTGGTACTGCTCCAGTGCCTGCTCCTAGTAATGCTCCTGCTCTGTAAACCTCGGGATAGATCTCATCTGCTAATCCTGGGGACATAATCCGGATACAGGTCCTCAGGGGACATAGCAAGGTACAAGAAAGCTCATGCCAAAATAAATGCAGTGCAGCACTAAATGGAATAATAGGGTAAATATATAACCAGCTAAGTGATATGCAAGTTGAGAGTTTTAGTCATACTCGGGCTGAGACTACTACAGGATCAGTGTCGGAGAAACCCATAGCAGTATTTTCTCGAAGGGCCAGAACTGGTGCCAAAGCTCTATACCAGAAACTCAGACACATCCAGATGACAATATATATATAATATAATCAGCCTTTTGTATGGTAAATCTCTCCCCACCCAATGTAATCTCACGTCTCATGTCCATGACACGCAGGATCAAAACTAATGCAGCAAGTCATATAATGTCTATGAATAAAATGTCTATGTCATAAAACATGTATCCTACACAGAATTACCATGAATATCTCAGGAAGATTCTATCTCATGAATAGTGTCAAGTATCCTGGGTCTATGTACTTGATAAGACAAGTACGAGAATATAAAGGGTCACGATGTCCATCTCTAGATGACACTACACAACATCGCGTGCGGTGTTGGCACCCGACTAATAATCGGACGCTAAGTAACTCACAAGGTCCAAGGTCAAGCATGCACAGATATATATACATAGTCAAAGGAATAAATAACAAGAACTGCAAGTTTGGCAAGGTACACTTGCTTGGGGTTCCGGCTCCAACTGTAGCTCTGGTCTCAGTGTGATCTGCAGGTACTACTCCGGTTGCTGAAATAAACATCACCATTAGATTAAAAAAATATCAAATAGCTAGAAACGCCTGTCCTTGAGTCCAATTTGGACACAGGGGCAAAAACGATATTTTCGGGTCAAAGCGAGATCCACATGTGGGCCACTTTGCACCAAAAAGCGTGTCAGGGTTAAAGGTCTCCAAATTTCTCAAACTCAGTGTCTACAAGTCAGGAACAAAAATACGAATCCAACGGAACTTCCAAAATTGGATTCCGATGAGCCGATCACAAAATCGCCCGTCAGGTGGAGCCGCGGGGCCCACGATACGCGATTTTGTCAACGTTCTCAGAATCGAACCAAACTTGGGTCACAGGACCAGCGTATTGCTACGAGTCCAATGGCGCAAGTTTCGTATCGATCCGACGAGTGTACACAAAGTTACAGCGCATTCCAGAACTGACAGATACGGGACGGTGTCCGCGGATACGCGTTCATTCCGGTGTGCAAGCACATCCAAATCAACTTCTGTGAAATCCTGCACATCCGTATCAACGGCGTGCACGTATCGGTGAAGATCGCGCATGACCAAGTCGTCCCGTTTGGCGGGGCGCACTAAGTTCCGGGGTAAAACAGGGTGTTATTTTTCCTGTTTTTGGATCGCGGTTCGCGATCACCACAAGACGCGATGCACCAAGCGGGTTACACGAGCACCGAGAGGGTCATACAGTCTACGCGACGCAACTAACGAAATCAAAAATGGAATTACGGGGTGAGAGGAAATGCTACCTGAACAGGGCTCCATGAAATCTGAATTTCACGTGTCCGAGTGTCCGTTTCGTGTCCTGCGTCCGTGTCTGGTATTGTTGCTGTGTCCATGTCTACTGTTGCTCTAGGGTTAGGGCTAGGGTTACGGTGCTGCTGTCCGGAGCTCGTCGGAGGGTGGCTGGGCTCGGGGCGGCCGGGGAGTGGCTCGGTGGTTGAGGGCGGAGGAGAAGTGGTCGAGGGGTTGTCGAACTAGGGGGCAGCGGAGAGGGGGAGATGGCTGGAGATGAGGGAGTCGGGGACTGGGCGGAGGAGCAGGAGGCGGTGAGGGTAGCGGCTGTGGAGGTCGAGCGGGGAGGAGATTATCGGCGGAGACGGGGGCTGTGGTGATGACGGAGATGGGGGAGGAGATGATCAGCGGAGACGGGTGCTGTGGTGATGATGGAGATGGGGGAGGAGATGATCGACGGAGATGGGCTAGGGCGGAGGCGGAGGAGAAAGATGTCGAGGCGGAGGACGGCGGTGCGGGTCTGGTCTTCTCCGGTGAGAGGGGGAGGGGAGATGGAGAGGAGATGGTTGCGGGGCGCTCGGGGCTGGCAGAAGCGGGGAGGCGCTGCGGTTCTCGAGTTAGGGTTCAGGCGGCTGTCGAAGAATACGGGGGAGGCTAGGTTTAGGGTTACGGCGGGCGGAGGGGGGATTCGGGGTGAGGACGAGGGTAAAGTCTAGGGCGGCCCTGGCGCTGCTCGCGGAGATGGGTCGAGGCGGAGGAGGGTTGTTCTGTTCTGGCGAGGAGAGGCGGGGTACTCCGGCGAGGTGGCCGTCGTCGGGAGGAGGTCGAGAGGTCGGGCCGGTGGCTAGGGGGTTCATGGGGAGACATCGGGGGCTGGTCGGCTATGCGGTGGAGGAAGAGAGAGACGGGGGAGAGTCGAGTCGGCGGCCGAGGGAGAGATGGGGGAGCTAGGGTTAGGGTTTCGGCCAGCGGGGGTTAAATAAGGTCGTCGGAATAGTATTCCGACATGAATTAGGTTTAGGGTTACGGTAAGGATTTGGGTAACGGGTTTGGGTCGCGGGTCGGGTCGGGTTTGGGCCCGGATCCGACCCAATAAAGAATTGGGTTTGGGTTTACTAGGCCGGTCGGTCCAGTTTGGTTTAGTTCGGTTTATTTGGAATAAACCCGGTTTATTTTTAGGTTTAAATTGGTTTAGTTATTTAATAGTTTTTAGGGCTTTAAACGCGTTTCCGGAGTCCAATAAATTCACAGAAAATTATCCTATGTCCAGTTTCTCATTTTACACCCAAAAATATTATTTTTATAATATTTTAATATTAATTAACAGCAAATAAAAATTATTTAATCACAAAATACCTTAGGTTTTAATTACAGAAAAAAAATCCCAGAAAATTACAGAAAATTGTGAAAAATCCAAATTAAAACTTCTGAAAAATCAGGGGGTTTACATAGGGATTGTGGCACGCCTATCGCTCCCTCGGACGATCCAGTACCTACAAACAAGTAAATTGTTGGGGGTCAGCACTTTTATAATTACTGGTAAGATAAAACAACTGAATAGAAATAAGCATTCACTAAAATCAACACTAAGTAATCATGTTATAAATATTATATTACTAGTGATCTTTCTAGTTTTACCTAGGTTCGTTTCATGCAGTTCGCTAGCAGAGTCATATTACATTGTTTGGAAATATCTTTTGAAACAGAGTTTCATATTGAAATATGCTAGCAAGCAAGTCGTTCGTTCATGTTCAGGGTGTGCGCAGCGTGTCTTGTGAGACTCCAGGGTCAAATGCATAGCTAGACACATAATGCACAATCTTAGGGGCAGTCATCTATCCAACCCAACATAATGACTTAGCTACATGCAGGGCGGTCTCCGAGTATCTCAAGATCGGCAGCTAGTTGTACAGCATACCAATGACTCATTCATCTGATGCTAATGGCAGCTGTAACCCATGGTGGCTATGACGCATGCAGTTCAGCTCTCCACCAAAAGCTATTGTCTGACCGCATGCGAATGCATGGAACACTATTAAATAAACTCTAGTATGCTTACGAGACGAACCATCAGAACAGTTATCGTTGTTGAGGGGCAATCCGACTTAACACTTGAACACATTCAGGCACAATATGGTTCTCTCGAAGCATAGACAATAGTGAACATGTTCATGCACTCTAGGCAAGCATTTCAGGATTCTCGTTTAGCAGACTTATCGTTTTAAAGACAAGCTAGGTGAGTTCGTTCATTAACATGCAAGGCAGGTTCTATCATTCTCTTATGAAAATATTGCAAGCAAAAACTCAGGTTATTATTAAGGCGTACAAGAATCAGATAACGAAGTTCTGCCCACTCACCTTGATACATAATGCCGACGCGGAGCGGGGCATTACATTTCATATATTTTATTTATTTATTCAAGTAAATAATTTTTTGTTATTTTTTTTGTAGGTTTTTTCCCTACAGTGCTACTCTAGCACGTGGGAAAATAATTAAGGGAAACTACCACGCCCCTACCTTATATTCTCCGATGTGCGCCCGACATGCAGTATATATGGCTTAACCAGATGAAGGTATATATTTGATCTTTTTCGTTATTATATTTATTAATTATTTTTTATCTATTTATATTAATTGCTAATTAAATTTGTATGTCAAAAAATCTACTGGTGGCCCGAGCATCGATATGCGGAGATCAGGAAGATATATCACGACGCCTATAGTAAGAAGATACGGTATGCAAAGGATGATTTGCAAAAAAAGATAAATGCTAGGAAGGAAAAGAAATCATGGATCCGTGATAATTTTTGGGAGAAGATGCAGAAGGAACTCAATACTCTGAGTTCAAGAAGAGGTCCGAGCAAGGGAAGAAGGCATGATCACATGGGCGTCTGCATACTAGTGGTCGATCCCCATCGCTACGCACCATTGAAACATGGTAAGATAACTCGAAGTACTTAAATATTTTCATTATATAGTTCAATAACATTAATTATCAAGCTAATATATTTACTTAATGTTTCGTACATAGGCGGAGAAGCTGATGAAAGAAGGGGGCGATCCCTCTAGTATCAGCTTCGCTGATGTTTTTGAGTATACGTACAAGAAGAGGAAGGTCAAAAGCTACGTGGACAAGAAGGCCATCAAGACTTCTATAAGTATTTCAATTTATATTATAAGTTAGAATAATATAAGGTATTATAATTTATATTACAATTTAGAAGTCCATTAGAAAATTAATCATGGCTCATTAGATATGCTGTGTTCCAGTCTCTACAGAGTGAGAGCGCCACTCGGGCCACTCAGGATGGGGTGGAAGAGAGTGTCACTGAGTTTTCACCTGCCACCACGTCCTCTTCCATGGTCGCTCAAACGAACGACCTTTTTGTACAGGCCGCTAGTGGAATAGGAAAAGACGAACACGTCTACGACATCGGCTCCTTGGTATCGCAGATGTTGGTATACTCGAGACCTCCACCGCTAGCATCTTCTGCTATGACACAACCTTATAGGATAGAGCAACTTGTTACGCCCACATTACAGGCCACAGTGGTGGGTACGCAGGAGTCGATCAGCAGCATGCAGGACTCCATGGCGCATGGTTCTTCCAGTGTTCGTGCTCCTCCCGTTGTTGTCCCTGGAGCCACGATATCTGGTCCTTCTGGTGCCTCTTCTCCTCTTGTTGCTGCTTTTGGCCCTATTCTATCTACTGGCGTAGTGATGAGGCTCCTAAATTTATTGTCGCCGAAGGTGTTAAGTTCACTACCATCTGAATTAGTGAATAAAATTCCTCCGGACGTCCTCTAACGTATGCGTGACCAAGGAACACCGCCAGATCGATATTTTTTTTATATTTAATATTTATTTATGTTGTAGTAATCTCAGAATTGTGGATATTATTTATTTGTGTTGTAGTACTCATGGACTTGTGGATCTTGTTTATGTACTTTGATTATTTTTTCGATATGTACTTTATGAGTATTTTATTTGGACTTGTATTTGGACATGTATCTGATTAATTTTATTATGTTAATGTAAACCCCCTCACCCAATTTTTATGTATACTTAACTTAGTGAGAGATTAGGGATCAATTTAGAATTATTTTAGATTAATTAACTAGAGTTATAAATTTATCTATTTATTTTATTCCCTCGTTGCACCTTGGCATTTCTTAATTATTTAGAGCAATGCACTAGCATTTGCTTTCCAACAAATTTTACATCCTTGACCTAGTCAAGCCAATCTTCAATCCTGATATTTGTGTCCCTCGTAAATGCACTTTATTGTGCTTTATTTTAATTTTACAATATTCGTGCACATTTTTTAATTTTAAATCTAACTTTGCATCATTGCCCGTTCCAATCGAAATTGGAGGCACAATCTCGACCATTTTGTCACAACCAAATTTATGACAATAATTTATTCCGAGTCAACTACGTCCGTGACACTTGCGTCACATCCAATTCAAATCCTATGCACTTCCAATTAATTAAAGAACACCATTGACGCTAATTTTAACTAAATTGGTGTAATGACTCAACCTAACCCAAAACTAGATCCAACACTAACCCAAACCCACACCCTCATGGCTCATACAAAATACCACACACCAATTCCCCCCACTACAACACACAAAATATGATATTTTTCCACATCGAATCCACTTTTTTCTCTTTGTGCAAGTCCTAAACTATTGGAGACTTTTGTACAAATAGCTAGCCATGTGTCCACCTCCTATTGGTTGGAACAAATGAAAGAAATCCACTTTGTCATGGTTGATCGGTCACATGTGCATCTTCCCCCTCTTTGCATGAAACTATTCAACCTACAATCAATCATAACCCTTCATTCAAACTTTATTCCATCACCACCACCCATTTCCTTCATGAGAACCTACACACTTACATAGAAATACTAAGGGGAGCCGGCCCTAATCCCTAGGCAACACACTCTCTCTCTCTCTCTCCTTATTTAAAATAACATCCTCTTCCTCTCTCCCTTAACATGCGGCCACCCTTTTTCCTTCCTTCTCACCACCACAACTCCGACCACAATCACCACCATCACCACCATTAACCACCATTACCATCTTTTTACCACCATCACCACCCCTAACTCCGACCACCACCCTCTCCTTCACCAGCTCCCCGATATCACCACCGCCAACCACTATCACCTCCGCCACCTCCTCCTCCACAAACCTGACCACCGCCATTATCACCATCACCACCTCACAACCACCATCACCAAGCGACCAACACCATCACCCGAGCCTCCTCTTATCCACACCTATCCGCCACCACCACCACCACCACCTTCACCATCAGCCATCACCACCACCGCCGCCTCCACCTACATGCTGCTGTTGCTGCCTTGCAAGTTGTCGTTGCTGCTCTTCTAACTATTGTTGCTGCTTTGGTTCTTCATCTTCTTCCTCTCCTCCTTCTTCTATACTTCTTCACCATCACCACATCATTCACCACCACCACCTAGTCGAGCCACCACCTCCCGATTACCAAGCCACTGCCGCACCACTACCACCCTCACTATTGGACCCGACCGCACCACCATCTCCTTCCTCCCATCAATAACCCGACCACCACCCCCACCTTGTTGTGCTGCTGTGTTATGCTGCTTCCTCCAAGCCACCCCTTCAGTTGAGCACCACCCCAGCACCCCCACCAAGGCCAGGCGAGCCTCCCCTACCACCTATAGTAGCCAGAGATGGTCGGACCGTCGCTCAACGAGCCCCCATTCCCGAGCTTCCAGTTTTAGTCCAGACTCAAGTGCCCTCCTTTGCGATTCAACTTCTCCCTCTTTGCTCAACGAAATGTCGATCCAATTTCTCTGGTATAATATTTATCTAACCCTTTTCCATCACCTTTAAATAGTTGTTTCAAGCTTGTATTAGATTGATAATTATATAAGTTCCAAAATCAAAGAAAAATAGTTTTTTTTAAACATTAAAATTTTTTGATACGGAGTTGGTCCCGTTAAACTGGAAAACCAAGTCACATACCGATTGTACCGAAAGATGCGTATGATATTTCATAATGTGTGGGATTTTGCGGAACTCGATTCGGACGTGTGTGCGGGTCGGAATCCACCCGTATCCGTTAAAAATCTTCCGTATCGATGTTTTGCAAATTACCCAATTACTTTGTGCATGTTTGTCATATCGTGACAAAACTGGCATCATTGGACTTGCGGTATTCGACTTGTCCTGTGACCCAAGTTTTGCCTGATTCGGAGACAGTGACCGCATCGCTGTTTTGCAGGCCCCACTATCCGTTCCAAAGGGCATTTTTGTGATCGGCTCACCGAAATCCAAATCTGAACATACCGTTGAGTTTGTATCATCATTTAGAAATTCTTTGACCTATAATATGCTATTTTTAGGGACCTTTGCTCCTGGCAAGTTTTTGGTACAAGGCCCCCACTAGTGGACCCGGTGTTGACCAGAAACTATATTTTGTCCATGTGTCCAAATTATACATCTGAATATGCTTTTTTGAGTATCTCACTCATTCTGGGATTGTTGGTGATATTTGTGACAGCATCCGGGGATATCTGCTCCAGTTTTTATCTTGCGCTGCTACTTCCCTAGCGAGTTTGTGTTCGAATCTTCACCCGGCTTCCAGGCAAGTATACCTTGCCTTGTTGTACTATTTAAATTCAGTTAATATTATATATTGTGCTCTAAATATTATATAACTGTGTGCGTCCGAGAATGACTCGGATACAATCAACGAAGGCGTCGAGGTTAGGACTTGTGTTTGACCTAGCGTCAAGTAGACGTACCATAAGTGACGGAGTTATTATTACAACTCTGAGGCCTTGACACGTATCATTCCACGTCACAGAATGAGTTCATGATAGGACACGGGCTTACGCATTTGACTGGCCATCGGTACGAGTAGCACGTGTGATGGTATTTAGCGTAGTTTTATGGTTCATAGTGACTTGCATATAGTTACGAGATATCCATGTCGCACTTGAGACTTGTACATTGGCATTGGATGGGGAGGACGACTAGTAGGCGTATGGGATACCCACCTCCTTTATACAGATATCGCATTCTTCGGAGCGATACGGACGTATATATTTATACAGATACCTCATTATTTGGAGCGTTGGACGTTACATGTGCAGATACCACGCTCTCCAGAGCGTTGGATGTCATGCAGATACCACGCTTTTCAGAACGTTGGACGTATTTATTTATACAGATATCACATTCTTCAGAGCATTAGACGTTATTATATATGCAGATTGCCCCAAGATGGGGGGCATATGTGGCATATACTAGCCAATCACGACGATTGGTGAATTACGTCAGCATATATCTAGCCTACACTTCCTATACGCACTAAGTTATCCTTAAATTGCATTCACTTAGGAGGATAGTTCACCCTGATTTACTTTACTCAGTATTTACATTATGGCATGTACTTTTAATATCTTGTTATGTCCCTCTAAGAACCTGGTTCCCTTACAGGTTATTTGTGCAGTTTTGATAAGGATTGATCTGGTGGTGTGTTGGACATCCTTGCAAGTGTCATTATATATTTCCTATATTATAGTTATTTACTATTTCCCACTGTTACTCTGCTACTGTAGCCTAGTGTTTATAGGCCTATATTATTCTCTTGGTCTATTCGAACGACTGTATTATTGGGCTGCAGACTAATGATGTATAATGTTCCCTTTTGTAATTTATTTACCATGGATTAAGATTTAGTTTAGTTGTTGCATGTTAGGATTAGATTTTATTTTATGCTTGATCACTTGACTCTGGATAGCGTAAGTGTACTTCGTTGGGTCCATTAAATTGGAAATCTCTGCGGAGTCGTACCAGCTGGCCATTGTCACGTGTCTAGTCCTGCATATTTTAGGATTGGTGCATGACATAGTTTTATTAGTGGCCCATGTAGGTCTGAGCATATCATTTTTGTTACGTTACTGTACCGAACGAACCTACAACTTTGGATTAATGTTGAATAAGATCTCAATCCATAATTGATTTTAAAACTCCTCTTGTATTCGATTGTCGCCTTTGGACTTCATTATTGTATTCATTTATTTACCATCGACATTATTAGTATTGTTTCTCATCTTCCTTATTTCGGAGAGATGGATGCTCGCGCACGATAATTTCCTCCAAGAGCAGATCCTAGTCAAGACGGAAGAAGGTATGATTGATGTGATATTTTATGAGAAGATGGTTACCCTTAGTAGGGTAGGTTGATAGGTTCTTTCTAGATGTTAGAGCTAGTATAGATTGTTAGCATGATAATTGAACCTAGTAATAGACGTCTGGAACTGATAAAACCATACATTTCCTTAAGGTAGCAGTGATTTGTAAGTATTAAAAGCTAAAAAGATTATTTGATTCTAAGGCTCTAGAATAATTAGGGAAGATATAATTAGATACTAGGGGTTAGTTGTAGCCCCATAATAATGATACAATAAATTAGTTATAGCCTCATGATAGTGATACAAGGAATGACATTATGAACTTGAGAAGACAGAATTTTAGACTCACATCTAGAAGAAGATTATTGGATACTAATAAAAATAGGGTATGAAATAGCACTTTATGTAGCAAACCATAGTGGTTAATCTCTAGTTGCCTTGTGACTTCCAGTACCAGACCTAGAAATGTTTTACCCTTTAGATAAAGATGATTATATGACTAGGCTAAAATAGATACGTGGATTACTAGATTGGTTGTTGATTGACTTGATAACTTAGGTAATAGGGTATAGCTTCTGGAATCAGATTAGATATACTTGATTTGTTTGGGTTGCCAGTGTCTATTGGGCTCATGGTTTTCACCTTTGATAACTCGATTAGTTGAGCTAGTATCTAAAATAGAGCAATTAGATTGAAAGATGAGAGTATCGAAAGATATTATAGCCTTGAGTTGGATATCGTGAACTACCTATAATGGATAGCCAGTTATAAACAAGATGGTACCCATGTAGTTTGGATGAAGGTATGCATGGAGTAAACTAGGAGAAACCTCAGGTTCGAGGTAAGAAGGTAGAATGGCAACAAGATGAGATTCGCGACAAGTACCTGACCTCGAGCTTTTTAAATTAAGAGAAGGATCTAGAAAAGATAAAAAATTATCACTCGATAGTTGCCTCGAAGATCGATACTACGAAGCAAAAGGTATTGTGCCATGATTGACGGAGTTTAGAGTTGAACACAAGATCAACATACTAGAAAGATATGAAGGTGTATAGGAAATAAATGATAAGAGAAATATATTAGAGTCACGTAACCCAAGGAAGAAAAATTTTGATATGGACTTGAGGGATAATAATTATAGTATTTATGAATTGTAATGCTTTTAGAATTTTAAGGATTTAGCACAGGTAGAAATTATTGATCAGTCTCGAATGCTACAAATTTCAAGGAATAAAATACAGGTTTAGATCACACGCTGACTCATTGGTTAATCGGTAGAGGATTACCACTAGACTCTTAGATTATATATTGACACATGAGTAGGGGGTGTAAATAGAAGATAGAAGGCTGATTGGAATGATAGATGAATATTGAAGTTTACACATATACTGCTTAGGGTTAGAGATTTAGATTTTTGACTAAAAGGACATGAGCTTGCTGAACCTAATCCTTAGTAGTAGGTGGTGTTATGGGAACCTATTTCCAATTTACCCTAGCCGGTAAATTTTAGGAATCATATTCTTGTTATTGTATTTGTTATATTTTATTTTAGGGTATTTAGAATGATTGAATAGATATTTATTACTTAATTTCTATATATTCTTATTACTATGTATTGAGTAGAGAATTATGTTGTATTTTATTACATATATTTCTCCTAGAAATTGTTCGAGTTGAGCTTCTAGACTAGGTATGACTAACTGAATAGATTAGACTTGTTGCTGCTAAGACTGATTATAAGAAGTTAGGTTACATGATTCCATTTTGGATACTATAGGATGATGACATTATACCTAGTTAAGAATGTTGAGATATTAACCGTCTTAGTTACAGAAAAAGGAATTTAGATACTACATAAGTGGCCTTGAGAATTTTGTGCTTATATAATTTTAGTGCCTAACCCCTGCAGTCCTTTGAGAGTAAAAGAATGACGTTATTTTCCTTATAGATATTGGAAGTTCAAACTTAGATTGTGTCACAACATCCTTTAGTAACCTAGGCTATAGGTGGTGGATTTTTTTTTTAGATAATGATTAGCATGATAACAATAATGAGACAATATATGATGGAGAAAATATATATATATATATATATATATATATATATATATATATATATATATATATATTTAGAGGACCAAATGACTTAGACTATTAATGTAAACCCCCTGATTTTTTAGGATTTTTAAAATGGATTTTTCACAATTTTATGAAATTTTCTGGGATTTTTCTCTATTTAAAACCTAGGTTTTTGAAATAAATTGATTTTAATTACTGTTAAATAATATTAAAATATTACGAAAATAATATTTTCTGGTGTAATATGAAAAACTAGACATAGGGTAATTTTTCGGGAATTTATTGGACCCCGAAAACATTTTTAAAGCCCTAAAAACTAATTAATAATTAAACCAAAATGAAACCTGAAATAAACCCGGTTCAATTGAACCAACCCAAACCGGACCGGTTTAGCAAACCCAACCCAACTCAACCCTGCGGGTCGAATTCGGGTCTAACCCGCGACCCGAAACCCGCATACCCGACCCGCTTCATGTTTTAGTGGATCGGGCAGGATCCGCCGCCCGACACGACCCGTCACCGCCCGACCCGTCTTCTACAGTGCCACTCTTCTCCCCGACCCGACCGTTTCAGCTCCCCGGCGTCGCTTCGCCTCCGGCCGTCGCGTAACCGCCCGCCGCTCCGTTTATCTTCCCCCGCAATGCCCGCCCGCTCGCCTCCGGCCGCCACCTAACCGCCAGCCCCTCCTCTTCCTCTTCCCCCGCACCGGCTGCCCCTCCGCCTCCTTCTCCGTCTCTATTTAAACCCGCCCCAGCCGACCCCGAAGCGTCCCGTAGCAGCTCCACTCCGCCGCGCCTCTCCCCGACGCCTCCGTCTTCCCCAACGAGCTCCCAGCCCCGGCCATCGCCTTTCTCCTCTGCCACAGTACATCCCTCCTCCTGCTCTCCTCTGCCCTAGCTCCGTCCAGCAGCCCGGCGCCGCCTCCGCCTCCACCGAAGTCACCTCCGACCCCGGCCAGCAGCGCCTCCGCTTGTCGACCCATCCCCGGCCGTCTCCGCCCTCCTCCGGCGAATCCCCCAACCCCATCATCGAGCCCTAGAACTGAACAGTGACCGGACACTGCTGACACGACACAGCACAGTGTCAAGACGACACGCGAACACGTGAAATCCTCGGTTCACGGAGCCCTGTTCAGGTAACCCGTTCTCTTTTCTCGTTGCTCCATTTTCTGTCCCGTCTGTTATGACGCGAACCCTGCGTGACCCTCTCGATGCCCGTGCAACCCGCTCGGTGCGTCGCGTACTGTGGTGATCGTAAACCGTGATCCAAAAACAGGAAAACCAACGCCCTGTTTCACCCCGGAACTGAGTGCGCCCCGCCAAACGGGACGACTTGGTCGCGTGCGGTCTTCATCGAAAGGTGAGCGCCGTTGATACGAACGTGCGAGATTTCGCAGAAGTTGATTTGGATGTGCGTGCACACCGGAATCAACGCGTATCCGCCGACAATGCCCCGTATCTGCCTGTTCTGAATCTCATTGTAACTTTGTGTACACACATCGGATCGAAACGAAACTTGCGCCATCGGACTCGTAGCAATACGCTGGTCCTGTAACCCAAGTTTGGTTAGATTCTGAGAACGTTGACTAATCGCGTATCGTGGACCCCACGGCTCCACTTGACGGGCAATTTTGTGATCGGCTCATCGGAATCCAATTCTGAAAGTTCTGTTGGGTTCGTATCATCGTTCTGGACTTGTTGACACTAAGTTGGACGGATTTGGAGACCATTGTTCCTGACACATTTTTCAGTGCAAAGCGGCCCACTGCATGTGGATCCCGCTTTGGCCAGAAACTGTCATTTTTGCCCCTGTGTCCAAATTGGACTCAAGGACAGACGTTTCTAGCTATTTGAAATTTTCTGAACCTGTTGGTGATGTCTATTTCAGCAACCGGAGGAGTCCCTGGAGAACCCGCTGAAGTCAGAGCTACAGTTGGAGTCAGAACCCCAAGCAAGTGTACCTTGCCAAATCTTGCAGTTCTTGTTACATATTTCCTTGCCTTATTTATATGTTGTACATGCTTAACGTAGGACCGTGTGACTTTACTTAGCGTCCGATTAATAGTCGGGTGCCAACACCGTACGCGGAGTTGTGTAACGTCACCTAGAAATGGTTACCGAGACCCTATACTTCTCGTGCTTGCATTATCAAGTACGTTATACCCAGGACACCTGACACTATTCATGTGACAGAATCTTCCTGAAATATTTAAGGTGATTCTGTGTAGGTTGCAGGATTTATGACATAGACATTATATGCTTAGATCTTATTATGACTTGCTGTATTAGTTTTGATCTTGCGTGTCATGGACATGAGACGTGTGATTACATTGGGTGGAGAGAGACACACAGGCTACAGGTTGATTATATTATGACGGTGTCGTAATCTTCCTTTTGAGCTAGACAAACCACATGATATCACTGCTACCGGCTCCCCGACACAGAGCTTGTAGTGGTTTCAACCTGAGTTTTAGTGATGCTCTCAACCTGCATATCACTTAGCTGGTTATATAGTTTACCCTATTGTTTCATTTATTTATGCACTGCATTTATTTTGGCATGAGTTATTTTGTACCTTGCTATGTCCCCTGAGGACCTGGATCCGGATTATGTCCCCAGGATTAGCAGAGGAGATCCACTCTGAGGTATACAGGACAAGAGCATTAGCAGGAGCAGAAGCAGGATCAGGTGCATACAGTGGAACAGAACCAGGAACCGAGGATTAGGTGATTGCCATAGATTTTCTGAGTATAAGTTTCTTTTATACTCAGTCTGTGTTGCTATTTATATTCTTGTTTAAAGAACAATTGTATCAGACTTGATTATCGGGTTGTTTCCCCGATTTAATTACTTGATATTGATGTTGATATTTCCTTTTGTTGATATTGATATATTTATTCTGTGGTTGAGATTATTAGACCCTGATTGTTGTATTACAGCTTAAGTATGTCCCGATGGATCCATTAAATTGGGTTTGTCCATCGGTGTGTACTGCTGGCCATTGCCACGTGTCTAGTCCCTCGATATTTTGGGACTGGGGCATGACAATTAAACTGTGTATATGGCAGTTTAAGATTTAGAGAGTGAGTAGGAATAAGTACCAAGTTGTGTTTATAGATTTAGAGATGTGTTGAGTCCGTTGTTGGGGAGATTGATTTTTGAATTTTGAGGACAAAATTTTCTAAGGTGGATATATTGTAAACCCCCTCACCCAATTTATATATATACTTAGCTTAGTGAGAGATAATATATCAATTTAGAATTATTTTGGATTAATTAACTAGAGTTATAAATTGATCTATTTATTTTATTCCCTCGTTGCACCTTGGCATTTCGTAATTATTTAAAGCAATGCACTAGCATTTGCTTCCCAACAAATTTCACATCCTTGACCTAGTCAAGCCAATCTTCAATCCTGACCTTTGTGTCACTCGTAAATGCACTATCTTGTGCTTCATTTTAATTTTACAATATTCATGCACATTTTTTAATTTTAAATCCAACTTTGCATCATTGCCCGTTCTAATCAAAATTGGAGAGACAATCTTGACCATTTTCTCACAACCAAATTTATGACAATAATCTATTCTGAGTCAACTATGTCCATGACACTTGCGTCATATCCAATTCAAATCCTATGTACTTTTAATTAATTAAAGAACACCTTTGACACTAATTTTAACTAAATTGGTGCAATGACTCAACCTAACCCAAAACTAGACCCAACACCAACCCAAACCCACACCCACATCCTCATGGCTCATACAAAATACCATACACCAATTTTCCCTACTATAATACACCAAACATGGTATTTTTCCACATCCAATCCACTTTTTCCTCTTTGTGCAAGTCCTAAACTATTTGGGACTTTTGTGCAAATAGCTAGCCATGTGTCCACCTCCTATTAGTTGGAACAAATGAAAGAAACCCACTTTGTCATGCTTGACCGGTCACATGTGCATCTTTCCCTCTTTGCATGAAACTATTCAACCTACAATCAATCATAACCCTTCATTCAAACTTCATTCCATCACCACCACCCATTTCCTTCATGAGAACCTACACACTCTCCTAGAAATACTAAGGGGAGCCGACCCTAATTCCTAGGCAACTCTCTCTCTCTCTCTCTTTCTCTCTCTCTCCTCACTTAAAACAATACCCTCTCCCTCAACATGTGGCCACCCTCTTTCCTTCCTCCTCACCACCACAACTCTGACCACCATCACCACCATTAACCACCATCACCATCTTCACCACCCCCAACTCCGACCACCACCCTCTCCTTCACCAGCTCCCCGATATCACCACCGCCAACCACCATCACCTCCGCCACCTCCCCTCCACAAACTCGACCACCGCCATTATCACCATCACCACCTCACGGCAACAATCACCAAGCCACCAACACCAACACTCGAGCCCCCTCTTCTCCATAACTGACCGCCACCACCACCACCTTCACCATCACCCATCCTCACCACCACCGCCTCCCCCTACATGTTGTTGCTGCTGCCTTGCAAGCTGTCGCTGCTGCTCTTCTAGCCGCTGCTGCTGCTATGGTTCTTCATCTTCTTCCTCTTCTCCTTCTTCTATACTTCTTCACCATCACTACATCATTCACCACCACCACCTAGTCAAGCCACCACCTCATGATCACCAAGCCACCACCGCACCACCACCATCCTCACTACTGGACCCGACTGCACCACCATCTCCTTTCTCCCATCAACAACCCGACCACCACCCCCACCTTGTTGTGCTGTTGAGTTATGTTGCCTCCTCCGAGCCACCCCTTCAGTTGAACACCACCCCAGCACCCCCACCAAGGCCAAACGAGCCTCCCCTACCACCTATAGTCGCCAGAGATGGCCGGACTGTCGCTCAACGAGCCCCCATTCCCGAGCTTCCAGTTTTAGTCCAGACTCGAGTGCCCTTTTTTACGATTCAATTTCTTCATCTTCGCTCAACGAAATGTCGATCCAATTTCTCTGGTATAATCTCTATCTAACCCTCTTCCATCACCTTTAAATAGTTGTTTCAAGCTTGTATTAGATTGATAGTTATATAAGTTCCAAAATTGAAGAAAAATAGTTTTTTTAACAATATTAAAATTTCTCGATACGGAGTTGGTCCCGTTAAACCGGACAACCACGTCGCGTATCAATTACACCAAAAGGCGTGTATGGAATTTTATGACGTGTGGGCTTTCACGGAACTCGATTCGGATGTGTGTGCGCGCCGAAATCAACTTATATCCGTCAAAAATCTCCCGTATTAATAATTTGCAAATTACCCAATTACTTTGTGCACGCTTGTCATATCGTGACGAAACTGGCACCATTGGACTCGCGATGTTCGACTTGTTCTGTGACCCAAGTTTTGTCAGATTCTGAGACAGTGACCGCATAGCTGTTTCGCGGGCCCCACTATCTGTTCCAACGGGCATTTTTGTGATCGGCTCACCAAAATTTAAATTTGGATATAACGTTGAGTTCGTATCATCATTTAGAATTTATTTGACCTATAATATGCTATTTTTAGGGACCTTTGCTCCTGGCACATTTTTCGGTGTATGGTGGGCCCACTTGTAGACCACGTATTGACCAGAAACTGTATTTTTGTTCTTGTGTCCAAATTGGACGTCTGAATATGCTTTTCTGAGTATCTCACTCATTCTGGCACTGTTGGTGATTATTGTGACAGCATCCAGGGATATTTGCTCCAGTTTTCACATCTTGCACTACTACTTCCCTGGCGAGTTCGTGTTCGAATCTTCGTCCGGCTGATAGGCAAGTATATCTTGCCTTGTTGTACTATTTAAATTCAGCTAATATTATATATTATGCTTTAAATATTATATAACTGTGTGCGTCTCGGGTGCAGTCGACGAAGGCGTCGACGTTAGGACTTGTGTTTGACCTAGCGTCTAGTGGACGTACCCTAAGTGATGGAGTTATCATTATAACTTTGAGGCGTTGACACGTATCATTCCACGTCACAGAGTGTGTTCATGATAGGACACGGGTTTACGCACTTGACTGGCCATCGGTGCGAGTAGCACGTGTGATGGTATTTAGCATAGTTGTATAGTTCTTAGTGACTTGCATATAGTTACGAAATGTCCACGTCACACTTGAGACTTGTACATTGGCATTGGACGGGGAGGACGACTAGTAGGCGTATGGGACACCCACCTCCTTTATACAGATAATGCGTTCTTCGGAGTGATACGGACGTATATATTTTTGCAGATACCGCATTCTTTGGAGCGTTGGACGTTATATGTGCAGATACCACGCTCTTCAGAGCGTTGGACGTCATGCAGATACCACTCTTTTCAGAACGTTGGACGTATTTATTTATGCAGATACCACGTTCTTCAGAGCGTTGGACGTTATTATATATGTAGATTGTCCCAAGATGGGGGACATATGTGGCATATACTAGCCAATCACGACGATTGATGAATTACGTCAGCATATGTCTAGCCTACACTTCCCATACGTACTAAGTTGTCCTCAAATTGCATTCCCTTATGAGGATAGTTCGTCCTGATTTACTTTACTCAGTATTTATATTATGGCATGTTCTTTTTGTATCTTGTTACGTCCCTTTGAGGACCTGTTTTCCTTTCAGGTTATTTGTGCAGTTTTGATGAGGCTTGATCTGGTGGTGTGTTGGACATCCTTGCAGGTATCATTATATCTTTCCTCTATTACAGTTATGTACTATTTTCCACTTTGACTCTGCTACTGTAGCCTAGTATTTATAGGCCTATATTATTCTCTTGGTCTATTCGAACGACTGTATTATTGGGCTGCAGACTAATGATGCGTACCGTTTTCTCTTGTAATTTATTTACCATGGATTGAGATTTAGTTTAGTTGTTGTATGTTAGGATTAGATTTTATTTTTAGCTTGATCACTTGACCGTGGACAGCGTAAATGTACTTCATCGGGTCCATTAAATTGGAAAGCCCTATGGAGTCGTACCAGCTGGCCATTGTCACGTGTCTGGTCCCGCATATTTTGGGACTGGTGCGTGACAGTTAATTATAAGTCTTTTCTGAATTATGTCTCGTATGTGTTTCCAGTGTGCGTTTGTGCCGTTGAAGGTCCGATTGGACGAAAATTCTACAGCGAGTTGCACTGGGTGATTGATATATATATTGATAATACTTAACAGGTTTTATATAAATCATATATGCTGGAATATCTATATTTAAAAAAAATGCAGTTATTTGCATATTAGCAACGGACATCTGTCGACTTAGCGACTACCCGCGACATACTTGCGACTATTTAGCGACGGATAAAACCGTCGCCAAGTAAATTTTCTTCCTTGGGCGACGGATTACCGACATACGTCGACGAAAATGCGACTTCTTTTCGCCAGTAAGTAATGTCGTTATTCCATCGCCAACTTGAGTATCGAACTTTTGTTAAGTATCGGAAACATAAGTAATATAGCTAAAACGTCGCTAAAACGACGTCATTGTTGACGCAAATCCGTCGCTATCTAGACGTCTTTATAAACTAAAGTAATGTCACACATCCGTTTCTAAAGCGCCGCTACATAAATCTGTCGCTGAAGTGTCGCATAGACATCAACTGAAACGACGTCGCCATTACGTCAGTTAATCGTCGAGGAATCGACAGATTGACGACGGATATTTTTACCGACGTGGCGTTTACCGATCGGTCTTTTTATGTCTAATTTTCGTCGTCAGGTTGTCGTAGTCGCTAATACTGAATAGCGACATTTTGGCGACGGATAAGGACGTCGCTATTTCTCTGTATTTTAGAAATGGTTGTACTAATTTATAATGTCAGTAGCTAGGTTGTAGTTGGCTCCATAAACCTGGTCTTGAAGTTCGATGTAAGCTATTTGGCACGCTACACAATCGCGCTTTATTTTTGTAAACACAATACATCTGCCATGAAAAGAGAAGTGTAACCTTAACCATAACCCAAGTCCTAACATTTTCTATGAAAAGTTCAAAAATTAAATCCAGTTTCAGTATCGGTTTCAGACTTTTCCTAAGTATATGTTAAATCGGCAGTTCCGGGAGGTTTCATTTGTTTTGAATATGTCGTTTTCAGTTTCTGCTGATACTTAAAACCATGATTAATCTATCTAGGTGAATTGGCTTCAGCGCTATTGTGCAGATTGGTCAGAGCTTGAGATAGTTTTCTCACAAGGGCACTGCTATTACAACATACGCTTTGCCAGTTTGCCCTAATGAACTTTCTTCCGTATTTTAATACTGAGACGAAATATTGTAAACTATTACTAATTTTGCACGTTTCGTCACTTTGGAGAATAATAATCATTAATTCTCTGACTGTTATGCGTTGTATTAAGTTATGTTATTCAATGAGAGATGGGTGATCCCACCTAAATTTTTTTTTAATAAAAATGTAACGAAAACAAGGCTCAGCCGCCAAAATGACGCGAACTTTGCTTGAGAGTTTTCACAAAACAGGAGTGGAGTTCAGATATCATTTGCGGGAAATTGATAGAAATAAGGAGGCTCTAGCTAGTATGACGAAAAAGATGGGATCATGTTGATGTTTTAAGTGGTTCAGGTTCAATCAAACTGGAAAAAAGAATATTCAATATAGGAAAAATGTATGTCATTGGAAGTTACTGGTGCATTCAAGGAATGTGATTGCTTACGAAAATGATGATGTGCTCTTTAGCTCTGAAATGGTTCAGAAGATGCTTTAACTGGGTGGATGTCATCTTCGAATTACTCTAGATTTTATGATGCCTCTGCTCTTGTACTAAATGCTCAATTTCTTACAAAGTTACAATTGGTATTTGAAAGCAAACTTATATACACTGTTAATGTTCTATTTGTTAAGATGGATGGAGGTTGGGGGAGGTCTGATTGATTTTGGAGAAAGATTGAGGCTATTAGCGAGAGCAAGGGAAAGATGAGTCTTTTAGCGAGAGAATTTAAAGGAAAATTTCTATGTTCTGCATGTTAACATGCCTGCCTGAAATGAGTATATTAGGGGCGTTAGTGTGTGAAATTGTACCGTGAATGTTAATGCTGTGTTTGCGTGGTCAAGATGGTTGGTTACACAGGCATTGAGTAATACTCGTGTTATTTCCATTCCATTTTTTTTTATTTATTTATTTATTTATTTTTTTTTGAGGAAACGTTATTTCCATTCCATTTGAAGGCAACCAAACAACCCCCCTAAGCGCAGATCGATGATTTGTCTGCAAATGCTACAATTTGCGTATAATACTTGCACTACTCCGACCAAGTTACAACACGGAGTTCAACTTCACTTCATATTATTATTTTGGAACAGGAAATAAAAATATTCAAACTTTTTATGCTAACTTCTAGTTGGTTCCTTTCTCTTATATATATAATGTAAATTATTTTTTTCTGATATTATTATAAAATAGTTTAAATATTTAAATATATTTGAATTAAAATTTATTATATATATATATGTTTGTAAATTCTAGTTACGATTTGTTATAGATTTGAAAATAAAATTTTCTGATATTATTGTAAATAGTTTAAATATTTAAATATATTTGAATTATAATTTATTATATTTATATTTTAATTACGATTTGTTATAGATTTGATTATATTTTAATTATAATTTATTATGGATATATTTCTGCTCTTTATAAAAAGTTTTGAAAAGACTAGTCATCTCAATCGTATGTATATTCTTAGATAATTAAAAATTAAAAAATTAACTAATTTTTAACTACGGGCTATTATAATTATAGTCAAAAACATCTTCTAGCTCAAGTTATTAATGTGGGATATTTATAACAAATTTAATTTTTGTACATAATATTATTTTTTTAATAAATTGTGAAGGATTTAAATTGAGCCATTTTCAAGCCTCATTATATATATACTAGTAAATCATGTGTGTTGCATGTAAAAAAAAAAAAATCTACTATTGTTCAAAAAGTTTAAATAGTTGCAAATTAAGATTTGTTATATATATATATATATATATATATATATATATATATATATATATATATATATATATATATATATATATGTGTGTGTGGGGGGGGGGGGGGAGGTGAGGAGTGGGTGTGTATTGAAAAATTAGATATAAAAAATTTATGATATTATTAAAAAAAAAAATCAAAGTCATATATTAAAATTATTTAAATATGCTTTGAATATTTTAAATTAAAATTTGTTATATTTTTTTTTTACTATAAAACTTTGGATATATGTATAGATTAAAAAATTAGATTAAATATAATTTGAATATTGAATATATTTTTATTTGGATTTGTATATATATCTTTATATAAATTTGAATACATTTTCAGGTAATTATTATGATTTTAAGATTTTTCTACGCAAGAAAAACACATATGAGGGTAGTTAAAAATATTTTAGAATTTTTTAATCATTAATTACATTATGATTTACAAACTGCTTAGAAAACTCAATTTTGAGCCGTTTTCAAGCATCATTATAAGGGTAGACACAAGTAACATGCACGAGCATTGCACGTGGTTAAAAATTATTTAAAAATTAAATATAAAATTATTATAAATATTGTCGTTCCTAGGGTTCAAACTCAAGCAACCAAAAAAATACCTCCTACATTAACCACTTGAGTTAGAATTGTTTAGTTGTAAATAAATAATATTAGGTAGTTAAAAAATTAGATTTTTTAAATAATAATTTGTGGAGTATTTACATATGGCTTAGACGGCTCAATTTTGAACCGTTTTCAAGCTTCATTATATATATATATATATATATATATATATATATATATATATATATATATATATATAACCACCCGGTGGTTTCATATTATGGAACCGTCCTATATTATATGGGTTGGATTGAGATTGGGTGGTTGAGATTAAAATGTGATGGGTCTATACCTTTTTATCTCAACCACCCAATCCAAATTCTAACTCATATAACATAGGGTGGTTTCATAATATTAAATCACTCGGATGGTTCTTGAACATTTCTGTATATATATATATATATATATATATATATATATTCGGAGAAGGTAAATATTATTGAAAATCAAAACAAGATATTACAACACTATCATCTCAACCAAGACACAAAATAAATTCATCTTGGGTTTAGGATATCTATATCAGCTTGTATAGCTTGTATCTATCTTCGTATAATAATAATACTGGTAGTCAGTCCCTCAAAGATACGTTGGTTTCTTTCCCTCCACACATGCCACATCACCATACCTAGAATCATCTGTAGTCGCATATATGCTCCTGGTCCTTTGTCTTTTTGAGTTCTGAACTCATTCAAGACTGACAATATGTCCATATTCTGCGTAGCCGGAAGTCCAAAGCATCTGCAAAATTTATTCCAGATCTCCCAAATAAAGTCACAGCAAAAGAAAATGTGGTCCCTGGTCTCATCCATATATCCATATAAGCAGCATTTTTTATCCAGGCAGTCCACACCAAACATGCTCAGACGGTCTCTAGTGAGTAGTCGATTACGGATCATCTTATATAGACATAGGGAGTTCATTACCACTCCTCCTTTAGTCCAAACCAATTATGCCCAGTCAACGTCCGGATTCTTGCTCCTGATTTGGTTGAAGGCATTCCGAAAACAGAAATTGTCTTTATTCATTTCCTCCCACATCCAGTAATCCTCCGTGCCCAACCTATCTATCTGCACCTCTCGAATATCAACCGCATGAGCGGCATCTATCAACTGACCTTGTAAGTTCCACGCTCCTTTCTGGATAAGATAATTAACATGTTCAGTAGATCCCCTTATCTCATATACGTGACATCCCTCTCTATCAATCAGGCTGGTGTGGTTGATCCAAGGATCATTGTCACGCCCCAGTCCCAAAATGCCGAGGGACTGAGCACGTGAGCAATGGCCAGCAGCACGCACCGATGGACGACCCAATTTAATGGATCCATCAGGGCATGCTTAAGCTGTAGTCTAGCAGTAATAAGTACAAGTCTCAGGTATTTCTAATCTCATCCACAGAAATAGACAGATTAATTGCCAGAAATAATGCAATGGAAATAAATATGCAATATCAAATAAGGTTATCTCGGGAAACAAATCCGAGAATTATTCTGTTACAATTAAGAAAAGACAGGAATTAAAATGCTGGAAAATGTAAATACTGAGTAGTTGAAGCCGGCGCTCAAGAGAAGTCTTCGGCCACTATCTCGTCCTCTGTTCCTGGTTCTGTTCCGAGGAGTGCTCCGGTACCGTACACTTCTGGGTAGTTCTCTTCAGCTGTACCTGGGGACATCATCCATTCCAGGTCCTCAGGGGACATAGCAAGGTACAGAAAAACTCAAGCCAAATGAATATCAGTGCAGCAATAAGATAATCAGCAGGGTAAACTAAGTAACCAACTATGTGATATGCAATATGAGAGCAGCACTAGATCTCAGGCTGAAGCCACTACAAGCTCTGTGTCGGGGAGCCGGTAGCGGCAATAACTATGAATTTCACTATGATATATACTATGTTATATATATAATATCAGCCTGTAGTCTGTGTGTCTCTCCCCACCCAATGTAATCACGCAAGCCATGACCATAACGTCTCATGTCCATGTCAGCGGGATTATAACTAATGCAGCAAGTCTGGTAGCTATGAATCAAAATGTCTAAGGATGTAACGTCTATGTCATATAACATGCATCCTATACAGAATCACCTTGAATGTCTCAGGAAGACTCTGTCTCATGAAATAGTGTCAAGTGTCCTGGGTTCTGGTGTACTTGATAGGACAAGTACGAGAATTATCGGGTCTCGATATCCATGTCTAGGTGACGTTACACAATCCCGCGTACGGCGTTGGCACCCGACTATGATCGGACACTAAGTACATCACACGTCTCCTAGGTCAAGCAGTTAAAACATGTTTATATTTAATTCACAAGAAATCAAGTAAAGTACTATGTCAAGAATTACTGAGATTTGGCAGGCTTTATTTGTCCATTATTGCATGATTAAGTCCAAAAAATAATTAGCAAGCTGCAGGGTTTGGCAAGGTACACTTGCCTGTGGTTCCGGCTTTGTTCGCGGTTCTGACTTCGGCGGGAATTGCAGGCGGTACTCCGGTTGCTGAAACAAACATCACCATCAGATCCAGAAAATATCAATCAGCTAGAAACGCCTGTCCTTGGGTCCAATTTGGAGACAAGGACAGAAACGGCAGTTTCGGGCCAAAATGGGGTCCACCGGTGGGCCCGCTTTGCACCGAAAAACGCATCAGGGTCAACGGTCTCCAAATTCACCAAACTTAGTGTCAACAGGTCAGAAACACTGATACGAACCCAACGAAACTTTCAGAATTGAATTCCGATGAGCCGTTCACAAAATCGCCCGTCGAGCGGGGCCTGTGGGGCCCACGACACGCGATTTCGTCAACGTTCTCAGAATCGAACCAAACTTGACCCACAGGACCAGCGTATCGCTACGAGTCCGATGGCGCAAGTTTCGTTTCAATCCGACGTGTGTACACAAAGTTAGGTCGAATTGCAGAAAAGACGGATACGGGGCGATGTCCGCGGATACGCGTTGATTCCGGTGTGCACGCACACCCAAATCAGCTTTCGCGAAATTCCACACGTCCGTAACGACGAGGCGCTCGTGTCTGTGAAGACCGCGCGCGACCAAGTCGTCCCGTTTGGCGGGGCGGACTCGGTTCCGGGGTAAAACAGGGTCTGGGTTTTTCCTGTTTTTGGATCGCGGTGTGCGATCACCACAGGACGCGATGCCCCGAACGGTTTGTCCGGACACCGAGAGGGTCATACAGGCTTCGTAACGCAATTTGCGGAATCGAAAACGGAGCTACGAGCACAAAGTTACACGCACCTGAAGGGACCCGAGAAATCGGGGTCAAAATCGTGTCCGACACGTGTCCGACTCGTGTCGGACACAGGGACTCTGAAATTAGGGTTAGGGTTAGGGCTTGGGGTGCCGCTCAGGGCGGGGACGGCGGAGACGACGGCTGGCCGGCCGGGGGCAGCGCGGTGAGGCGGCGCGGCGCTCGAATGGAGGCGGCGGCGGCGAGCACGGCGGCCGGAGGCGCGGGGAGCAGCTGCCCTAGCTGTTGCTGCTGCTGACGAGCTGGCCGTCGCCGGAGACGAAGGGGAGGGGAGGAGAAGGAGGGGCTGGGCGCGGAGGAGGACGGCTGCGCGGGGGTCTGCACGGCGGCGGCTCTCGGCGAGGCTGGGCGAGGCGCAGAGGCGGTGGCGGTGATCGTGGCAGGGGGAATCGGAGGAGGAGGGGGGGTTTATACACAGCGGGCGGCCGGGGGTCGAGCCGAGGGAGGCGGACGACGTGGCCGCGGTGCCGCGCGGAGCGCGGGGGGGCGGAGACGTGGCGCTGCGGGCGCGGGCGGCGGCGCCGGACGCGGGGCAGCGCGGGTTCGTGGGTGATGGGGAACGGGGCGGGTTCGGGTCGGGTTCGGTCGGGCGGGCCCGACCCGACCCGACAAGCTGTGCAGGTTTGGGGGCTGCGGGTTCGGGTCTGGCAGACCCGACCCGTTAGCCCAAGGGCTGTTGGGATGGGCCGGGTTTGCGGGCGGGGCTGGGCTTTAAATAATAATAAAAATAATAATAATAATAAATACAATTAATTAATTTAAAATAGTTTTTAAGTATTTAAAAATAGGTCCGGGGTCCGATAAATTCCAGAAAAATTACCTAAGTCCAGTTTTTCATTTTACACCCAAAAATATTATTTTTATAATATTTTAATATTGTTTATTATCATTTTAAAAATTATTTAAATATTAAAACCCTGTTTTTAATTTACAGAAAAATCCCAGAAAATTCCAGAAAATTGTGAAAAATCCAGTTTTTAAAATTTTGAAAATTCAGGGGGTTTACAATCTACCCCCCTTAAGAGGATTGCGTCCTCGCAATCAAAGAATAACCGGTCAACAGAGATGACACGGTATCGTTCGAAACACATCACGAGATACTTAGGGAAATACCGTTTCCCTAAAAATGAAAGTTATGCACTTTCCAGAGAAAATCTAGTTAAAGTAAGAAAATTACAACTTTTATAAAAACCAGGTTATTATTAACAGGTTGCAATTTACTAGGTTGGGGCTGAGGTCACGAACCAACGGGCACGAACTACAACAAGACTAAAACGGATAACTACAAATCACTTACTCGCATCAGCGTCCTGCACAGTCAGCGCATAAGCTTGTCCTCGTCCTTGTGGTGGATTCCTCTGCTGCTGTTGGGCTTGCTGGAACAGTGTCGCCTGAGGTGCCAGAGGTGGCCTCGGTGCTGGTGAAGCTGGTTGGTTTGCCCTTGGTGCTCCATCTCGATGTTGTGGACAGTCCTTGGCTATGTGCTTATTGGTGCCGCAAATCAGGCACAATCCCAACTTGCGTCTGCAGTCCTTCTCGACATGACCTAGCTTGCCGCAGTAGTGACAGGTAGGAAGGGTCTGCGAAGCTGTCCTGGGTGGCTGGTGCGTGTGAGATCTCTTTGCAGATTCTCCCGATGATGATCTGTCTTGTGCTGTGGTGATTGGCCGCTTGAGGCGAGACTCTCTCCTGGTGACGCGTTCCATGCGTCGGGCTGCAGCGAGAACGTCGGAGTATGATGTTGGTGCGATGGACCCAATTAGTTTCTGCAGCTCAATGTTCAGTCCGTCGAAGAATTTCTCGGCCTTTTCTTCCTCTGTCGGGATCAGGGTTGGGGCAAAGCGGCTCAGACGAATGAATTCTGCGTTGTACTCTTCCACCGTCATAGAGTCCTGGGTGAGGCGATTGAATTTGTCCCGCAGTTCTGATCGAGCGATAACCGGAATGTACATCTCTTGGAAGAGTCTGGAGAACTCCTCCCAGTTGACTCGGTCTGGTCCGAGTCGCGCCTCCTCAGACAACCACCAGTGGTGCGCGTTGTCTGTCAACTGCATTCGGACGGCAGTCATCCAGCGTTCCCGTGGAAGCTCAGCTGCTTCAAGTTGATGCCGTATGTTGGTGAGCCACTCATGAACTTCGGTGGGCTCCTCTTTTCCGGAAAAAGTGCGGGGCTTCAGTTGGCGGAAGTCAGTGATTGAGCCTGTTGATGGCCGTCGGGCTGGTAGGTTGGCCTGCTCCAGTACAGTTACGATGCTGTCCCTCCAGAAGTTAGCTTCGCGACGCTGAGCCTCGTGTTGGACTTGTTGCTGCGCTTGCATCATCGCGTAGATCATTTGGAATATCTGCTGCCCGTCAATTGGCTGTCCTTGTGGGAGTACGGGCGTTGGTGGAATGAACTACGGCGGAGGTGGAATATCATCGCGTCTGAATCGGGAGTTAGGTTGACCTGCCTGCTGGCTAGTTGTGGGAATTCCTCCGACTGGTGTCACTTCGTCGTCGTAGGTGACACCTGTAGCTTGGGGTGTTCCGACGGGAGTCTCGTTGCATTCTTGTGGGTCCATTTTCCTGCATCCAAAATACCCAGTAAGAGGCGTACAGGAATCAAGGCAAGATGCAAGTAAATTATTTGAAGTCGATATAGAGATCAAAAACGATTCAAGCAAGTGGATGAGATCCTAAAAACTTATCCTATCTTATTGCAGGCCTGTTCGGTCCCTAAGTTAAAACCGAACAATTTAGTCGTAGACCTGCATGGGCCACCACAAAAACCATGTCACGCCCCAGTCCCAAAATGCCGAGGGACTGAGCACGTGAGCAATGGCCAGCAGCACGCACCGATGGACGACCCAATTTAATGGATCCATCAGGGCATGCTTAAGCTGTAGTCTAGCAGTAATAAGTACAAGTCTCAGGTATTTCTAATCTCATCCACAGAAATAGACAGATTAATTGCCAGAAATAATGCAATGGAAATAAATATACAATATCAAATAAGGTTATCTCGGGAAACAAATCCGAGAATTATTCTGTTACAATTAAGAAAAGACAGGAATTAAAATGCTGGAAAATGTAAATACTGAGTAGTTGAAGCCGGCGCTCAAGAGAAGTCTTCGGCCACTATCTCGTCCTCTGTTCCTGGTTCTGTTCCGAGGAGTGCTCCGGTACCGTACACTTCTGGGTAGTTCTCTTCAGCTGTACCTGGGGACATCATCCATTCCAGGTCCTCAGGGGACATAGCAAGGTACAGAAAAACTCAAGCCAAATGAATATCAGTGCAGCAATAAGATAATCAGCAGGGTAAACTAAGTAACCAACTATGTGATATGCAATATGAGAGCAGCACTAGATCTCAGGCTGAAGCCACTACAAGCTCTGTGTCGGGGAGCCGGTAGCGGCAATAACTATGAATTTCACTATGATATATACTATGTTATATATATAATATCAGGCTGTAGTCTGTGTGTCTCTCCCCACCCAATGTAATCACGCAAGCCATGACCATAACGTCTCATGTCCATGTCAGCGGGATTATAACTAATGCAGCAAGTCTGGTAGCTATGAATCAAAATGTCTAAGGATGTAACGTCTATGTCATATAACATGCATCCTATACAGAATCACCTTGAATGTCTCAGGAAGACTCTGTCTCATGAAATAGTGTCAAGTGTCCTGGGTTCTGGTGTACTTGATAGGACAAGTACGAGAATTATCGGGTCTCGATATCCATGTCTAGGTGACGTTACACAACCCCGCGTACGGCGTTGGCACCCGACTATGATCGGACACTAAGTACATCACACGTCTCCTAGGTCAAGCAGTTAAAACATGTTTATATTTAATTCACAAGAAATCAAGTAAAGTACTATGTCAAGAATTACTGAGATTTGGCAGGCTTTATTTGTCCATTATTGCATGATTAAGTCCAGAAAATAATTAGCAAGCTGCAGGGTTTGGCAAGGTACACTTGCCTGTGGTTCCGGCTATGTTCGCGGTTCTGACTTCGGCGGGAATTGCAGGCGGTACTCCGGTTGCTGAAACAAACATCACCATCAGATCCAGAAAATATCAATCAGCTAGAAACGCCTGTCCTTGGGTCCAATTTGGAGACAAGGACAGAAACGGCAGTTTCGGGCCAAAACGGGGTCCACCGGTGGGCCCGCTTTGCACCGAAAAACGCATCAGGGTCAACGGTCTCCAAATTCACCAAACTTAGTGTCAACAGGTCAGAAACACTGATACGAACCCAACGGAACTTTCAGAATTGAATTCCGATGAGCCGTTCACAAAATCGCCCGTCGAGCGGGGCCTGTGGGGCCCACGACACGCAATTTCGTCAACGTTCTCAGAATCGAACCAAACTTGACCCACAGGACCAGCGTATCACTACGAGTTCGATGGCGCAAGTTTCGTTTCAATCCGACGTGTGTACACAAAGTTATGTCGAATTGCAGAAAAGACGGATACGGGGCGATGTCCGCGGATACGCGTTGATTCCGGTGTGCACGCACACCCAAATCAGCTTCCGCGAAATCCCACACGTCCGTAACGACGAGGCGCTCGTGTCTGTGAAGACCGCGCGCGACCAAGTCGTCCCGTTTGGCGGGGCGGACTCGGTTCCGGGGTGAAACAGGGTCTGGGTTTTTCCTGTTTTTGGATCGCGGTGTGCGATCACCACAGGACGCGATGCCCCGAACGGTTTGTCCGGACACCGAGAGGGTCATACAGGCTTCGTAACGCAATTTGCGGAATCGAAAACGGAGCTACGAGCACAAAGTTACACGCACCTGAAGGGACCCGAGAAACCGGGGTCAAAATCGTGTCCGACACGTGTCCGACTCGTGTCGGACACAGGGACTCTGAAATTAGGGTTAGGGTTAGGGCTTGGGGTGCCGCTCAGGGCGGGGACGGCGGAGACGGCGGCTGGCCGGCCGGGGGCAGCGCGGTGAGGCGGCGCGGCGCTCGAGTGGAGGCGGCGGCGGCGAGCACGGCGGCCGGAGGCGCGGGGAGCAGCTGCCCTAGCTGTTGCTGCTGCTGACGAGCTGGCCGTCGCCGGAGACGAAGGGGAGGGGAGGAGAAGGAGGGGCTGGGCGCGGAGGAGGACGGCTGCGCGGGGGTCTGCACGGCGGCGGCTCTCGGCGAGGCTGGGCGAGGCGCAGAGGTGGTGGCGGTGGTCGTGGCAGGGGGAATCGGAGGAGGAGGGGGGTTTTATACACAGCGGGCGGCCGGGGGTCGAGCCGAGGGAGGCGGACGACGTGGCCGCGGGGCCGCGCGGAGCGCGGGGGGGTGGAGACGTGGCGCGGCGGGCGCGGGCGGCGGCGCCGGACGCGGGGCAGCGCGGGTTCGTGGGTGATGGGGAACGGGGCGGGTTCGGGTCGGGTTCGGTCGGGCGGGCCCGACCCGACCCGACAAGCTGTGCGGGTTTGGGGGCTGCGGGTTCGGGTCTGGCAGACCCGACCCGTTAGCCCAAGGGCTGTTGGGATGGGCCGGGTTTGCGGGCTGGGCTGGGCTTTAAATAATAATAAAAATAATAATAATAATAAATACAATTAATTAATTTAAAATAGTTTTTAAGTATTTAAAAATAGGTTCGGGGCCCGATAAATTCCAGAAAAATTACCCTAAGTCCAGTTTTTCATTTTACACCCAAAAATATTATTTTCATAATATTTTAATATTGTTTATTATCATTTTAAAAATCATTTAAATATTAAAACCCTGTTTTTAATTTACAGAAAAATCCCAGAAAATTCCAGAAAATTGTGAAAAATCCAGTTTTTAAAATTTTGAAAATTCAGGGGGTTTACAATCATGCCACAAACTAGTCTGATTTTCAGAACATATAACCCTAGTAATTATAGGTTTAACTAAGCTCCTCAATCATAGGAGCATTTTAACCGTCACCAAGAAGTTGTTATTGATCTTGGCAGACCATAAATCTCCCTTAGGCAAGTACCTCCATCTATCCAATCCGCCCAGCTAGATTTGACAGAGAGGAATCTACAGAACAGTTTGTAGGAGGCTGTTTTCCTAAGTATAGTAAGCGACATCAACCATATACCCCCGTCTTTCTTGGGCCGACACAATTTCTCCCAACTGATCACATGAATTCCTCCTTTCCAAAAAAAATTATCACACATACGTTCTATCTTGTGAATAGTAGCTAAAAGGATCATGATAGCTTTGAGCCAGTACAAATTAATAGCCGAAATAACTGTCCTGATGAGTTCTATCCGGCCCCCAAACGACAGGATCTAAGCCTGACATCCTGCCAACCTAGCTTGAATGTAGTTTAGGATGCCCTCGCAATATGCATAAGTGGCCTGATTGATAGACAGAAGCAGCCCTAAATATTTAACCGAATATATATATATATATATATATATATATATATATATATATATATTAAATAAAAAAGTTTCAATCCTAAAATTCTCCACAAAAACTCTTCAACTCATTTTCATAAATCTCATTTCTGTTTGTATTTTGTAATGATTGAGACTTTATTGCTATTTGATTATTTGTTTAATATTGCTTTTGTTTAAAATTATTTTAAATATCATATTAGACTCCGATAAATCCGATAGACCCGACCCAATCCGATCCTTAGGATTTGGTATTGGACTACATATGTTGAACTCGAGGTCGGGTCGGACCTAGACTCGGACTAGACTTATGATTCATCGGATTGGAGTCATATTGAGCTCAAATTCGGCCCAATCCGTCCGAGTTGCACCCCCTACGAATAGCTCTCAGCTCGTTAAGGTGGTTCCATTACATTTTAGTTGCATACAATAAAAAACATCTTACGTTTAGAACCTTAATTAGTTGCACACACTTAAAAACACTAATGATATGAAGAAAGCTCACGTAGATATTAGAATAGTATGCACAGCTCGCATGTCACCTGCATGACAAAAAGATTATATATTTTGTATATACTGTATAGACACACAAAAATTATATATTTTTTATATACTGTATAGACACATTGAATTATGATGTGCATCAACCTTTTTTTAATCAAATATTTTTGAAGTTACATGGAATTTTGGAGGAAACCAAGATTGATTTATAACTTAAAAAGTTTTTAAGTTTTGAGAAGATTCTTATTTTGGTAGAAGAAGCCATTTCTTGATTTTTCTTACAATCATTTCTTGAATTTTGGGTGTGGAGGTTTATATGTAAATAATAAAATTGTTGGAGAGATAAGTTATCACACCCTCTATTTTTTCTATTACATTTAATATCTTATATTACTTTTGAATAATTGTTACCATATATTTTATTTTGTCATGAACCAGTGATTTTGTAAATTAAGTTTAATATTAATTTTATTCTCCAACAAAAAATATAACCAGAAAATAATATTAATAATCTTTAATAAGTTGGAACGACCGAACTCGAGTGGCTCTTGTGATTATCGAGAAAAGATACAAAACTATGGCTGGGTGTTAGAAGTTCAGTGGATCGAGTCATGGGAGCGTATTATTCCTTCCATTTATAAATGGTGGAAATTGGGAGACAGTGGACAAAAAAAAGTTCCGACGCAATATAGTTCACTCAAAATGTTTTTTTTTTTTTTGGATCTTATGTTTAACCTTGACAATGCTTCATAATCCATCATAACATTCGTAAGAATCATCCAACTATTCATCCTATTCATCTTCATCCAACTATTCATCTATCCAGACGAAACTATTTAATCCAACTATTCATCTATCCAGACGAAACTATTTAATTATAGGCATTATAGGCAGCTATAGATCTAGAGAAATAACCTTTAATCTAATTTATCATATGAAAATATAACAATAAATCATATATATGATTTGTACAAGCATCTAACCTCCAACAGTAATCCACATGAAAGTAGCAACATGTATCTAACCTCCAACAGTAGAAGATTGAAGAACTGCTTTGATTCACATCCAAAACCGCAACGATAGAACTCTCATCAAAGTAGCAACAAGTATCTAACCTCCAACTTTGAACGTCCAAAACCGCAACGATAGAACTCTAAAGCATGAATAAACCAAGAATAATTCTTGTTTCTCCAACAACACTACATGTTGGGGACAGAGATGTTCACAATGGAAGAATCCTCCATTCAACAGATTGACAATGATTGCAAGAGCGAAAAACACATGCAAATGGAACAACACGATACAGAAACTACAAAGAAAACCTAAATCGCAAAACAAAAAGGCAAATAATCTTAAAATAGAAAATCCAAATTGAGTGAATATAAAAGATACATCAACTCCTATCAAACTTTCAGGCACCGATCCGAACATGAGTCATCTACAACTACAAAAAACAATCAAGAATAAAGAACAATTGAGAATAAATAACAGGTTACATGAAAATGGAACAATGTCGAACCTTCGGTTTGTCAAAGTCGACTACGTGAATTTCCACAAAAAATCTCCTCATGGATCTCACTCACAAATACAACAGCAGGACCGGCCTTCAGCATGGGCAAGCCGGACGACTGCTCAGGTTCCAAATTCAATAGGTGCCCCCAAAAAAAAAAATTTTAATTATATATACTAGTATATACGCACCTGAGTTGCACGTATTTTATATTACTTGAAAAAAAATAGTTTATTAAAAGAGCAACCGACAATTTCTTAATTTTATTATAGGTGGAAATATAATAGGCAGGAGCATGAAAGTTCGGAGAAATTAAATGACCGAAATATAAAAGATTTCTTTATCTCTTGGGTTTATGTGCCTACTTTGCATGCAAGATTTATTAACTTTTGTTTTATTCTCCAAACTACCTACTTTGCATGCATGTATATCTTTGTTTTATTAACTATCATTTTCCAAGTTGCCTCATGCATGCATACATACATTTAATACGTATTTAATTACTGTTTTTAATTACTTAGATATCCTTATCAACGTTAATACATATTGAAATGTAATGAAGGATATTTTTGGAACGAAAAACTTTCACGGTGAAGCCTAGTTTTGGCATTATATAGTATAATATATATTGAAATGTAATGAAGGGTATTTTTGGAACGAAAAACTTTCACGGTGAAGCCTAGTTTTGGCATTATATAGTAGAATATATATATATATATATATATATATATATATATATATATATATATATATATTGAAAAAGATCTACTATATATAAATGGCCAAAATGTCATCACCCTCCACGGAAAACAAAACCTCCCAGGTGGCCCAAAAATGAATACAAATTTCAACCCCTAAAACAGACCAAACAGACCTTGCCAGACAAAATCTACCCTAGAGGTCCCAATTGCGCACGAAGTCCGGGATCACACCAACATACTTGGGGGACCTTTTGATACCCTTCCCCGTCTGCCGTTTCACCTCCAAAATCAACTGTTGTAATGAGAAATGTCTTCCATCATACCTAACTTTGTTCATATTCTTCCAAAGAACCCAACAAACGGCACCTACAATGACTTGGTTCACTTTCTGAAACCCCCCCAAGAGTCCAAGCGACTCAATAATCCCCCGCTCCCCTCACCAGTCGCGCAAACATTATGGAAATACTTCCATGTCACCCCCATCAAATATATGATGGCTCGATTCTGTACAAGGTGAAGAACAACAATGACACCTAGAGGCCAAGTGAAAGCCAATGGATTGGAGGTTATCGTCAATCGGTAGTTTGTCTAAGAAGATCCTCCACATCAAGACAGACCATTTCAATGGGATGCAAGCTCCCCAAATGTTTTTCAACCTCTCTAGCCTCGAAAATTTGAATCTGACGTATTCCCACATCGATACCGTCGAGAAAGAACCCGAAGCGGTGGCCAACCATACCCAAATGTCTTCCTGCGAGGAGGCAACGATCCCGGCAGAGCTGATACGTTCCGCGACATCATCCCCCGCAAGCTCCCTCACTTTCTGCATATCCCAGGCTCCATCCACATCCTAGAAGTCGCTGAGGGACATCCGTAGGACAGCAGCTGATGGCCTACCTGTTGCCCTAACACTTCTAGACGGCAACCAGTGTTCCCAGAAGAAGCTCGACGCTCCCCTTCCCACCTGCAATCCAATCAAATCTTCCCCCAAATCCTGAGCTACCATAATCCTACGCCAAAACTGCGATACGGCTGAAGTGATCTCTACTTGACAGGGGTGCGATCTAGGAAAGTATTTGCGCCGAAAAAACTTACACCACAGAGCGTTGTGTGTTCTCAATTTCCACCAAAGCTTAAGTGACAATGCATCCACCATCTCGTGTAACCGCCTGACGCCAAGTCCCCCTTCACTCGTCGGACGGGCCACCTTCACCCAACTAACCCAGGTTCTGCGAGCAACCCTATCCTTCGTTCCCCAGAAAATGTGCGAAAACATAGTCTCGATCTGATTTATCACACACTTCAGAGGGTTACAAGAAGCCAGTGTATAAATCAGAATAGAAGTCAGAACGTGTCTAAGGAGAGTCAACTTACCCCTATACGAGAGCAGCCGGTTGTGCCATCCCAGAAGTCGCTCTCCCACCCGAAGCACTATGGAATCAAACATCGCCGCGTTGCGACGATCATTCATAAGGGGGTAGCCAAGGTAATTGAAAGGTGGGTGTGAAATGGGGATCCCAGTGACATCTGCTAGACTGCATCTTCGCTCCATCGGGAATCCCGGATCTATAATCACCCGGCTCTTGCCTTTGTTGATGGCCGCCCCGAGATTTCTTCGTATTGCCCCAGAGTCTTCATCAACGTCCGAACTACCCGCTTGTCCCCACAGGCGAAGATCAAAATGTCGTCCGCGTAGCTCAGGTGAGTTACCCGCTGGCAACCACTGGTGATCGAGTAATTGCGGGAGGGGTGAAGATTCCCCAGCTTCTTCAGATTCCTACTCAGAGCCTCGAAAGCAATCACGAAAACCGCTGGAAAGAGAGGGTCACCCTTGGTGGACTCCACGAGAAGAATGAAAGAATCTCGTTGCTTCGCCATTGATCATCGTAGAAAACCAACGGTTACTGACGGAATGATACATCAAGTTCACCCACTGGTTGCAAAAACCGAATCTTCTCAGCACCCATATAAGGAATTGCCAATCCAGGCGATCATAGGCCTTGAGCATATCTGATTTCAGAGGAATATTACCCCCCTGTTCTTGTGCCCCAAATCCGCAATCAACTCCTGGTTAAGCAATATGTTGTCTGCAATCTCTCGCCCACAAACAAATCCACTTTGCTCTTGGGATATGATTCTAGGAAGAACACCTTCCAACCTGTTTGAAAGTAATTTTGAGATTACCTTGTTGGAAAAATTGCAAAGACTGATCGGCTTGTAATCACCAAATGCCTCTGGGTTCTCCGTCTTTGGAATCAGAACAATCCTGGTGCTAGTAAATGATTTGGGGTAACCAAAACCAGCAAAGAATAAAAGGACAGCCTCCAACTATATATATATATATATATATATATATATATATATATATATATATATATATATATATATATATATATATATATATATAACATGAACCAAAATTATTAAGAAGTAAAGAAAGATATTGTTAATCAAGGGCCGGAACTAAAAATTTAATTACATGTAAACTAAAATTATTATAAAATATAAGTACAAATTGATAATCCATATATTAGTTGCTTGAAAAATAAATACAGACCACAATTCTGATTAAGAAAAATCAAAAAATATAAAAAATTGATCTATGAATAAATGTATCCATATATATTAAATAAACAGTCGTTATAAGTAATTATGTTAAGAATTTTGTTCTAGTAAGTAAATGAATTTAAGAATATATAAAAAGTAAACATTAAGATATAATATAATCCATATTTTGTTAGAAAAAATTTCTAAAGCATGCAAATTGGAAGATGTAAAATTAAAGACAAGAAATATGTAGAGAATTCGAGGCACATTACACGCTGTCCTTAGAATAGAATTTTGCCCCCACGAACAGTGCAGCGGGTTCCTGGCGATCTATTCCGAGATACAATAAATTCATTTGATCCACTACACCGTGCACCCGGTGGCGAATCCCACGAACAATCACAACCTTGCCCGAAGAAGAGAGATTGGACGGAGGAGTTTATGGAGGAATTTAGGTTCTGGTGGTTTTCTTTTCTTTTTCGTCTCTGTACGATCTTTTGTTCCGAACAGAGAGCGAGAGAGAGAAAAGATAAAACAAATTATTGTTCTCAGATCTCAGGATCGCGTCCTGGATATATCTCTCACATAATATTTTCCACTCTTTTCGTAACGGGATTACGTGGGAATGGTTCCGCGGAAGACCAACAACTCACCAGACCAAACCAACAAAAATAAAAAAAATAAAAATAATAAGTTGTGAAATTACCTTTGTACCCTTGTCCGTTCTGCGGCGCACAAGCGTGCTAAGTGCGCGACTAATAAACGTGTCAAAATGCGCATTAAATCGCACACCCGCTCGCGGGTTGGATGAGATCTAGCCCATCCCCCACAAAACCCACTTACCCACTAAGAGGGGTAAAGCAATATATAGAAAGGAGAATGACTTCTCCTTTCCCATGTGGGACTAAAAAAGAGATGCCTTTATTGAATCACATAGGTGTCTTTCAAAGCAAAAAACCAAAACAAATCTAACAATCCCCCACATGATTCAATAAAGGCATAAGTTTTGAACTTAGGAACTTACTTGTACAGACTTAACATAGACACAAACACATTGTAGGCATTTGATCGTATCAACTGTTGTGCACTTTTTGTCTATGTGCTATATCGGTTTCTTAAGAGCTCTAGTGAACAGCTCGAGTTCCCATATAAAGCGGTCCCACTTTCACTCTTAAATAGATGAATCTTTCTAGATATTCTGCAATTTATATACCCTACTTTGCAAGCCACATATTCATTAAAATTTTACAATCATCCTTTTATTTATGCAAATCAACACTATACAGTAGAGGAATGATTTTTTACAATTACAATCATATAGTGTTTCCAGTCACACATTAATTTTGTTGTTACCCATTGAACTTTTTCTTGGTGCTTCCAATCGAAGGTCGGGTTGACTTTGAGGTAACTCAATCTTTGGGCTTTAACCCCATTCCACTTGTCGTCTCCAACACTAGTCTCCTTGAGAGCCCTTTAGTTAGAGGATATGCTAGATTATTCTTTAATTTGATGAAGTCAATTACAATTACTCCACTGGATCGGAATTGCTTCACCTGATTGTACCTCAGACGTATATGTCTGGATTTTCCATTATAACTTGTCCTCTGAGCCTCTGTTATTGCATCTTGGCTGTCACAGTATACAAGGATAGCAGGAACCGGTTTGCTCCACAGGGGAATATCTGTTACCAGATTCCTAAGCTAGTCTACTTCCTCACTTATGAGGTTAAGAGCTATGAATTCTGCCTCCATAGTAGATCTAGAAATACAGGTCTGCCTGGTAGAGTTCCAAGCAAAAGCAGCTCCACCCAATGTGAATACATATCCACTTGTGGCTTTGGTCTCATCTGTATCGGAGATCCAGTTTGTATCAGTATACCCTTCTAATACAGATGGGTATCCTCCATAGAATAATCCATGGGATATCGTGTACTTTAGGTATCTCATTACCTGGTATAAGGCAGTCCAATGTGAAATATTCGGATTGCTAGTGTACCGACTAAGCTTTCCTACTGCGTAGGAATTATCAGGTCTGGTACGATTAGCAATATAGTTCAAGCATCCGATTTTCTGAGAATACTTCAGCTGAGCCTCATTGTCTCCTTTATTATTCTTCAACCTGATACTTGCATCATATGGAGTGCTTAAAGATTTAGAATCAAAATAGTTAAATCTTTTTAGAATATTTTTTATACAGTGAGATTGGGAGATACCAATTCCCTCAGAAGTACAACTTAATTTAAGTCCTAAAATCACATCAACATGTCCTAAATCTTTCATATCAAAATTTTGAGACAAAAATAATTTAATATCATAAATAATATCCATGTCGGTACCAAAAATGAGAATGTCATCAACATACAGGCATAATATCACAAATGAGCTACCAACAGTTTTGCTTTATACACATTTATCAGAATCATTAATATCAAACTATATGATAGAATTACCCTATCAAATTTATCATGCCATTGCTTTGGCGCTTGTTTCAGCCCATAAAGAGATTTAATTAATTTGCATCCCTTGCGTTCTTGTACTGGAACAACAAACCCTTCAGGTTGTTCCATATAATTTTTTTCCTATAAATCTCCATTCAGAAAAGTAATTTTTACATCTATTTGATGAATAAACAGTTTATGAACAGATGCAATAGCTATTAACATTCTAATTGTAGCAATTCTAGTAACAGGAGAGTAAGTGTCAAAAAAGTCTACCACTTTTCTTTGTTTGAACCCTTTAGCAACTAACCTGACTTTAAATTTCTCAATAGACCCATCAGGTCTTAGCTTCTTTCTGAAGATCCATTTGCAACCTATTGGTTTGCAACCTACAGGAAGGTTAACCATATCCCAGGTTCTATTTGATATAATAGAGTCCATTTCACTATTTATGGCCTCTTTCCAAAATAAGGAATCAACTGAGGACATAGCCCCTTGATAAGATATAGGGTCCTCTTCAACAAGGTAGATGAAAAAACCTTTACCTAGGTCTGGTTCTCGTCTTGTTCTTTTACTTCTCCTGGGTTCTACTGGGTAATCTCCTATAGTTGTGTATTAGAGGTTACAACAGGGTCTTGTGTAGATATAGAAGATCTAGGAATTCTATTTTTTAATAAAAAAATATTTTCAAAAAATGTAGCATCCATAGATTCCATGACTGTGTTAGCATCAATACCATTTACCTCACTCTTAATTACAAGAAATCTATAAGCAATTTTATTTTGGATATATCCCAAAAATACACAATCTACGGTCTTGGGTCCCAATTTCCTTTTCTTAGTAGGAGGGACAGAAACTTTAGCAAGGCACCCCCACACTTTGAAATATTTCAAAGATGGCTTTCTACCTTTCCAAAGTTCATAAGATTTTATCAGTCTTTTTGAAAGAAACTTTATTTAAAATATAACATATAGAAAGAAGGGCTTCTCTCCATAAATTATCAGATAAACCAGAGCTACCAAACGTAGCATTAATCATATCAAAAAAAGTCCTATTTTTCTTTCTGTTACTCCATTCTATTGAGGAGCATAAGGAGCCGTTACTTCATGTATAATACCATGCAGTTCACAAAAAGAGTCAAATTCAGCAGAGGTGTATTCACCCCCACGATCAGACCTAAAAATTCTAATTTTCTTTTCAAGCTGATTTTCAACTTCAGCTTTAAAAGATACAAACTTGCTAAAAGCTTCATCTTTAGTTCTGAGCAAGTAAACATAACAGTATTTTGAATAATCATCTATAAAAGTAATAAAATACCGTTTACCACTACGAGTAAGAATATCGTTCAATTCACAAATATCGCTGTGAATAAGCTCCAATAGCTGAGAACTCCTTTCAACAGAATGAAAAAATTTCCTGGGATGTTTGGCTTGTGTACATATCTCACATTTTTTATTCCTGCTCATGTTAATCTTAGGAATCAATTAGAAATTAGACATTCTCTTTAAAGAATTAAAATTAACATGTCCCAAACGACCATGCCAAACATCACAGCTATCAGTATTATAAGAGAGCATTTGAATCGGAAGTAGAAGTAGAGACAATATTATTTAAATAGAAATTTAAAGTACTGCAAGGCATGTCCACAGAAAGTTTAAACATACCCCCACATGCATAGCATTTTCCAATAAAGTTACCGTTCAGGGAGATTACAACTCGATCAGACTCAAATACAAGTTTGTAACAATATTTATTTAGCAAATAACCAGAAATTAAGTTCTTGTTGACGTCCAGTACGTGCTGCACATTATGCAAAGGAAGAATCTTGCCCGAAGCAACTTGAGGTTCACTCTTCCCTTTTCATACACTCTGGCAGCACTCGAGTTTCCCATAGCTACTGATTCGCCTTCTTCAACATGTCGGTAGGAGAAAAAAGAATCAATATTAGGGCATACATGGACATTTGCCCATGTATCAATCCACCAGTCAGTAGGCTGATACGATAACTCAAAAACAGAACATACGGTTACAAACCTCTGATCATCGGTACCAACAGATTCGATCCCGGCTATGATAACATGAGCCTGAGGAACAACATGAGCGTCTATAGGAGTTCGACGATCGGGATTCTGAAGTCCATGAACTTTCTTCCTGTGGTGGCATTGCCTAGCAAAGTGATCAGGCTTACCACAGTTGTAACATTCCCGCTTAGGTCTGTTGTCTTTCCCAATCATAGCTTTTGGCTTAAGAAACTGTTTCTTTGCAAGGTTCCTGTTCTGGGGATTGTTCCTCTGTTGATGGGGTTGGCCCTTAGGCTTTTTCTTGGTTTCAGCAATGTGTAACTTTGCCTCTAATTCAGTACTCAGAGGTTCTTATCTCTAGTTCTACCTTCTTTCCCAGTGCGGAAGGATACGAACAGGTCGTCCAAGGACATGGGTTCCTTATTATGTTTTAGTTTTAAACCAAATTCTTTCCAGGATGGGGAAAGTTTATTAATGAAGGCAGCAATTAGAAACTTATCAACAAATGGCATGTCTTTCTGAGATATCTCGTTTATGATAGTCTGAAGGGTATTAATCTGTTCAACAACAGACTTCTCATCTACCATTTTAAATTCTAAAAATTTGTGTACAATGTAAATCTCAGAACCCGCTCCTTCATTGGAGTATTTTTTTATCGAGAGCCTCCCAAAGCTCTCTGGACGTGACAGTGGTGCAATATATATCATAGAGCGTGTCAGAAAGACAATTGAGAATTTTACCGTGATAGATAAAATCAATCTCGTTGTAGGACTCTAATTCATAGGTCCTGGCAGGTTCATGTAAGCTAGGTAGGATTTTTGGTTCTTTGAGAACCTTAGATAGTTTCAAGCAAGTCATCCAGTAGGTCATCCTACGCTGCCATCTCTTAAAGTTCATGCCATCAAACTTATCCGGTTTGAAGGAGTTATGAATGTTGGCGGACAGTTCTTCTATGGTGGTGTTCATCATGTAGATAGGAATTTTCACAAACAGAAAGTAGACAGAAGCTACGAAATTCTATTCTAAGATTGTTGAAAAAATTTCTAAAGTATGCAAATTGGAAGATGTAAAATTAACGACAAGAAATAAGTAGAGGATTCGAGACACATTACATGATGTACTTAGAATAGAATTTTGCCCCCACGAACAGTGCAGCGGGTTCCTAGCGATCTATCCCCGAGATACAATGAATCTCTTCGATCCACTACACCGTGCACCCGGTGGAGAATCCCACGAACGCTCACAGCCTTGCCCGAAGAAGAGAGATTTGACGGAGGAGTTTTTGGAGAAATTTAGGTTCTGGTGGTTTTCTTTTCTTTTCCGTCTCTGAACGATCTTTCGTTCCGAACAGACAGCGAGAGAGAGAAAAGAGTAAAACATATTACTGTTCTCAGATCTCAGGGTCGTATCCAGGATATATCTCTCACATAACATTTTCCACTCTTTTCGTAATAGGATTACGTGAGAACGGTTTCGCGGAAGACCAGCAACTCACCAGACCAAACCAACGAAAATAAAAAACAAAAATAAAATAAGTTATGAAATTACCTTTGTACTCCTGTCCGTTCTGCGGTGCGCAAGCGTGCAAAGTGTGCGACTAATAAATGCGTCAAAAATGCACATTAAATTGCGCACCCGCCCGCGGATTGGATGAGATCTAGTCCATCCTCCACAAAATTCACTTACCTACTAAGAGGGGTAAAGCAATATATGGAAAGAAGAATGACTTCTCCTTTCCCATGGGGAACTAAAAAAGAGATGTCTTTATTGAATTACATGGATTGCTTTCAAAGCAAAAAACCAAAAAAAAAAAATCTAACATATTTACTAGGCTAAAAATTATTTATAAAAAATAAGTCAATTTCCATTCTTTTTCTTTTCTTTTTTCTTGAGTCTTCTATATAATTATATGTTCTCTAAAAACATATTTTGTTTATATAGTTGATAATTTATTTATTTTATCTAGTCACTAATCTTAATAGAATATATGTTTTATGTCTATGTAGTATTGTGCATTTTTTGAAGAAAAGAAGGTTAGCTCAACAAAATTAATCCAAATTATATTATTCTTTGTATACTATTTATATTTTATTATGTTTTTTGTGTGTTAGTAAAATATATTACTTACAAAACAATAAAGTGAGTATAAAAAGGACAAAAAGAAGAAGAAGGATATAACAGTTGGTTCATTCTCAAAAATGAGTCCTTGATAGATTTATTTTAGTAGAGTTGTAAGTTTAAATTAACAATTTTCAGAAAAAGTGGTTGATGAACAAGATAAAATAAATCATGTGGAAGAATTAACTGATATAAAAAAAAATTAAAATGATGGTTTTGATAATCTTTCTGAAAATACAAATTATATCAATAGAAATATGATCATCTTTCAGAAAAAGTGGTTGATGAACAAGGTAAAATAAATCATGTGGAAGAATTAGCTGATATAAAAAACAATAAAAATGATGGTTTTGATAATCTTTATGAAAATACGAATTATATCAATAGAAATATGATCATCTTGACTATACTAATAAAATTTCGGGTAATGGAAAAGAAGAACGGAATATTCAAACATTTATGATCCAAGAATATAGATCAAAATTTTATTATTTGAAAATTAATTATATTATTCAATTCTATTTTTAGTGTTGAGAATGAAAAGGATCCAAATTTTGTAACCGCCCAGGGCCTCAAAATTTCCAGGACCTACCATGTACACTGATACATGCGTCCGCAATTGTCGCATGTAAGGTTATAGGATAGGAACATCAATTAAGCCAAATGACAACATGTAACATAATATATTATCTCATCCAAAAACTTGACAAGGACATGATTGCTACATTTGTACAAGGATTACACAATTCTTCTAATAACTAACAACACATACTTAATATTACATATCATATGTCAAGTTACAAAAGGAATCTAGACTAAATCATTGTGCATCTAGATTCTACATAAGTAGTACATTCTGTTGGAAAATATATTCTAAGTGAATGAATAATTTAACTTGAGAAATTAATTAAAAATATATTTTTTTTCATTAATTTTTCAGTAGGTGTCTATTTGAAAGGGTGTGTCTCTTCCAAACATAGTGTAGTTTCAAAAGGGTGTATCACTTCCAAACAGTGTGTCTCTTTACATTTTGTATCTTTTCATCCTTTATAAAAAAAAGAGGCATGTTAGTGTTTGATTCACAAATTCACACATCAAACATTCAGTCCAAGAAAGAGAGACTACCTCCATTGCTTCGTCAGTTCCTGCGGTATGCAGTGCTGCTATCGGAGGAGTTATGTTGTATCATAGAAGACACAATCGCAATTAAACCGTAAGCATTGTGCGGGACGAATATTGTCTTAAGGACATTGAACCAAGTTCAAGCATCGGTTTCGGTCAGATTATTTATTTATATTTTATTTTCAAATTCTAAGATACAGAGTTGGAATTATTTTTAGTAACACATTCAAAATATAAATTAAACAAACATAAGTATTCTACTCCAGGTCTTCAGACTCATCTTCCTTCCATAGAATAAGTCAACTCCAACATTAGCATCAATACCTGAGGAGAAAAATAACCTATATTTGTCAAGGCAAACCAACAAGTGCTCAAAGAAAAGGAGAGGGTCAAGAGGAAAGCGGACATGTACAATATGAGTGTGAATGTGTACAACTTTTATTATTATTATTATTATTATTATTATTATTCTAGAAAGCAATTCCTAGTTGCGAGCTCTACTCCTTGACAACAATCTTGTATACTAGTGATCGAGTGTCACAAAAATTAGTATCTTATTCTAGTCTGACACATAAGTTTGAATTATAAGTTGTATCTCACTAGGACGGTGTAAAATCTATAGACAACAAAGATTATTCGGATAAAGTCTCTGGACATGTAACTACTCAGATCAAATCTCTGGACATGATAATTATTTATGTGAAAGTTCTTGGATAGATTAATTATTCATGTAATGTGCCTTTCACAGCATAATAGCTCGGCAAACATTTATATGGAGACTCTATGATGGCATGATAGACCAACATATTTTCGAACAGAGCCGCTATGATGGCATGACAACTCGGGGTACCTCTGAAGAGAGCCTTTGTATAATGACAATACGATACCTCGATGTACCTCTGAAGAGAGTCTCCAACAAGTTTTGGGCAGTCAGAAATTAGAACTTAGCTTTTACACTTTAAATTGTCTCAAGTTTGAAGTGGACTTAATTCATGTCCCGACTTTGGAGGTGAATCTCTCCATTTCTGGACAATATTGTGAAGTTCTACCAATTTGAAGAAGAATATTGTGAAGTTCAACCTATTTGAAGAAGAAAATTGTCTACCAATTTGACATCCTTCAAATATGAGTTAAGTACACACACGCAAATCTTTAGGTCAATCGGATTTAAGATTTGGTGTGCACAATCATTCTACCAAGATGTGTCAATTCTAGACAGAAATAGAACTCAGCACTACGATGATGTGTTCAACGGAACATAACTCATAGCTCCAAAATAAGAATTCAGTGATATTATATAGTTTCAAATAAGTTATTGAATGGTCTAAATTTATTAAAATTCATATTAACTAAACTATATTATTTATTGCACAAAAAACAGCTCGTAAAAGACAAAACGTTCAGAAAAAATCTTTGTACTGATGGGTTTCTAAACTTAATGTTTCAGACATCTCCAATTATGAAAACATGACATCATATATCGTGGAAAGGTCTTAAAACTAGTTTTTGAATATGTAGTTAGTTTATTGATTAAGCATGATTAAATCTACAAAAATTAGAGTCTAACATAATAGCATTTGTATAGATAAAATTACAAAAAGACACGTTTGGAGGAAACATAGTAACACTTGCCTAGTGTCAAGAATATAAGCTCTCTTCTTATTCTTCTTCTGCTTATGATGGAATTAAGTGACATTAATTATTGATTAGTTGTCTCCTCCAGTCATGTCTCTTATTTTAGCCAATAAGACCCAACTGGAGAATTACTACTAGTTTTTGAATAAATTCATTGATGTTGCTTAATCAATATTAAGCTGACTAATGGGTTTTGTATTAAGGTATATATATTATTCAATGAAAGATGACGATCCAACCTATTTACTTACTAAATTATTATTATTATTTTTAAATGCGTTATGTGCTTCACACAAAAAAAAAAAATTTGAAGCAAATTTGTTTTAAATTTTTACTAACCGTAACTGCAATTCAGATATCACAAGTAGAAAAAAAAAAATTATCTTTTTTTGTATCTTGTGTTTAAAAAAAATTATCATGTCATTAAGTAAGATGAACTTAATCTTATATTTAAATTTATTTAATGTCCAACTATTTTGCGCCTCCTCATCTCATCAAGTTATGGAGATTCATTATAAGTATTTATTCATTATAAGTATTATGTAACATTTTGCTTCCAAACATTGGATTAGCTTAATTTAAATATTCTAAATATCAAACCTCAATTTAATATTCACTTGATCATATTTAAAACATATTTAAATAATTGTATATATTGTTCAAATTAAATTTAAAAATCATGTATGTAATTTCTAATAAAATTTCAGTGCCCAATAAATTTTATATGCATAATCTTAAGCCTATATAAATTTAATTATTTAAACTAAAAAGCCAACTAAAATTATGCATATGTTAAACATTGTCTAAAATGTCAATCGCCTCTAGTTCAAGTGGCTTGAGGTGGGAAACATAAGTACCATCAGTCCGGTTACGAATTCGAATCGGAGTAGGAGCATATTATTCTTTTTATTTAATAAAATACTAGAAAAACATTGCAACAAATATTAAATGGAAAAGAAAACAAAATCAAGTAAACTTGTTAAGCGATCAGGCAAATATACGGACGCATTTCTGGTGTGGCTCGAGGTCCAACTTCTTTAAATAGTAAATATATTAAATGGAAAAGAAAAAAAAAATCAAGTAAGCCTGTTAAGCGACCAAGCAAACATAGGGACGCATTTCTTTGTGACTCGAGGTCCAACTTCTGGACCCAAACCTATGGCCATTGATTTGAGTTAGGTCAGGTTATAGGTATGTTTCTCTACACACACAGCCCATGGAACACTAATATGCATTAGATTTGGCAGAAAGGATCCATTTGGTTTGTATGTTTGGTCAACATAATGTAATTGTTATTATGTTTTCAATCTAATGACAAATTTTTTTGGATGTAATTAGAAAACAATATTACATTACGAACTCAATAACATGTAAACCAAACATTTGAATACAATTGATATTACATTACATGGTTTGACTACATTTTCAAACTAACAACTCCATTACATTACAAAATCAATTACATTACAAATTCGATTCCATTACGATTACACTACAATGAACCAAACTGACCCTAATTTCCTGTTGCGACTTATCCAGACGAGGTCCACCTATATTTTCTCTATCACTTCACATTGTGATCAACTCATCTCCTCAAACATTCAGTATACAAAAATAGCTCTACAGTACTCAAAAGATGCTTTTATCTGACACTGAGATTTCTTCAAACATGAGATCTCTCAAGAGGCTTGTTTCTCTCAAGACAATAATCAAATTCCAGTTTACCACTTATGACCACAGGTGAACCATGTGAATGAAATCATATACGTAATCTCCAACTTTAGTAGAAGTTCATGCCTAATCACTCCAAAGCATTATCGGTTGAAGATGATGAACTTTGGAAGAACTATAAAGAACACTTAAGTATGATGAGGCGACGCTAGATCACTAACTACAACAATTTTGTACTGTGTAAGCTGGACTGACTGAGACGGTCAGGTGTAACGATGCTTACAATTATTAGAACCAATGGTGTGGCATACTAAAGCAAGGCCCTCTCATCTGCCCAATCCGAAATACTTTGGATCTGCCGGAAAATGATGCTCAATTTGCAACTGCTCACAACACCAAAAGAAGTCCCTCTCATCTGCCCAATTCGAAATACTTTGGATCTGCCGGAAAGTGATGCTCAATTTGCAACTGCTCACAACACCAAAAGAAATTTCTTCCATCAAAATCAGATCAAAGCAATTTCAGGAATTTTAAGGAAAAAACCACAAGCTCTTGAGATTAGTAGCTAAACATGTGTGTGATAGTTCTTTATAGATCTAGCATAGATGTTGGCAAATTAAACAAAAAACTAAATGTCAACTTAGAGAATAGATGTTTCAAAGTTAGTAAACCATCATACTATGGATGGAAAGCCACAAGAAAAACTGACAATTCGAGGAAATCATGAAAAATAACAATCTACGAAAAACCCATCCTCTTCGGAAATTAATAACACATGATGAATATGGACCCATGACTACGAGACACCATCATGTTGGGTCCAGTCTGGATTTGATGAATTTTGGAGCCCAAATATGATCAAACATTTGATTTAATATAATTTGAAAATCTACATTAAATGTAAGATTTGATTAGATTTTAAATTTATATCAAATATTTAATTTGACCATATTTGGACGTCCATAATTGGTGTTGGACTATTTTAGGTGGAATAAGATTCTTATTTTAAGGTTTTCTATTTAGGAAATCATATTAGGACCTAAAACATGATTTCTCATCCTATAAATATAGGAGGAGGGTGGAGGCACAAAGAATAGTACAAGTTGGAGATTCAGGGTGCTCGTTCACAAAAAATCTAAGAAAAAGTCTGTGCTTTACTCTTAGGACTTCGCCATCCAAGAAAGAAGGAAGAAAGAGATCTGATCGAGAAGTCGTTGCTTTCGCTCAGGAAGATTGCTACGGGTTTATGAGCGATTTCAATTGTATTCTTTCTTTTCTTCTTGAGTATGGTGAGGCGGTTGAATCTATTAGGGCAAAGGGTTCAACATTGTTATTGTCATTCTAGTAATTTCACATGAGTTATAAATGTTAGAATTTGTCCAGGTGACGTAGTCACCGCCATATACTTGTCTTTATCTATGCTTGGTGTTCGTTAGACAGGGGTTGACTATCTCAGGTGGGTAGGCCTAAAGTTTTCGCTGCGGGCACTCTCAAACACGGTGTCGGAACGTTTGCAGGACGTGTCCGATTCCCAACATCTGGTATCAGAACGTTTGCAGAACGGTGTCGGAACGTTTGCAAAAAAATTGCAGGACGTTTGGTTCTGCCAACTATGTCTACGGAGCAGATGAACACTCGTATGATCACTCTCACAGGGAGGAATTGGGTGATTTGGAAACCAAGGATGGAGGATCTACTCTGGTGCAAGGACTTGCATGGTCCGTTAGAGGGCGACAACTATAAGCCATCGAACAAAGCTGCTGAAGACTGGAAACGACTTGATCGGAAGGCCGTTGGATTCATCAGCCAATGGCTGGACGACTCGGTGTTTCACCACGTGTCCATAGAGAATTCGGCAAAAGCATTGTGGAAGAAGCTGCATTCGCCGTACGAAAGAAAAACGGCCGGCAACAAGGCATTTTTGATTCGCCAACTCGTCAACTCGAAGTACACGGAGGGTGCCCCAGTGGCACAATATCTGAACGAGGTTCAGGGTATTATCAATCAGCTGTCTGCGATGAAGATGGTGATTGATGATGAACATCAAACCCTTTTGCTTTTGAGTTCTCTGCCAGAAAGCTGAAAGACGTTGGTGGTGTCGGTGAGCAACTCTGCACATGGTAGAGTTGTTACGAAGGAGGCAGTCAAAAGCAGCTTATTGAACGAGAAGATCCGACGTAAACAAGTAGAATCGTCGTAGGAGTCCGCTCTGGTAGCTTCCTACGGGAAGGGAAGACCCAAGTCACAGGCGAGGACAGAGGTGAATTCTCGAGATCTTGCGACTGTGGACCGCAAGGAGGACTTCTATTACTGTGGCAAAATGGGTCATATCAAGAGTAACTGCATGAAGCTCAAAGCTGAGAAGGCCAAAGGCAAGGATAATCAGGAGGATCTCACGGCTATGGGAGATCTCATCATCACAGCAACCGACGCAGAAGAACCTTGTGGCATGTGTCATGATGGCGATTGGGTCATGGACACGGGGGTATCGTATCACGCCACTCCATATAGGAGGATCTTCACGTCATACCACGGCGGCAGGTTTGGACGTGTGACAGCTGTAGTTGTAGGCATCGGTGATGTGCACTTGACAACGGAGCTTGGTGAGAAGCTCGTTCTCAAGGATGTACGACATGTATCGAGTTTGCGCTACAACTTGGTTTCGGTAGGGAGGACGTCGGATGATGGTTGTCGCAGTTTGTTTGGGGACAAAGATTGGATGCTTACGAAAGATTCCCAACAGTTGGCTCGAGGAGACTTATGTTGTGGCATGTACAGGCTCAAGCTGCTAAGTTATACAGGCAGACCATATAGACATCGGATGGAAGCTCGAGGGATATTCGACAGGAGTTGGATCGTCGAAAACTTGTTGAGGAGGGGTTTCGAGATAGTTTGAGGTTTACGGAGGATTCGGTTCGTCGAGACAAAGCGATGAATGGTAATGAACCAAAGATTGAGGGTCAGTATGTCGGTCCCATGACAGCTAGTCGGTCTCCAGGTGGGGTTGCTTCACGGATCCGGTTTTTGCGACGTGTGGTTTGACAAAGCTTCACAGAGCGATATTGGTTTCAGCAGTTCGAGGCCAGGGAGGAGATCAACGTTTGCAGCAAATTCAATCTGAGACGGAAGCGTCACCATTCACACAGTTTCGGGGAAGCTGTGGGTCATCGACGACATACACAGTGCGTGACTTCTGCTCGAGGACGCATGTGTATGGGGGAGCTTCAAGTTCAGACACGAAGGTGGACAGATTCAGGAGTTCGAATCTCGAAAGAATAGCATTGTCCGTTTGGTTGGGCTAGCCAAGGGTGAAGAAGCTCGTCGGAACGTTAACACGTTTCGGTGGAAGACGAAAGTCGGGGACGAGCAGCCAAGATTCACAGTGAGGCTGATAGTCAGGGACTTTGGTCTCAACTGGGTCATTGATGTCAACAGGATCCCAGCGGTACACAAGGTGCTACGCTTGGCAGCTAGCGTCGACGTGACGGTCGAGGAGCTGGAGACGAAGGAAGATGCAAAACTCGGGAGATCGGAGATCAGTGGCATGGTGGAGCAGAAAATCTGTGGCGGGACGACATGCATGGAGTCCAGTTGAGAAGTCATGAGGTCAACACCTTCTCATCAGACTGGAGGGGAAGATTGTTGGGGTCCAATCTGGATTTGATAAATTTTGGAGCCCAAATATGGTTAAAGATTTAATTTGATAAATGTAAGATTTGATTTCAAATTTGTATCAAATATTTAATTTTACCATATTTGGACGTCCATAATTGGTATTGGGCTATTTTAGGTGGAATAAGATTCTTATTTTAAGATTTTCTATTTAGGAAATCCTATTATGACCTAAAATAGGATTTCTCATTCTATAAATATAGGAGGGTGGAAGCACAAAGAATAGCACAAGTTGAAGATTCGGGGTGCTCGTCCACAGAAAATCTAAGCGAGCCTGTGATTTGCTCTTAGGACTTCGTCATCCGAGACAGAAGGAAGAAAGAGATCTGATCGAGTGGCAATGTACTAAAGCTCCTGCCGTCAAGTTAGAGGTCGATTACGCACATGCTTCAACTGTGGCCTACACGGTCATTTCCAGTGGCAATGTACTAAAGCTCCTGCCGCCAACGTTACCTTAGATACTCCTGATCTTGGCGGCCGATCCGTCCAAATGACTGATGAAGCATATACAGACTTTGTTGAGTTTCAAGCTTAACGTCAAGGTGAAGCTTCTACTTTTGGGTCCATCGTAGGGTACTCAGCGGCATGTGTGGTACAGTCGAAACAGTGGGTCCTTGATTTTGGTGCGTCTGCTCACTTGACAGACGATGTAGGTATGATACGAAACTATGTACCGGTTGACAGTATGTCTAATATTACATGTGCCAATGGTGGTTCGCTGAGAGTCTGTGGAAAATGATTTGCCCGTCTTTCTTCGGGACTGTCACTACATTCTGGACTACATACCCCTGGAAACCCATTCAGCTTACTCTCAATTAGTCGGATTACTCGCGATATGTACTGTTCGGTAACATTCTTTCCTGATGGTTGTGTTTTTCATGACCTAACGACTGAACGGACTATCGGTAGAGGGTATGTGGCTGGAGGCTTGTACCTGTTTGACAAACCTTTCTCTGTTGCATGTGCTTGTGTGAAACTTGATCCTTTTGAGTTACACTGCCGGTTAGGACATCCATCTGTCCAAGCACTCCAGAAAATGTACCCATCTTTGGATGTTTCTTTTCATTGTGAGTCATGTAGCTTGGCAAAGCATCACCGAATTTCCTATCCGGTTAGTCAGCATAAAATTGCTTCCGCTCCCTTCGAGTTAGTACATTCCGATATATGGGGACCTTGTCCGGTTGAATCTGTGATGGAATTTAAGTACCTTATTACCTTTGTTGATGACTACTCACGTGTCACTTTTGTTTATCTCATTAAAAATCACTCCGAATTATTTAACGTTTGGTGCAATTTTTATGCGAAAATCAGAACACAATTTAGTATTCCGATTAAATGTGTTCGAAATGATAATGGTCACGAGTATGTCTCGTGAGTGTCTCATTTGTCTCAGAATGGTATCATCCATCAAACTTCATGTCCTTACACACCACAACAGAATAGTGTGGCTGAACGCAAAAATCGTCTCTCTTATAAACAACGTGTGCTCTTATGTTTCAAACACGTACTCCAAACAGATTTTGGTCGGATGTCGTTCTTACGGCTTGCTATCTCATTAATCGCATGTCGTCCCCGACCAATTCTTTCTAAATTAGATCCCTAGACTATCCAATATATTTTTCTTGAGTACTCCAAACAGATTTTGGTCGGATGTTCTTACGGCTTGCTATCTCATTAATCGCATGTCGTCGTCTGTCCTCAATGGTGATACTCCCTTCTCTCGGTTATATTCCAAACGAGAGTCGTTTCCTCTACCTCTCCGAATCTTTGGTTGTTTGTGTTATGTTAGGGATACCCGACCAATTCTTTCTAAATTAGATTCCAAGACTATCCAATATATTTTTCTTGAGTATCCTAGGATCAGAAAGGGTATCGGTATTTTTCTTCTGTCTTGAAGAGAGTTTTTCTTTCGGGATGTTACCTTTGTTGAAACCGAGTTTCCTCCACTTCCACAAACTACAGGACCAATGCCCCAAGTTTACCCAGAAGATGACTTCTTGTTGCTTCTGGTTCAAGCATTACAGCCCACTGTTAGGTTGCCCTCCTCTACCGAGCCAGTGCTCCAGTCCGACGGTCCGCAGACACCGATTCAGTCAGCACCGCCGTCGCCCGATCGCATGTCGCAGATACTGCCCATGGTAACAGACTCAGCACCGCCGTCGCCCGATCGATCGTCGCAGATAATGTCCATGGTCACAGAGTCATCCTCCTCCTCTGGCTCGCCTGATTCGTCTCCGCCTTCGGCTCCGCATGTTCCACCAGCTCGACCTCGTCGTGCCTGTCGTAATCATCCCTTGTATGTTGAAAACTACAAAGGACTTGCGAGCCACACTCGATCCTTAATAGCTACTATTGATGGGATTCGGATTCCCAATTCTGCCTAGGAGGGTCTCAAACATCCCGGTTGACGTACGGCTATAGAAGAGGAGATGATTGCGCTTTGGGAGAACCATACTTGGGACTTGGTAAATTTGCAGTCCGGTAAACAGGTTGTCGGTTGTAAATGGGTGTTCACGATCAAAGTGAAACCAGATTGCACCCTTGATCGACTAAAGGCTCGTCTGGTTGCTAAAAGATATTCCCAGACTTATGGTAAGGATTATTTTGATACATTCTCTCCTGTTGCCAGGATGACCTATGTAAGCGTACTATTGGCCTTATCTGTTCGCTATGACTGGCTGCTACTTCAGCTGGATATCAAGAATACCTTCCTCCACGGGGACCTAGATGAAAAGGTATATGTGGTGCAACCTCCCGGGTTTGTTGCAAGGAAGGGTAAAGTGTGTCATCTGAGATGGCCCTGTATGGTCTCAAACAATCACCTCGTGCATGGTTTGGTCGGTTTACAAATGTGGCCACTCAGTATTTTATCGACAGACATCAGCAGAAAGAATTATACTTGGTGTTTATATTGATGACATTGTTATCACATGAGACGACAGTCGGGGAATTGCAGGACTGAAATTTTTTTTGGAAAAACAGTTTCAGACCAATGATATAGGATCATTAAACTACTTCTTGGGTGTTGAAGTTGTACGGAAAAGAAGCACATTGTCATGTCACAGAGGGAAGTATGTGCTAGACATACGGAATGATGCAGAAATGATGCAAGCCAAAGGTGCAACGTCGCCAATGGACCCTGAAGAAAAGTTACTCCTCGACGAGGGGGTCCTGATGACGAATCCGAATCAATATCGTCGAGTGGTTGAAAAACTCAACTACCTGGCAGTTATGACTAATCCAGATATTTCTTTTGCCGTCAGTGTTGCGAGTATATTTATGTCTTCTCCACGAGTTCCACATTGACAGGCAATTCTCAAAATTCTGCGCTATTTAGTCTAGAATCCTGGAAAAGGAATTCGTATAGAGAACCAGGGACATACAAATATTGAGTGTTTTACTGATGTTGACTGGGGTGCCAGTCTAACAGACGATCTACGTCTGGTTACTCAGTATTTATTGGCGAAAACTTGGTATCGTGGAGTAAGAAGCAAAGTGTGATCGCACGATCAAGTTCCGAAGTAGAATATCGAGCCATTGCCCATGGCACGACAGAAGTGTTATATCTGTAGCATCTTCTATAAGAGCTGGGAGAAGCAGGATCTAAAGCAGCAGATATGTGGTGTGATAACCAATCTGCTATGCATATTGCTACCAATCATGTATTTCATGAAAGGACGAAACACATTGAAATTGATGCCCATTTCGTCCGTGATGAGTATAAAAAAGGGAATGATAAAGTTCCATCATGTGAGAACCGGTGATTAGATAGCCGATATCTTCACGAATTTTTTTTTAGGTCATCGGATACAATTTTTGTGTAATAAGCTGGACATGATTGATATATATGCTCCAGCTTGGAGGAGGATGTTAAGCGTTATATTAGGTAGTGGACTTTAGTCCCACATCAGGTAGAATAATAGAGAGAGGGGTCGGCCTCTCCTATATATATGTAGTCTTTCACATCTATGAAAATCATTCCATTATTCTAATTCTACAAACTTCATGATCCCCGGGATCTCTACTTTGTAGATTTGACTATGTCAGGCCACAAATTCACATGGTTGAACTTTAGGAAGGAGCCTTCATTTGCTGTAGCCACCTCTTTCCAGTGACACATTGAACTTCATGATCCAGATTCTACAACTACAATGAACTTCAGCCATTCCTACGATGTGCCACAAACATGTCCCAACTTAGTATAATGTTAATTCCTTAATAGGGTGCAAACCAATCTGGAGACTTCCACTTGACTAATTTCCTAATGACAACTAGAAGATAATTCCAAATCCTAGTTCATAGTCTATGAGCCAAAATTCATCTTCTTGTCCTTAAAGAGCATAGTGCTTTCAAGTTTCATCAAGGAACAAAGTATACTTGACAAAATTGCTTTCCTCAGAGAAACTTATGTGTGATGCAGATTGATTTGTAATAGTTCGGTAACCTAAAAAAGACTCAACAAAGTATTTCAATTAAAGGGGTCTATGATCGCCTTTTTCCTCAATATAGCCCACTGACTTCAAAAGCAAAAGCCAGCTCAAAATAATCCTGAAATGAGTGCATCTCCCTTCTAACTATAAAAAAAACCAATAAAAATACATACCCTAATATTGTAATCTACTACAATTCGATCTACAATCTTATAAAATATACATAAAATATCTTGCAGATTCCATCCGCAGAAGCAATCTAAAAAAGAATCTAATGTCCAGCTCAATTTTTCAGAAGATATCACTTCTTAAGTACCGAGGGCATCGCCCAGCACGACACTAAGAGTCTCGCTTAGTCGGAGCGCTCATTGAGCGGACCAAGTTGGTAAAGACACAGGGGTTCGAAGGAACGAGCCGTGAAGGTAGACGGCATGCTACTTGCATCATGGAGGATACAAGTTCGAGTAACATAAACAGTCTCTCCACGAGTTAAGACTGTGTACATCTTTACCTTTCCCAGGCCCTGTGTAAGAGGGAGTCTCAGCATTTAGTTGAGACAACCTATTTTCAATCAATCTCAAGTCCCGGTACTAGGGCCTGACCCAAGTAACTCGTTTAACCCATCAATAATCCCAAACAAGGGGAGTTACCATAATGAATTTCATGAGCTATTAGACTCCTTTAAAACTAAAAAGATTTAGCACAGCTGACTAGTGCCCAAATAAATCTCTCCAACCCATTCCCAAGAAAGAGAACTTCTCCACCATTATCAAATAAGTAGAAAATGTCTTGTGGCTTCTTTGTCCTCTTTGAGGGAATTTTTTTACAGAATTTAAGTCTTCTAAATCCTCTGCCAACCCTATAATGGTCATAATTAGGGGTGAGCATTCGGTTTATTCGGTTTCAACCGAACCGAAATAGTCAAAACCGAATAAACCGAAATTCTAAAAATCCAAAACCGAAACCGAACCGAAATTAGCGATAATCGAAACCGAACCGAATAATCTATTTGTTTATTCGGTTTGTTGGTTGGGCTATTTCTAATGTTTAATGTGTCATGCTCAAAGGTCGAATCGTGGTTACATTTTATTATACACACATTAGTTGTATTTCAAAGTTGTACCCAAAGTTGGATAGTTGTTTATAAATTATCAAAGTTGAACTTCAAAACACATACATATAATTGTTGTTTTCAAAATAAAAATATTTTTAATCACAAAATATGCATAGAATTGAGAGTATATACAATTAGTATTTACATAATTGTATAAGTCTTATTCGATTTTCGGTTTTCGGTTTTAGACCGAAACTCAAATCCAAATCCAAAATCTTAAGCATCCCACAGAATGTTTTTTTCTTCAATACACAAGCTCAATAGCGTCAAAGCAAAAAAAAAAAAAAAAAAAAATCGTTGGAAATATGAAGGTGTCCAGAATAAATTTAAAGGTGATATACCAATAATGATCATTCTAAGCCAAATTTAGTACTCATATATGTAATGGGACCAACTAAGATAAGGCAGTCTATATATTTTGTCCTATATCGAAAAACTTTTAAGGAGGGAGGCATCCTATCTCTTGTATATTGTACTCCATTTTTTTCTAAATGAAGTACATTTTGTTAAGTCAACTTCTCAACACATTACCAGAGCATGGTATCTTTTTGGCCTAGATCTTTTGCCTTCAGAAATTTCCATCCCATAGCCTCCAAAAACCCTAGCCACTGTCATCCCCTAAGCCTTTCCCAACAAGAAACCATATCCAACACCAGAAATCCTAACTTGCAATCCACACCCTAACCCAACTATTACCCTGGCCATCGTTGGTCATTGTTGTCACGCTAGTGACTCATCCCTGCGCTTCTTCCTCTATAGTTATTCCTAGGCGCAACAGTTGACACACTGAAACTCCGATAACCCTATACCTTCTCCTTCTTCTCTCATGTTTTATGCTCATACCTACTATACTTGATCTATTGATGATTGTTGATTGACTAGCAGGTACAGTTCGTCTTTGGAGGTAACCTAGTCACTCACAGAGCAAGAAGCAGATTGTTACCTCACGTCCCTAGCTAAGGCAAGTCTAACTAGACAGGCCACACAGTTTCCAAGCTTACATGAGTGAAAATCCTTCTCTGTTATCATGGTTTGTTGCTCACTTCTCCAGCTCCCCTCTATTGTGACAATAAAGTTGCAATTCATGTTGCTGGGAATTCAGTTTTTCATGAGAACACAAAACAGTTGAAGTTGATCGTCATTTCATTCATGAAAAGCTCAAGCTTTGCGACAGCTACCACATTCTGACTTCTTCTCATTTGGCATACATCTTGGCTAACTCTTTGCTTAGACAATTTTTTTTTTCAATCTCTCTCCAAACTTGGCATACTTGACAATTATACTCTAGCTTGCAGCGGAGAATACGAGAAAGCACTTTGTTTAGTTATTGTCTTATCATTTTTAGCTGATTAGCCTTAATTTTAGTCTCGTATCGGAAAACATTTAGGAATGGAGGCATACACTCTTTTATTTATTTCTATGTATTGTACTCATTTTTTCTAAATGAAGGTTGGGTTTGGGATTGCTTATTGGCGGTGCTATTTTGGGACAACTTTTGAAAACATGTAGGAGTTTGCTTTCAAAAGATGTTTTTGCTACTTTTGGAAAGTAGCTACCACCCTATCTAGGCCTAAGGTCATTTTGGTTAGTCAAATTCTCAACAGAACAAAAAGTGCAAAAGAGTCTGGTGAGACACCAATGTTATAAATTTCGGCTAGACGGACGAACTGATTTTTTTTCTTACATGTAGTAGAGATAAATACATTGTATGTACTAACAATTACACAAAAGTTTGTGTGTCCTTGTGGCTAGCATGTGTGTTGTAGTTCTTTGCTGTGGTGGTGGGAGGTTCGAGCCTCACATTCGGTTTTTTTCTTTTTTTTTACACTTAAAAGGGGGAGGCGAGGAGAGAGAGGGTCCAGTCTCCTCTCCTCCCCAATCTCCTCTCCTCTCCGGTAGGTGGCAATTGCAAAGCAACAACAGCAGCAACAACCACAGCAGCAAAAATAGCAGTAAGCAACAGCGGGGACGGCGTCGACGAGTCCGGTAAAATAAACATTTTTTTTTTGAATTTCAATCGGCCAAATCGGCCTAGGGCCGAAACCCGCATAGGACCGCCGCCTAAGGGATTTCCGGTGCGGCCGAAGGCCGCCTAGGCCGCAATTTAGAACACTATGAGACACTATATGACCCAATCATCAATCCTTGAACAAAATGGTAAAAACTAAAAATTGACCTACATAAGAAAAAATACCATATAACAATCAGGGGACGAGAGCAATGACAACGCTTATATAAAATAAATGGTAACTAAACTAGTTAAGAAGAATGAAAAATGAACCAAAGGTAGTTGCTTGAAAATTCTCCACTTTATACACCCAACTTCAAAGCACCCACTAAGGCTGGGTTTGGGATTGCTTATCAGAGGTTGTTTCTGCTTATTCTGCTTATTTTTCTTGGAAAGCGGTCCAAAATTGTTTGGTAACGACAACTGATCAAAAAACTTATAAAAAGTTGTTCAAATTTGGGACAACATTTGTCACCAGCCTCACACCTGCTCTCAAAAGCCTGCTTCTACTGCAAGTTTTTTAAAAGCAGCAACAATCCCAAACCAAGCCTAAAACTTCAATCAGTGCTTATGAAAATGGCAGCGTCCAAAGATTTAAAACTCCCCAATGATTTAAAACTCAAGTTGTAAAAGTTTTTAATTACAAGCAGGATCTCGACATGGTAAAGAAGGAAAGGAAAAAAAAACTCAGATTGAACAATTGGCGACTCCAACAGGTAGATGTATTACTCAAAACCCTAATATTGGATATGCATAAAAGCATGTTTAAAGCAAATTGTAAGCCTTCATAAGAAAATCCAGTGCCTTACCTTACCCTCATCTGAGTCTGAATGGCGTTGAGGAAACACAACCCTGATATCATTGTAGAGATAAAACTGCCGCTCCCCCTCACTGTCCAAATTGTTACTGTTGGGTGATGAGAAGGGATCAGATATGCACCTCTGTAATGACTTTGAACGTTTCCTTGAAGAGGGGCAAAGAAAACGGAGATGGAGAGCATAACGAAGAGCGCCAGATCCAGACCTCAAAGAACTTTGGCTAGAAGGCTTTGTGCTAGTTACGTGCAATGTATTCAAATTAGCGCATCTATCTTTGTCGAAATTTCGGCACTCACACCCATTTAGCTGTCTGAGAGAACCCACGGTTGATAAAAGGACCAAGTTTTTCTCTTTTATGTTTTGTAATTCACTTGGACCATCTACATTATGTACATAACCTGCCAAACCAAAGGATCTTGATTCAGTGATTGTTCAAACTTCTAACCAGGACGCATGAGAGAGAGTTGGAATAGACACTCCCACTGGATGCAGAGTTCCTTTGTAGCAATTGATATGCATCAAACTTTAATGCACTGATAGCTTTAGTGGGTGAAATCCCTTAGTTATCATGATAATGCATGATGCACATCAATGGCTGGTTACCCTATGCTCAACTTCTAGAGTCTTGTCTGTGTGCTTTCCAACTCTCACCCATGCGGCTAAATTTACTACTTGGTTACATTCGTTACATTTTCCATTGTCCTCCATATGCTCACTTCCGTTAGGGACTGGTGCAGTTGTAGGCTCATGTTCTAAATCACGGCCTCCCAGTCCGTCTTTCACTTGTTTGGAGCCATATGAAGGTGAACCCAAGGTAGCTCTCTGTCGCATGAAAGTCTGCTTCTCTCCAAGACAAAATAGAAATTAACCATAAGCATCAATAAGATATCAGTCTGAGAATAAAGACTTAGTGATGCCAAAGCAGGCTCTTAAGCTTATTCCATGTCTTCTTCACATTAAATGAAGTGTCTTTTCATGTTGACATGCCTAATAGATTTGAGTCAACAATTAAATAATTATAAAAGTTAAAGGTTAAAGCACCTGGCAATGAGTTGGTATGGCGTGTGAACTTTTTTTCTTGTAGTTTGCTGGCAAGTGCCTACTGACAGTTCTTTTGCTTTGTTGACATGCCTTAAGACTATTTAGCAACTCCTTTTAAGCATATCAGCAGTAACAATAAGTTCCTAACTCCGGGTGTGTTTGGTTGACTGTAAATGGAAATCATGCAACATTCTTGTTACCGTTTCCACAATTCCAATGTTTGTTTTGATGTAAATGGTGGAATTGATGCAACAAATGTTGCATCATTTTCTCCAACTACCGCAACATATGTATGACCGCAACACCACTTGCGGCCACATTTACGTAAAATGATTACATCATTTCCAAATAATCTCTCTCATTTCCATGTTATAAAGACACAACTAGACAATGGATTTCCATTTACTACAACATAAGTTACAACCATTAATGTCATTTACATCATTCCAAACAATGTAAATCCCGCAACATCATTTACATGCAACCAAACAATGGATTTGTACATCACTTATAACAACAAATGTTACATGCAACATATGTTGCATGAGATTTCTATTTATGGGTAACCAAACACCCCCGAGTTAGTGTTCTGTAAGGAGTGCAAGTTAGAATTCTCCAAGTATTGTACGATGGACAAGCAACATAGAGTTGGCTTTAAACAGGCAGTGCACAAGACAGGAGTCCTCGATTATGTCCACTCAGACATATCGAAGCCATCACATGTTCGATCAAAGGGGTATGCTGACGTAGATGACTTCTTACGGAAAGTATGAGTTCATTTCATTAAGCAAAAGTCGAAGGTGTTTGCTAGATTCCGAGAGTGGAAGATGAACGTAGAGAAGCAAAATGGGCAAATGATAAGTTTTTAAGGATAGACAATGAAGGCGAGTACACATCCACCGAGTTTCAGGGTTACGGTAGAAAGCATGACATACAAAGGCAATGGACAGTTCCAGGATGTCCAGAATAGAATGAGATAGTGGAGCGCATGAACATGCCACTACTAGAGCGAGCATGGGGTATGTGGTTGCAATACAGCCTTTCAGATGACTTCTAGGCAAAGGTTGTCAATCATGCATGATATTTGGTCAATAGGTCAGAAAGGGGTAGTGGAGCACATGAACAGGATCTACCGGAGCGAGCTAGCTTACATAAATGGATGATGAGGACCAACCCCATAAGGACACGCACACAATAGCGTTAAGGAGATCAGGGTGTATATACAGGGCACCCGTGCGGTATGGTTTCAAAGACATGGTTGCATTTGCCTTAGTCACGGATCCAATCGATTATAAGGAAGTCGTTGGCCAAGATGACAAAGATTGTTGGATAGTTGCCATGACGGAGAAAATAGAGTCACTTCGGAAGAATAGTACGTAGAACTTAGTCGAGCTATCGAAGGACAAAAAGGCTATTAGCTGCAAATGGATACTCGGAAAAAAAAAAGAATGAGCAATACAAGATGTGTTTAGTCACGAAAGGGTATGCTAAGAACGAGGGAAAACTACAAAAGATATTCTCACATGTGGTCAAACATACTGCTATTCAGGTGTTGTTGACATTCGTAGTAACTCATGATATGGAGTTGGAGCAAATAGTGTAACGACATTTCTGCATGAAGAGTTGGAATAAAATCTTTATGAGACAACCAAAAGGATTTATGGAGCCCGGCAAGGAGGTCATGTATGTAAGCTCAAGTGATCACTATATGGGTTTAGGTAATCTTCACGACACGACAGTAGTACAAGCACTTTGATTCCTTTGTATTGAAGACCAACTTAACCATATGCGAATATGACATATGTCTACTCAATGAGGCTCAAGGATTGGTCGCCAATATATCTTCTCCTATATGTCATTGACATATTAATTGCTTCCAAGAGTATGATGGAGATAAGGGCACTCAAGTCTTCATTGAGTGCACAATTTGACATGAAAGACTTGGGTGGAGCAAAGAAGATCTTTGGGATGAAAATTAGTCGAGACAGGAAGGTTTGAAAGCTTTGGCTATCCTAAAAAAATATAGAGAGAGAGAGAGAAGGTGCTGGAGAGATTTAGAATGAGTGAGTACAGATGAGCACTCTGATTCCTGGTCATTTCAAGTTATCCTCCAAAGAGCAAAGATGTCTTGGGTTCTGTATGCTAGCGAGATCATTGATGTATGCTATAATACGCACACATCCCGACCTATCTTATGCGGTCACTTTCATGAGTTGGTTCATGTCAAATCTTGTGAAACATCATTAGTAGGCCGTAAAGTGTATTTCTTTGTATCTTAATAGCTCAAAAGAACTAGCTTTGTTGTTTCACAAGTCAAAACACGAATTGCGTCAGTTACAAGGATATGTGTTGTTGATTACACTATTGACTTGGACAAGAGAAGATCCAATGCATGCTATTATACACTATTGCAGATTCTCTAGTTATATAGAAGTCGAGTCGACACTTCAGAATATTGTGTCGCTTTTCTTTACAGAGTTGGAATACATGGCAACAGTCGAGGCATCCAAGGAGGATACGTAGTTAAGGGGCTTAGTAAATTTGGGTTCAAGAAGATGCATGTTCCAATCTTTTGTGACAATCAAAGCGTAATTCGTGTCGCTAAGAATTCAATATACCACAGTCAAACGACATGCGGTACCACCAAATACGGAAATGGTGCAATAAGGAGATCAATCTCTTGAAAATTGAGACCAAGGTTTAAAGTATCGGTATCAGACCATTCCTTTGAGTATCGGGATCGGCGGTATCGGTAGTATCGGCGGTTTCGGATCGGAGTATCGGATTTTTGGTATCGGAAAGCAAACAACTATTAGTAAATTATTAACATTTAAAAAAAATATTTTATACATTTGTGCATAATTTAAAGTATTTTCAATGTTGTTTCTTAGTAATTTTGAAATTAAATGAAATAGTTTATATATTTCATTACTATGATAGATAAGTTTTCCTCTTCTATATGCTTTTACAACCTTACTATGCTTTTACACCCTTGCTAATTGGTCTTTCTAATTCGATTTTCTTTGCCGAATTGACCGGAAAAGAGACCTCTAATGTCGGTATCGGTCAGTATCGGGTATCGGTCTGTATCGGACCGGGACATGCCAAACTGTATCAGTATCGGCCGTATCGGATCGGTATCGGCCGATACTTCAAACTATGATTGAGACTAAGATGAAGCCGATGAACATGCTAACTATGATGATTTCTATGGAGAAGTTCAAGTCTACCTTGACTTCCATAAAAGTACTCTGTTTGGAGGAAGATTCTCGACCTCGATTAGGAGGGTCGTGACATAGTCGTGGTTCTTGGGTAAAGACCATGTCAAATACAGTTTCTCGATTCTAGATCAAGATCATGTCAGTAGCCATACTCAGTTTTGGACAAGAATGTAGTGGTGGACAGTTTCGCGATTAAAGCTAAGATTGAGCCGATTAGAGAGAAAACCAAAAGTCGGAGAAAAGGTTAAAGGAGTACGAAGTGTCACAACTATCTTATGAGGTGGCTAGTGAGGAACTCATCAAGGGGTAGAGATTGTTGGATATGGCTCGTATTCATCTATGGAGTGCTACGGGCGTCATCCAAGGAATCAGAGAAGCTCGAGGGGAGTCAAGACGAGCAAAACAGGGCTGGAAACATCCAATGGTATCCCGGTAGCATATTGTCGGTAAACCGTCGGTATGCCACAGTTTCTCATAAAGTGATAGCAAGTTTTGGAGCCAAAGTGGTGCTCAACACAATATATCGGGGGCATACCATTGGGTCAGGGCTGCTTATTTTGATGAACGATTTAGATTATTTGACTCGGTTTCAGTGGTTCATATCACTCCTGACTTAGGTTAAAGTTGTGAGGCTTATTGAAGACTCTTTACCGGCCCCATTTAATAGAGATTTATTGCTTGAGGCTACTGGTGCTAAAAGCGAGAGGGGCTTCTCTTCGGATTTCTAAGTGGACATTAAAAGAGTTATCAAGATAGAGAATGAGAGAACTCGTCAAAAATCATGTAAGGAGTGGGTTGCTCATTGTGGTTTTTTGTGTGTAATCCTTTATAAGATTTCTCTCGTTGATTCAATAAAATATTTCTCCCCTTGTCCCGTGGAGTATATAGATCTCGACTACCACGTTAATATTGAGTTTTCTTGTCGTGCTATTCAATGTTCTAAACGGCAATAGACGGATGCGCGGCAGAAAGAGTCCGCCTACCGCCTAGGCACCACCTAGGCGGTTGATACATTTTAGACATCTTTACTATTTCACCACAGTTTTTTTTGCATTATATACATATTTTAAGAATATTTCATGCATAACTATGTTGTAGAACAAAAATTTATTAATTTTAGACTTTAGTCTTGTAAAAGTGAACCGTAGGTCCATAATGCTTACAAAACCGTTTGGCCAAAAATATCTTGTTAGGTATTGCTCCGCCTAGACGCCCACCTACGCCGCCTATGCCGCCAAAGTTTCGTTGGCCGCCTACTCCACGTCCTACCGAAAAACGGTGTGGAGAGAGACCGCCTACCACCTAGGTGGCCGTCATTTAGAATACTGTGCTATTTATTCGGTTATATTTGTGCCTTGGTAGTTTCCTTCATCATTAATGTAGTGCCTCAAATCCCGATCCGACCGGAACGAGCACTATGTAATTGGGCTTGTGGCTAGTCCGTCTGAGTCGTAACTTAGATCTCGGCATCTTCTTGCCACGGATGAAATGCGATGATCCTTTCCAACTCATGGAAAGGCCTCTATTGAAACGAGTCCAATAGTTTTCGTGTTTTGGTTGCTTGGTTTTCTTGATTGCCACTTGAGGTTTTGATTTGGTGTTGCTTTCAATTTGCTTGGTTTTCGCTGCTGGTTTTATCGTTTGGAGCTTGGATTTTGGGGAGTTCGGCAAGGAAGGATAGGCAAGAATTCTAACTCGGTGCTCGTGCTGTTTCAGGTCCGCGTAACTGACGTTTGGTCATCGCTAAGCGGGATTCCTAGTTTCAGCCTCTTTTCCCTTAACCAGTGAGTGGTTTGGTCCCTTCTTTCCTACTTCTTCACGCCAACATCTCTATGTTTCAAACGTTCACTCGATGATGCCCGGTTGGACGCCTAGGAAATCCTTAGCCACAAGGCATGCCAGCCACTAAGAAAGGAACATGGAAATTGTAGACTAATTTATCATATGCTTGCACACCTTATAATTTGAGCTTGTTTATAAGGAAAGTTGGTTGTTGGTGGCGGCCTGGCGCCTCGGATAGAGTTTGGACTTATGGGATAACTGAATCGGAACACCGCTTGAGAAAATATGAACTGTTGCATGAGATATATATGTTGTTGCTTTACTTCTTCTGTTTATTTCGATGCATTGTATGATATATGAATTATTTCATGCATTTGCATGGTCTGGGACAACTTGTGCACAGGATTTGGCATTTCCTCAAAACGGCTTTCCGGGGCACTGGAACCGTATCGATCCGAAGGAAAATATTTGATTCGTGCTAGTCACGATGCATAGCGGGACCTCCAGCAGGACTTGCTACCCGGGCTGATACGGCGCGCCGCTAATGCTTGAAATAGTCCCTAAGGTGTCGATCACACCAATGACCGCATAGAATAGAACGCATGCTAACTTATTGTCTTGTGCAGATGGTAAGTATACTTGTGTTTCGTTGTAGGGAAGGCGTGCATCGATTGAGTAAGCAATCGGTGTACTGGTTGGATTCGATGCTATTTTTTATTCCTATCAAAACATGCAACTGATATGAATTGATTTCACTTGCTTCCTTATAGAATATATCTTAATGCATGCTCGCCCCTAACAAGCTAGTGCCGATTTAGTCGAGTGGGTTCATCCCGCTCACCAGTACAAGTTGAGTACTGACCCACGTTGTGGGCAACTATTTCAGGCAATCAGACGGTGCAACGCTAGTGCATAGCGAGGAGGCGTTAGGAGCACCTCTATTTTGAAGTATAGCTGGAGTCAGTTCATTTTGGAGGCATGGACTTCAATCTATGCAAGGACGTAATGTACAAACGACGTGGACTATCTGACGGAGTGCGCCCTGCATTTTGAGTTATCTTTTGTAATGCAATTCAAATAGCCGAGAAGGCGCATCAATGTAAACTCTATGTAAATTACTCTGAATTATCAATGAAAAAGCATGTTTCTTCCGCACTTGTGTTCAAATCTCTGTGAATGTGTTTTATAAATTGTGTTTCAAAATGGGTTCCTAAAACTGCAAGTTATTGCCTTGTGCGAGCGCAACCCCAGGCTCGCACGGCATCACGCCCCAGCAAGGACGAATCGGTTCCGTAAAGGATCCGGCGAGGACGAATGACCCTTTCGGGATCGGGGCGTGACATATTGGTATCAGAGCTCGGTTGTACTTCCTTGGGATTTCAAATGAATATAAAGGAGTTTGATGCGCCTCTGAATTGAGTTGCATTCGGCGTCCGCTGCATGAGATGAGTCGCCTATACAATGAGCCCATAGATATAAAATCTATCGATTTTGGAGTGTTAACAAGCTACTCTCTTTTGTAGCAATGGCTAAGAAAAACACTGCCGCTGCAAGCAGTGCTCAGCCTATTCAGAGCGATCCGACAAGTTCTGGAGAATCCGGAGGAGCGGGTTCAAACGGGATGTCTGAACGGCTTATGCACCTCATGGAGGCGCAGCAACAACAAGCCGCTACTCAGCAGGCAAATATTCAGACCCAGTTTGCTGCTCAACAGAAGCAGATGGATACTATGATGCAACTGATTGCATCATTGGTACCCAGCAACGGGGGAGCGACAGCGACGCCGCCGGCTGTGGCGGTAGAAGATGAGTCAGAAGAAACTCAGCCTTCAGCTAGGAACACCTACCGTGCAGCAGAGTTCACAAAAATGCATCCACCAACGTTTAACGGACGGGCGGAACCGGACGTGGTGTTGGGCTGGATTGCTAAGCTGGAGGGACTCTTCAATCTGGTCGGCATCCGGGGATCCAAGCGAGTGGCCTGTGCATCGGTTCAACTGGAACTGCGTGCACACGATTGGTGGGAGGCAACTAAGCAAGGGATTTATGATGCCAATCCCAACTGCAAAATCACTTGGGAAATGTTCAAATCTGCTTTCATTGAACAATATATTCCCCGGGCCGTGCGTCAACAAAAAGAAGACGACTTCAGCAATCTGGTGCAAGGAAGTTTGTCTGTAGATGATTATGATTCAGTGTTTGCTAAGCTGGCCAAGTTTGCTGGGCACTTCCTGCCTAACCAGCAGGCGTGGTGCTATCGTTTCCAGAAAGGTTTGAATGGCGAGTTGCGTAGGGATGTCATCAACCAGAAATGTCAAACATACAGGGAATGCTACGAAGCAGCCCTGAATAGCGAGCGGATCTTTGGGCGCTATCCCCCAAAGGTCGAGGTGCAAACCCCCCGTACCAACAACAATAAACGACCTCAGAAAACGGGAGGGTCTGGAGCACAAAAGCGTTCGCACACGTCTGATCACAGGGGTCAATCCCAAGCATCGAACTGTAGCAGGTGCGACAAATCAGGGCATCGAGTGAATGAATGTCGGGTTACTGGATGTTTCAAATGTGGTCGTCTGGGCCATAAACAATTTAACTGCCGGGAGGGTAAGCCGAATCAGAGCAACGAAACTCAGAACAGGGGGCCTCCAGCAAGTGATGTCAATGATGTGCCAGTGAACCCACAACGTCAAGGTGCTCAAGGCCGAGTCTATGCCTTGACTCGGGATGAGGCATCTGTCTCTGAAACGGTCGTGACAGGTACATTACTTTTCAGAGAATTGCCCGCAAGAGTCTTATTCGATTCAGGTGCTACGCATAGTTTCATATCTGCTGATTTTACTGTTGAGCATAAATTAGCTTCTACTCCCTTAACTATGAATCTTTGCGTAAGCACACCTTCAGGAGTCGACATGCCCGCCTACGCGATCTGTAGGGATGGTTATATTTGCATCGGAGGAAGGAAGCTTTCCTTAGATGTCATTGTACTAGACATTAAGGATTACGATATTATTCTCGGGATGGATTGGTTGGGTGCTTGCCATGCAACAATCGAGTGCGCGGAGAAGCGAGTCGTATTTCGTCTACCCGGCGAGGCGAACTTCTACTATTCGTGCAGCGCTGCACCGAAGACGGCAATGGTGATATCAGCAATTTCGGCTAGGCGTAGTTGCATTCGGGTTGTGAAGGGTACTTAGCTTCTGTTCGAGACACCCGGCAGGAAAGTGCAAATGCAGCTCAGGCTGATGTCATAGCAGATTTCCTCGACGTGTTCCCGGACGAACTGTCTGGAATGCCTCCTAATCGTGAGATCGAATTCAGCATTGACACATTTCCGGATACGCGACCGATATCAAAGGCACCTTATCGAATGGCCCCAGCAGAGCTGAAAGAACTTAAGGTTCAGTTACAAGATCTGTTGGACCGAGGATACATTCGTCCAAGCGTTTCTCCATGGGGTGCTCCGGTGCTGTTCGTAAAGAAGAAAGATGGATCCATGCGGCTATGTATTGACTACCGAGAATTAAATAAGGCGACCGTGCGAAATCAGTACCCATTGCCAAGGATAGATGACTTATTTGATCAGCTGCAAGGTGCAACAGTTTTCTCTAAAGTTGATCTCAGGTCAGGGTATCACCAGTTAAAAATTAAACCAGAAGATATTCAAAAATCTGCGTTCAGGACCCGTTACGGACACTATAAATTTCTCGTGATGTCGTTCGGTTTGACGAACGCCCCTACAGCTTTCATGGATCTGATGAACCGCGTGTTTCGGCCGTACGTAGACAAGTTTGTCGTCGTGTTCATCGACGACATTCTAATATATTCCAAGAACGAGGCGGAACACAAGGAACACCTGAAGACCGTGCTGCAGACATTACGAGAACATAAGTTGTTCGCTAAGCTCAGCAAGTGCGAGTTCTGGTTGAACAGCGTGGCGTTCCTTGGTCATGTCGTCTCGGCAGAAGGCGTCGCCATAGACCCGAAAAAAATTGAGGCGGTGGTGGACTGGAAACAACCTACATCAGCCAGCGAAGTACGAAGCTTTCTGGGCCTAGCAGGATACTACCGTAGGTTCGTGAAAGATTTCTCTAAACTGGCCTCGCCTTTGACTCGCCTTACTCAGAAAGGGATTGCATACAAATGGAGTGATGAATGCGAAGCCAGCTTTCGAGAACTTAAGCGGCGTCTTGTTTCAGCTCCGATTCTTGCACTTCCAGATGGGGTAGAGGAGTTTCAGATATACAGTGACGCTTCAGGACTCGGCTTGGGATGTGTACTCATGCAACGGGATAAGGTAATATCGTACGCCTCTCGCACGAGAAAAACTACCCGACACACGATTTGGAATTGGCGGCGATTGTATTTGCACTGAAGTTATGGAGGCATTATCTTTATGGTGTTGCTTGCAAAATTTTCACAGATCACAAGAGCCTAAAGTATCTATTCACCCAACGGGAACTGAACCTCCGGCAGCGGCGTTGGCTAGAACTTATTAAGGACTATGATCTAACGATCGCTTATACTCCGGGCAAGGAAAACGTCGTTGCTGATGCTCTGAGTCGAAAGCACGTGGGCTTGTTAGCCATAAACAACCGTTTACTTAGAGATCTTGAGGCGATGGGCATCGAGTTTCGAGTTCGGCATCAAGGAGTGCAGCTGGCACCACTCCATCTTGAACCGAGTTTACGTGATAGAATCAAATCAGCTCAGGAGGGCGATCAGTTCCTAGCGAAAGTACGCGGATTGATCTCGGCAGGGAAGACGTCTGACTTTGTGGCAGGCGAAGATGGGGCTTTACAGATGAAAGGAAGGCTATGCGTCCCTAGCGACCCTGAACTCCGAAGGGAAATTATGGCAGAAGCACACTACGCGAAGTATTCTTTGCATCCGGGGAGCACTAAGATGTACAAGGACTTACGCGGTACCTTCTGGTGGCAAGGTATGAAGCGGGATGTGGCAACCTTTGTGTCACAGTGCATGGCCTGTCAACAGGTGAAAGCTGAACATCAGAGGCCCGGCGGGGAGCTGCAGAACCTCGCTATTCCCGAGTGGAAATGGGACAACATCACTATGGATTTCATTGTGGGATTTCCGAAGACGCCATGGGGGCATGATGCGATTTGGGTCATAGTTGATCGTTTGACCAAATCAGCCCACTTTCTGCCTATAAAAGTTGCTTGGAGCATCGATCGGTTAGCACAGATTTACATAGACGAGATTGTTCGATTACACGGAGTGCCTGCCTCTATCGTCTCTGACCGTGACGGACGTTTCTTATCTCGTTTCTGGACTAGCCTACAGTCTGCTTTGGGAACCAAGCTACAGTTCAGTACCACATACCACCCCCAGACTGATGGCCAAACAGAAAGGACAAATCAGATACTTGAAGATATGTTACGGCTGTGTGCGATTGATTTAAAGACTAGTTGGGACACGCACCTTCCGTTGGCGGAGTTTGCGTACAACAACAGCTACCAATCAAGCATCCAGATGGCACCGTACGAAGCACTTTATGGGCGCAAGTGTCGATCTCCAATCTGTTGAGACGAAGTTGGCGAGCGGCAAGTACTCGGGCCAGAGCTGGTGGAGCAGGCAGTCGAGAAAGTTCGCTTGATTCGGGAAAGACTCCGCACTGCGCAGAGCCGACAGAAAAGCTATGCCGATATTCATCGTAGGCCTTTGGAGTTCATGGTCGGGGATCATGTCTTCTTGAAAGTGACGCCGATGCGTGGAGTGATGCGTTTCGGCGTGAAGGGCAAACTGAGTCCCAGGTTTGTCGGCCCCTTTGAAATACTAGAACGGGTGGCAGCTGTGGCATACCGGATTGCACTACCTCCCGCCTTGGCTGGAGTGCACGACGTATTCCACGTTTCTCAACTTCGGAAGTATGTGCATGACCCTAGTCATGTGGTTAGCTTCGAACAATTGGAATTGCGCACGGATTTGTCATACTCAGAGGAGCCGGCGTAGATTCTGGATCGTAAGAAAAAAGTACTTCGCAACCGTACGATGTCCTTGGTTCGCGTGCTGTGGCGGAACCATACAGTTGGGGAATCAACCTGGGAAGTGGAATCGGAGATGAAGGAGAAGTATCCTTCGTTGTTCATTGAGTCGGAGGTAGGGCCTTGTTCTTAAGTTTCGGGTCGAAACTTTTTCTTAGTGGTATATTATGTAGTGTCTCAAATCCCGATCCGACCGGGACGAGCACTATGTAATTGGGCTTGTGGCTAGTCCGTCTGAGTCGTAACTTAGATCTCGGCATTTTCTTGCCACGGACGAAATGCGATGATCATTTCAAACTCATGGAAAGGCCTCTATTGAAACGAGTCCAATAGTTTTCGTGTTTTGGTTGCTTGGTTTTCTTGATTGCCGCTAGAGGTTTTGATTTAGTGTTGCTTTCGATTTGCTTGGTTTTCACTGCTGGTTTTATCGTTTGGAGCTTGGATTTTGGGGAGTTCGGCAAGGAAGGATAGGCAAGAATTCTAACTCGGTGCTCGTGCTGTTTCAGGTCCGCGTAACTGACGTTTGATCGTCGCTAAGCGGGATTCTTAGTTTCAGCCTCTTTTTCCTTAACCAGTGAGTGGTTTGGTCCCTTCTTTCCTACTTCTTCACGCCAACATCTCTAAGTTTCAAACGTTCACTCGATGATGCCCGGTTGGACGCCTAGAAAATTCTTAGCCACAAGGCATGCCAGCCACTAAGAAAGGAACATGGGAATTGTAGACTAATTTATCATATGCTTGCACACCTTATAATTTGAGCTTGTTTATAAGGAAAGTTGGTTGTTGGTGGCGGCCTGGTGCCTCGGATAGAGTTTGGACTTATGGGATAACTGAATCGGAACACCGCTTGAGAAAATATGAACTGTTGCATGAGATATATATGTTGTTGCTTTACTTCTTCTGTTTATTTCGATGCATTGTATGATATATGAATTATTTCATGCATTTGCATGGTCTGGGACAATTTGTGCACAGGGTTTGGCATTTCCTCGAAACGGCTTTTCGAGGCACTGGAACCGTATCGATCCGGAGGGAAATATTTGATTCGTGCTAGTCACGATACATAGCGGGACCTCCAGCAAGGCTTGCTACCCGGGCTGATAGGGCGCGCCGCTAATGCTTGAAATAGTCCCTAAGGTGTCGATCACACCAATGACCGCATAGAATAGAACGCATGCTAACTTATTGTCTTGTGCAGATAGTAAGTATACTTGTGTTTCGTTGCAGGGAAGGCGTGCATCGATTGAGTAAGCAATCGGTGTACTGGTTGGATTCGATGCTATTTTTCATTCCTATCAAAACATGCAACTGATATGAATTGATTTCACTTGCTTCCTTATAGAAGATATCTTAATGCATGCTCGCCCCTAACAAGCTAGTGTCGATTTAGTCGAGTGGGTTCATCCCGCTCACCAGTACAAGTTGAGTACTGACCCACGTTATGGGCAACTATTTCAGGCAATCAGACGGTGCAACGCTAGTGCATAGCGAGGAGGCGTTAGGAGCACCTCTATTTTGAAGTATAGCTGGAGTCAGTTCATTTTGGAGGCATGGACTTCAATCTATGCAAGGGCGTAATGTACAAACGACGTGGACTATCTGACGGAGCGCGCCCTGCATTTTGAGTTATCTTTTGTAATGCAATTCAAATAGCCGAGAAGGCGCATCAATGTAAACTCTATGTAAATTACTCTGAATTATCAATGAAAAAACATGTTTTTCCGCAGTTGTGTTCAAATCTCTGTGAATGTGTTTTATAAATTGTGTTTCAAAATGGGTTCCTAAAACTGCAAGTTCTTGCCTTGTGCGAGCGCAACCCCAGGCTCGCACGGCATCACGCCCCAGCGAGGACGAATCGGTTCCGTAAAGGATCCGGCGAGGACGAATGACCCTTTCGGGATCGGGGCGTGACAATTAAGGTCATTGCCGTGTAGCTTTCGCGTGTGCACAACAATCTCCCTGGTAGGATTTCTTGATGAGTTTTTCGATAATGCTCCCCATTTAATTACTAGCACAATCATGCACACATTGTTTCCCAGCAATCTCGTTCACTTGAACTCTTCAGTCTCTGAAGCCATCACAGCTCCAATGCCTCCTTTGATTACTCTGTTTCCATCTCCATCTCAACTCAACCTTCGGACACAATGTTTCCTCGGTGTCTATAGTGATGCCATTGGGCAGGCCATTGGCATCAGATGTGTGTGCCACATTAATGGTGCCACCCACCATTGATGGGGGAAACAAGGTTGGGTCAACCCTATTTTCCACGTATCGAGTTATTAATGGTCAGGTCAACAAAACATACAAAAATAATGTGGCGGGCCTGGTCCACCCAATAATTTATCTTGTTTTAGACTGTCTACTTGGTTAAAGCTCATGAGCTCATAAACAAGTTCAATTTAGACTTAAAAGCTTGTTTATAGTTCAAATTTCATCAAGATTTGCAATTCAAATGAGTATCTCGCGAGCCGATCTCAAGCTCACGAATATTGTAGAGAGTCGAGCTTCAGGTTTTAGGCTCCTCCAAAGCTCGAGCAAAAGTCAAGAGGGTTGGGTTGGGTCATAGCTCGTCTCCTTAGCACCCCTAGCTACAAGTGTAAAAGGTGGTACTTCTTGTTGAAATTCGACTAACCAGAAAATGGTTTGAAAACAAGTAATACATGCTAAAGAAACTAGTTTAAAATGCTAATAAAGGAAACATGCGGAATAATCTGCTACATAAAGTTACAGCTGTGTAAACTGCTAATAGAGCAGTAAGAAACTGCTATGATTTCGCTAAAAAATTAGCAAAGCTGTCATGGGTTAGTCATAACCACTGTCTCTGAAAGTGAGATTCGACCTTCTTTCACGTCGATACGTCGATTTGTTCTCAGAAATCATCAAGTTCTGACAATCGAACTTCTAGAACGCTCTCGGAACATGCGTCAATGCGCTGATGCAAGACCTCAGACAAGCGCTCTGCAAAAACATACCAACATCTAGAAAGTTTTCTTTTTTTCTTACTCACCTCCAACCAATTGTTGGTGCACTCCTTATATAGGAGAACCATTATGTGGTCAGTCACAAAACTTAACAACCCACCAACAACGTGGAGCATAAATCAAGGGTAACTTCCGATATTGGTCATTTACAAATTGAACAACCAGTCGCTTAGTTACAGCAAAGCTAACTGCGAAGTTATCACGCTAACATGCAAAGTGCGAAGTGTGCCGCCCTTTGCCTTTGGGGCCTAAAGCTTCGAAGGAATTTATCCAATAAATGGTGATAAAAACAATTGTTAATTGTGGAATTTTGACCCAGCCCACCTATACCCCCAACCCCCAAACCACCCCCCCCCCCCCCACCCCCGCCCCACCCCCCCCCCCCCCCCCCCCACACACACACACAACAAGTCAATAAATGAAAAATCAAATATTGAAATACACATATATAGGGTTTGTCCCAAAATGGAACAAGTGGGCCGGGTCATTAATGGACTAACCCGAACACTACTCCTTTTTGAAAATTCTGTGGGATAATCTATGTGAATGTTAATATGTAATTATCCCTATAGAACCCCATGTTGCTTAGTAACTACTTTTTGGAATTTAATCTGAAAACCACAATCAGATTTTGTACTCTTCAATAGGGGTCAACATTCGGTTTCAACCGAAAATAGTCAAAAACCTAATAAACGAAAATTCTAAAAATTCAAACTGAAACCGAACAAAAATTAGCCATAACCGAACCAAACCGATATAATTGCATCGGTTTATTCGGTTGGACTATTTTTATTGTTTAATGGGCCGAGCCCAAAGTTGGATTTGTGGTTAAATTATATCAAAAAATGTAAATTTTATACATACAATTATTGTATTTCAAAGTTTGGCCCAAAGTTGGACTTCATGTTAAATTACCAAAGTTGGGCTTCAAAAAACATCATATATTTGTTATTTTCAAAATATACGAATCTTTTATCATAAAATATATATCGAATTGAGGGTATTTACATAATTTCATAATTCTTATTCGGTTTTCGGTTTTTGACCGAAATCGAAATCCAAAACCGAATAATTTTTTTAGTATTTTCAAAATTGAATATGACCGGAAAACTTTTCAAACCGAACTGAATCTCTTATTCAGTTTGATTCGATTCTCAGTCTAAAACCGAAAAATGCTCACACCTACTCTTCAAGCCTCCATAATTGACCTCTAACTACGAATTCCCCAACTGATGTAAGCTCTTTCTCTCTACGCCACTTGCACCAACTATTGGAGACATGGCGAGGGTTGAAGGATATACTCTATAAATATCTTCAAGAAAATCCCATTTTTTGGCTAAGACATGGATTCGAGCAGTTTTTGTTATATTAATAATCTATTTAAAATGGGCGCCAAATATGTTTAAGTTCTAATACTACAACATAATTATTGGGGAATTGAAGGATATATGGCGTAGCGAAGGGACGGGGTTAGATATCATTATATAGGAAGGTAGGTGGAAGCCCTAGAAATCTCTAGGAGAGAACTCAAGAGAAAAAATCTCTTATAAATAAGACTTTCACAAAAATAATTCAGTCATTACAAGAGGTTTATTTCCCCTTTTTATAGCCTTTAGTGTTTGCCAAATTAAGCTAAATCATAATTTTAACAAAAAAAAAATAAAACTAATCCTAACCAGGAAATCCTAAAAAAAGAAAGAAATCAAATCTTCTAACCAAATCCTAATTACATAACAAAAATGAATGCTAACCAATACATTTCCAAATAAAGAATCCTAATAGATCTCTTAATCAAATCTCCTAAAATTATCCTGAAAATAACCTCTACGGAAATATATTTTTATTTATTTATTTCCAACATTGTTTACTACAAAGGGTTTCTTTAACGTATATGCCCTCAAGGCACGTGTTAATAAGCCTTGAATGTTTCTTGATTATCTATATTTTCTTATGGATCATTTCTTAAGTACGTCATTAGTTATCATTTTATGATGTGGTAATCACAAACTTCATAAATGTTCTCTTTGAGTAGCATTGACATGCAATTATAATAAAGTGAAAGCTTTGTTACCAAAAATGTCTTTAAATTTGACATCATATTTCAAAGGTAAAGTTAAGAAAAGTTGATAACACTTAACAAAAATGTATTTTTTTTTGTAAAATTATGTATAAGAAACAAATTGAAAGGGCATTATCTTTAATATTTAAATCTCAGTTGTAAACATCTTAAGTATTTTGAGATAAGGGAGATGTACATATCTTAAGTATCAATTGAAAACGAGAAGAAGAAAAAAGTAACTGAAGTGAAATCTTACAGCTAATAAAAGGGTTATTTGGTAATATGGTCTCATATAATATGTGATATTAGGATTTGGATCTCCAAAGTGTCCAACGTTAGAGTTTAAGTCTTAAAATTACTGTTAACGTAGTCTTATAAACAGTGATTTTAAGACCCATGTACTAACGCCGAACACTTTGGAGACCCAAACTCTAATATCACATATTATATGAGATCCTACTACTAAATAACCCATAAAAAATCGTGTATTATAAAAATAAACAAGAAGATGATAAGATATAAAAGGGAATTCTAATATAGATAAAACCTAAAAAGAAAAGGACATCTCAAAATTATTAATCATAAATAAGTCAAAAATTACAAAGTTTCCTTCCAAAAATTTCCAAGTAGTGCATATCTGGATTGCTAAAAAGTAACAACTAGAAATTTACCATCAAGCCAAAAATATTCTACACTTTTTAACAGAATAAAGATGAGGAAAATAAATAGAAATCAATAGTACAATAACGATAATTATCTGCTCTAAGGTACTTTTGGTAGGAATGTTTATAATTTTAATATGATTGCATCCCAATATTACTCAATGAGAGTATTTATGAGGATTGTGATTACCAAACAAAAAAATGTAATTAATGAAATACTTTTGAGTATACCTGATAATGAAAATATAGATAATCGAGAAGCATTCAATCCTTCTTAACATTCTTAACATGTGCCATGAGGGCACATGTTAGATGTAGACAAATCCTCTAGAGAATACAACCATGGAGCTTGAAACAGCTTTATCCTAGCAAGTCAACCATTTTCCATAGTCTCAGATCCCAAGGAATATTTAGAGATTCTATAAATTTTATTGATGTCCTATTTTATTGAAACATTTGATACCCTACTACATATTATTGATCAATACACGTAATCTCGAGCCACTGAACTATATTATTTGATACCCTACTACATATTATTAATTAATACATGTAATCTCAAGCCACTGAACTATTATTGACGCACCAAGTAATAAAATTCATCAGAAATACGTTTAGGTTGTCACACCAGTCAAACTTTACATATTCAAGTTTGATGTTTTGTCAATTGTAACGTTATCAAGCAGTTGTCCTACTTCATACTATTACAAGTTAGTTTTAATTCATGTCTGCATTTCTTACCTCTCCTTTGGTGCCAAGCCTTTTCTCATCATACAGTTTGTTTCACCGATAAAACTAACACTCAGATAAAAGATAATATAGACAGAGATTGTTATACATTATTCACACTATTTACCTAAAGCTACAGTTCATCAGAAATTTGTGCGCAAGATGATATTGTGTTATTAACTTAGCAGATATATGTCTTAACCATAGTTTAAAGTATCGGCCGATACCGATCCGATACGGCCGATACCGATACAGTTTGGCATGTCCCGATCCGATACCGACCGATACCCGATACTGACCGATACCGACATTAGAGGTCTCTTTTCCGGTCAATTCGGCAAAAAAATTTAATTAAAAAGACCAATTAGAAAGGATGTAAAAGCATAGTAAGGTTGTAAAAACATATAAAAGAGGAAAACTTATCTATCGCATATAAATCAATCGACAAGGATGACTACTATTTCATTCAATATCAAAAATACTAAGAAACAATACTGAAAATACTTTAAATTATGCATAAATGTATAAAGTATATTCTCTAAAATATTAATAATTTACTAATAGTTGTTTGCTTTCCGATACCAAAAAATCCGATACTCCGATCCGAAACCGCCGATACTACCGATACCGCCGACCCCGATACTCATAGGAATGGTCCGATACCGATTCCGATACCGATACTTTGAACCTTGGTCTTAACCTCACCATAAGTGTGTTTCATCAATAAAACCAACAGGATATATGTCCGGATAAAGAAAACCTAGTCTGAGACTGCATAGTACCACCACTAACAGGATAATGGTTTCAGACTTTTCCCAAAAATAGCTAAATAGAAGAGTTCACTTATTGATCTGTCTACACACAATGACAGAATTATCAGACATCAAACAGCTAGGCTTAGAACCATGGCTGCATCTTCAGGCAAAGAATTATGAGGTGTTACACATTTTCGCACTATTTAACTCAAGCATATTGTTCGTCAGAAATCTATGTGTTGTGTTCTTAAATTAGCAGATATCTGTCTTAACCTCATGGTCAATGTTTACAAATACAGTGAAATATCCAGGAAGAGCCAGGATCCTAAAGAGGGTCAAAACATAAATACATTTTTTCTGCATATGTTAGGATGGGGGCAATAGACTAAGTACTTCAGAATTTTTCAAAATTATAGGGTAACTAATGAACATTTTCAAGAGTTGGGGGTGGGGGTAGGGGGGTGGGGGGGGGGGTGGGGGGGGGGGGGGTATGGGGTGTGTGGGAGGGGGGGGGGGGGATGGTGTGGGGGGAGATTGAGGGGGGGGCATGTCATGGCCCCCAAAGCTATGCTCACCTGTCAAAAACTGAGAGGAAAAACGTAATACACATACCTTACTTCCAGCAGGCATGTCACTCAAATCATAGTTGCAAAAGAAAGTATGCAGAGGGGTCAGTTCCGGGTTGCTAACTACCTGGTAAGACAAACATATCAGTGAAAAGGGAAGCTGACATACCACCATAGAGAAATAATAACAAGATATCAAAGGAAAAAAAGCTAGATCTAGCACAACATAAAACATAATCCCATACACACATACTATGGACGTCCTTCTTTTGGTCAAAGAAAACATACGCATTGTTTATAGAGCAATCATTGACTCAAAAACATGCAGAAAGTGTTAACAACTTAACACAAGTCTAGAGCGTCTAGACTGGTGTCAAGTTGTCAAGCTTCATTAGATTGAGTTCAAAAGAATTACCACCACTACTGATTTAGCACGAACACTCCTAACCACTCTCAGAAAGCAAAGTGTGAACAGAGACATCAGAACTGAAGCAAAGCAAAGTCGCCAGTAGCAATTGCAGAGTGCGAACAACAACAATGGAAGTGAAGAGGCAGTGTCCAGAAGCTGGAAAGGGGGGACTGATGGCGGAGCATGAACAAAGCAAAGTAGCAGGCAGAGAAAGATGGTGGCAATCAGTTGCAAGGAAAACCCACCAGCAAGCACGGCCACAGCATCCTGGCAACGGCAAAGGTCGCAATTAACTTACCGACGTGATTCGAGAGCAGATACAAGTTAGGATAGGATGGTAGAATGAAACAGAAGGTGGAATATGTAGCCAAAAGGGACTGTTATGTGCGGCTGGACATTGTCTGCATCAGGCAGAAAAAATGGACAGAACAAAAAAAAGAGTTGGGGAAAAGAGGCAGATGGCAGAAATTTCGAGTAAAATCCAGTCAAAAACTTTGAAAAAGATGGGAGGCTTGTGCCTAAGACAGAAGCTCAGCACTATAGGGGGTTGCCTCGCTTCAGCTAGGCATGTGCCACTATAGGGGGTTGCCTCGCTTCAGCTAGGCATGTGCCTTGTTTTTGCTGCGAAAAAAATCAGAGTTTTTATACAGGATCCAGAAGCATCGTATATGATGTCCTGCTTCCGCCCGGTGGCATTGTATTGTGGCCTGTTGGCTTGAATAATCTAGTTGGACCCGGAATTATGCACAGAAATCATTTCAGTGTCTATGTGATAGAGACGGAAAAGCAATTCGTCAACTGTGAGTGGTTTTGTTCCTTCTTTCCTTTATCTCCACTCCTTAATAAAAAGAACTCTTCTTAGTTTCCGTTGCTATGTCTCAACAGATTATTGATTCTATAATAAAAGAACCGAGATAAAAGAGACTATATATATGCTTTAATTCATGTTGGTTTATAGTAACTGGCGATGAATACATGAACAGTATTGTTAAACAAGTAAATTGTGCAGCAGAGAATGAAGTAGAAAATGAATTGTTACTGAAATTGGTTGTTTTATGGAAAGGAATTGTTTTAGAACAGTTGGGTCGTCATGTTTTAGGATAGTTGGGTCGTCAGAGATTATTTGGAACCATTGAGTCACCCGTGTCACGCACCGACTCCGTAGAGTCGATAATCGTCCCCTGTGCGTGATGCCGTGCGTGCCTAGGTTGCGCAACGCACAAGGCAAGTAGATAAAACATAATGGTTTTCATAGAAAATACTGAGTCGCAGCGGAAGAATTATAGAGTCAATATGAAACACTCAGAGTATGCGAAGCGAAACTCTGTATTGATAATTGCAGCTGTTACAATGGCTTGAATAGCCACATTAAATATGCCAAGTTGGCTTACAACACTTATTGATCTCTCTTGCTTACAAAAGATTTTTCACCGTTCCATACATCACGTCTTCGTATATCCAAGTTAAGGCCTCGCACCTGAGTACCTGAAAGATGGCGCCCACAAACGTGGGTCAGTACACAACTTGTACTGGTGAGCAAGATAATCCACTCGTCTAAATCGACACTAAGTGATCATGGCAAGCAGGCAGATTATTTTGTTATTTTTCTATTAGAACTTAGATGAATTTCAGTTCATGTTGAGGCACGCCTCGAAAGCAGTAAAGCAGATTTCGCATGTAAATATTTCAGTTATGAAAGCATATTCGCATATAGACATTGAATTCACTTAAGCGGACAAGCATGTTCCACACATTGGCAAACTGAAGCTTATTTTTTCGGAGACGTTGTCTTCTTTTTATAAAAGGCAATGTGTGGAACATTATAAATCTTTTGTATTCGTGAGTTGTAAGCCAATTTTGACATTTCACTTACTATTGAGCGTCGTATGTATTCTGCTGCAAAACTTACCAAAAAAGATTATTTTTGTTATATTGTTGTGGTTCAATTTGTCTGTTTATTTCTACTGTAATGACCTCTATTTGTGATCATTTATCAACTGTGCACATTCATTCCTTGCACAAGTGCAATTTAGACTTGTATGACATTACGTCCGGTGTCGATTTATCAGTTCTGCTGAACCAGGACGTAACATAATGGTATCATAGCGTTGTTAATTTCCTTGGACCCTTATTTAATTTCTTTCAATCCTAAATTGCTTTCATGATTGAAAGGCCTTGATATTTTTACAAGATATTCTATACAATAAGTCTAAATATTTTATGAGGCTAATATGTTTATTTTGTTGTCTAGCAATAACATCGAAAAACAACAACAAATGACTCAATGCAACATATAACAAGAGGCTTTGGAAAGAATAATTTGAATTTTAAAGAATCAACAAAAGCCATGAGGTGAACTGCAACAAGTTGTGAGTATTGTTATTGCATGATATGAAGGAAGTGTGCCTAAACTTCAACGAATGGAACCAATAAAGATTTTGAGTTGCTTCATGTGTAAATTGCTATTGTCATGTTTCAAATAGTTGTCAAGTAACAACAAGGTAAATGTTATATTGTGTGGTAGTCAAGGCAGCCATGATAAGAATTGTCCGGAATAGATGTCAGCTTCGTGTGTAGAGAAGGAATCTTTACGTGATAAGAGGTTCAAGTACTCGAGGCATTGTGTATGCTTGATTTTAGTAATTATACTATAAAGAATATCAATGATAAACGGGGTACTACCAATTGTCTTAGTTGGGAGTTATAATGTCGTTAGATATGTCTTTGGATGTCCCTGGTTGAGTTGATTTGATTGATCAAGAAATAGAGTATGGACAATTTGAGATTATATTGCATAAGAATTCAAATTCGTAGAATGGATTGGCTTGGAAAATCAATGTGGACTATGTATTGAATTATGGCTCGAATCGGTTGGATAAGAGTTTTGAATTAAAAAATTAATGACTTGGTTGTGCAAATTGGAGTTTATTTGGAATATTTATGAATGACCCTAAGGATTTGAAAATTTTATTGTTTTTCGACCTAAGATAGTCTATAGCTAAGTTGGCCTTAGGTACGAAATGGTTGCTCACGTGCCTAGTTCGGTACGTAACGTTAGTTGAACAAAATTTGAGTTTAGCGTAATGAATAGTTTTCTAGTTATATATGATTGGTGGAATTGAGGTGTACTAAAAATCGACAAATACCGACTCTTAAACATTATGGCTGGATGGATGATGATTGTATAACGTATTGACTCGTTGAATTATACTAGTTTTGCTGGACACTAATTATATAGACTAACAAATTGGTTGGTGGTAGTGCATTTACTTATAGCTTAGTTAGAGCATGGTATAAGCTAATATTAGTTAAACTTGGCTTAGCGAATGTTAAAATTCCATATGGCTAATTCAATGGACTCTGACCAGTGAACTTGATAGCAAATGGAAATTGTTGAGTCAACATATAATTTGGTTGTAATAGATCTGTAGTTTGAAACAATTGATGGTTGTGAGACTTTGATTTGTTGATTGATTTTAAGTTGATTTCGATTGTATGGGTAAATTGGTTGCATATAATCCGAGTATGATATGGGAATAGAATTTGAAGTTTATGATTAATGGATTACGGAAATGGCAAATTGAGATATATTATTTTGGATTGGTTCAATTTACCGTATGGATTCAGGATCTGGACTATAAAGTCATTTGGATTATAGCTTCATCGACTATGATGTAACCGAGAATAATTTTGTTGATTGTAGCTTCGCTGGAAATAATTATGCTAGATAGACCTTGATCTTTTTATTGTTAAGTGTTCCTTTCGTAAGTGGGTTGGTCGGTGTTAGTTCATTGGTCGTTTTGGGTTAGAATTGTTTACTATAAGCTTGGGTAGAATTTTCTAGATCAATGAGTTATTGTTAGACCTTAGAATATGAAGTAGGTACGGTTTTTCTCAGTTGTCTACCTTAGTTGAGTTACCACAATAATTGAGTTTGGTTTATGGAATGGCTAGCCTTAGTGGTTAGACGGATGATTGGCTTAGGAACGACTGAATAATTTGAATAGAAATGCCTCGATAACTATAATGATAAATGAGAGGAATTAATAGATATTGACAAGTTGCCTACAAAATGACTTGTGGCCCTTCGAAAGTTGGTTGATTGATTTCAACCTATGTTGTCACATCCGACGCCTAGGCGGTGTAGGAGTGCAGATTGAAAAATTACTTAGACCTGGACAATGTTCCCTTGGCTTAGGCAACCGACCGCCTAGGGTCGTCCAAGAAAAAATACGAGATTTAGAAGGTAATCTTTTGATGGATATAAATGTAATTTTCCTATTTTAGTTTTTTTTTTTTTTTGCTTAATAGGGTTCTGGTCCAATGTGTTCTATTGCCGCCTTGCAAAAAAAAAACATGAGAAGAACTCCAGTCCATCGGCTCGGGTAAGAGACGACCAACATGTATGTTCTTCTTTTTTTCTTTTTTTATTTATTTCTTCTTCTTCTTCCTTCTTTGGTTCTTCATCTTGAATTCTTCTTCTGAGTTTATCTTCCTTTTTAAAACTTGCTGATTTTATTGATTTCTTCTTATATTGATGCTTCTTCTTCAGTTCTATGTTTTGTATAAAAAAAAAACTTTCCGTTTTTCTTGATTTCTTCTTTTGTTGTTGCTTCTTCTGTTTTTCTTGATTTCTTCTTCTATTGTTGTTGCTAAATATTAGTTATTTGCTACTCAAAATAGTCAAAACTAATTCAGTGGTTCTCTAGAAGATTGTAGGACAACATAACCAACAGGTTCTTAGACGACACCTAAGCGAGACGGAGGGTTGTCGCGTAGCGCCCAGAACAACATAGATTTTGACTGGAGTAACGGATTTCGTTGGGTTTGGTTAGTTGGATGTTTTATTATTAGAGTGTCCTAATTGATCGTTAATCAAGTAGGAATGATTGATTAGTTGTTCATGATAAGTGAATTATGATTTGAAATCGTACTCTTGGTAACTTATTGATAGTGGTGTGACCCTCGAAATAAAATTAACTTGATTTTGATTGGTCTCCTACAAGATAGCATTGTCCTTGTGGATAAAGTTGGAAGATTCAGTGTAACTAGACAATTAAGCCTCTGCTTTTGATTGCATCATCGTAAGAAATTGGTTGAAGAAAATTATATTTTTGGCTCATGAAAGTGATTGAGTTTTAATTGTTCAAGGATTTTTTATGGTGAGGCGATGGTTAACAATTTTGAGATGGATTCACGATTTAAATTATCTTGATGATCTGATCTGAAATTGACCCTTTAGAAATTATCTGATTGTAATTTTATATTTGATTGAATTTTAATTGTTCAAGGATTTATTATGGTGAGGCAATGGTTAACAATTGAGATGGATTCACAGTTTAAATTATCTTGATCTGGTTATGATCTGAAATTGACCCTTTAGCAATTAATCGATGATGTTTTTATATTTGACTGAGAATTGAATAAATAGTTGGTTTAATTCTTTACAAATGGCTTGAGTTTTTGACTGGATAAGCCTTTTGTGTTGGTTGGATTTATCATAGGGTTTTAATTAATCTTCGCCGGGTGGACTGCGACATGATTTGAATTGACCTTGTTGGTAGGCGGACTCTCGAGAACTATGTATTGAGATTTGAATTGCATGGTACTGCCAGGATTTTTGGGATCATATTGATGGGAGTACAACTACTTCGTGCATGGTTAAGTGATTTGAAATTGGTTGGTTCTCTCTTCGAGTCGAATAAATTTTGGGTGATTTAAACTGGATTGATTAGACAATCATTTCCAAGCCAGTGGGTTTGATGCTTGTTTTGACTTTGATCTTTACTTTGACTGATGTTTTTTTTTTTTTGAGTTTCACTTGGTTGGATTGTTCCATAATTAAGTAATAACTTATAATTGAGATTGGAATTTTGATGCAGTCATATTTGACAATATGATTGATAATTGAAATTGATCTCTGATAATTGAAATTGATCTCTTGGAAACCGTTTGGATTAGGTAGGGTGCAACGTTTGGGATTTGAATTAAAATATCAGTTAGTTTTGGCCTTCTTTGGATTGATATTAGTTGGATTAAATCCGGATAGTGTGATAAATTTTTTGAACTACTTATAAAAGTTTGAAATGGACTAATTAATATTAATGAGCAAAATTGCAATATGGATCGTTCCATGAAAAATGGATCAGTTGGTTTTTGGCCATGTTACTTTGATTCAAAATAGAGTACGTATGGTACTTGGATAGGTTTGTTTTAGTCTGGATTTGTTTTTCCGTAGATTTGTTTTTCCGATGCTTGTGTCTGTAGCTTTGGTTCGCTAGTGATCTCGCATAGTGATTTTAAGAAGTATGGTTGGCACGCTATTGGTGGAGGCAAAGAATGTTGGTGAAGCTTCGAAAATAGTTGGATCGAATTTTGTGGTGGTACAAATTGTTCGATGGATTTGGCTAAGACGTGAATGAGTTCATATTCAATAAAGATGGTGGAAAAGTTTTGCGAGATTTGTTCAAAAGTTAGACATTGATTTTATATGTTCGAGTATTTTGACACGACTATAAATCGAAATAGTAGGCATAAGATTATGAGGACGAGATCCTGCTATGGTTCTTGAATTATAGGGACATGATGGTAGACGATAATGTATTTCTGAAGGAATATCCATGTGAAAAGTAATGAGATTTGGTGCTAAGGACAAGTTGAGCCCATAGTGTTGGTCCCCTTTGATTTTGGGGAGAGTTGCATGTGAAGCCTATTGGATCACACTACCACTAGCATCGGCTGAAATGTACGATATTTTTCATGTCTCTCAACTTCAGAAGTATGCGTACGATTCAATTCAAGTGATGGGCTCTGATCAAAGGGAGTTGGAGGCAAATTTGTTGTGTACTAAAGAGCTTGTGCAAGTATTGCACAAAAAAGAGAAGATATTTTGTAATCATCTGTATTTTCACATGCTTTGGCGGAAGTATTTAGTGGAATGTTCGATGTGGGATACTGAATTGGAATTTAGTGAAAAATGTTCTTCATTAGTCAATTAATGAAGATGGATGAGTCAAGTCTTTTAAGTTTTGAGAATAAAAAAATTTCTGAGTAGTGTATTATGTAATGCGTCGTTCTGCGCAATGGCATGGTGTTGGCTTGAATAGCCTAGTTGGACTTGGAATTATGCAGAGAACTCTTCTTAGTCTTCGTTGCTATGTCACTAATAAAAAGAATCCGTTTTAGTCTTCATTGCTATGCACTATAGATTGATGATGCTATAATAAAAGAACCGAGATAAAAGAAACAATATATATATGCATTAAGTTATGTTGGTTTATAAGCGGCAATGAATAAATGAACATTATTGTTAAACAAGTGAATTGTACGGTAGAGAATGAAGTGTAATTGAAAATTATAGTTTTATTGAAAGGAATTGTTTTGGGGCCGTTGGATTATCATAAATGATTGGGATCATTGAGTTACCAGTAATATTTGGGACCGTTGAGTTACCGGTTGTATTAAACCTGGAATGGAAAGGTAGTTTACGAGCTACGGCTCGAGGATTGTGATATATAAAGTAAGAATGTGTTGCTACAAAGATTATTTAAAATTTCTATTATCATGGATGTTACGTTTTATAGCTAAGTTGCATATACACATGGTCATGGACAACTTGTGCATAATATTTTGTTTCTTGTAATAGTATCCTCTACCACAGAACCGATTCGGTCTAAAAGAAACATGGATAATTGGTGTTGAAGTACAAGCACAGGGATTACGGGACTTTCAGTTAGACTAACTACCTGCATTGGAAGGGACGTATTTTTCCAGTAAGTACTAAATAGTCAAAAACGGTTATATATTGGTTATATAACCGATATATAATGGTATCGGTCCTGGACCGATATTTTTTTGCAGAAATATCGGTAAAATATCGGAACCGATATTATCGGCCGATATGGCCGATATTGTTCGAAATATTGGTTTACAAAAAAATTGATTTCTCACGGTTTTGGTTTTGCTACAGGAAACCGATATTGAATGATATGACATTCACATCAATGGAGAATGGAGATTACATATTCTGCCATCAAAATCTTCATGCATCAAACTTATTCAGAGATGTAGTTCCTCAAGTGATCTCCTTTATCTTGGATCTCTTGGATTTCTCGACGATATGTATACTTTTTGCATATTTTATAATAAAAAACTATTAGGCGTGTTGTTCATATACAGAAATTGTGTTAAAAATGCAAACCGATATTTACCATTATAAAACCGATATATCGGTGATATATCTACAACTCTACTGGACCGTTATCATGAAAAAACCGTTATTAACTGCATAGAGTAAGTAGTCCAAGATTGTGTGCTCACTAGTGACATTCATATAGTTAAGATCATGGTAGTCAAAGGCACACATTACAGAAAGGCGCAGCACATGTGCCTCGCACCTCACAAGATAAGACATCTTTCTCCAGGCGCACCCATGACGCGCCTTATGTGTGCCTTTCTGCAAGGCACAACCAAGAAAATGCACGTCTTATAATTTTTTTAAACTTCGAGACATAGACATAATCTGTATTTCATACAAGTAGTTGGTTACAATTGAACTGAAAAAACTAAAATGTACTAAAAGCATGTAGAGATAATACAAACTCTTGTTAGTTCTGTTGACTGCTATTATTGCTCTGCTTGTTCACTTGGTTATGTTTTAACGTATTTTTGTTGGTTTTAATATGTTATTTGGTTTTATATCTTACATTACTAATTTATTTATTTATCTATATATATTTTTATTATTTTTTATATTTGTGTGTCGTGTCGCTCAAACGCGCGCCTTAACTGCGCCTTGCGTCTCGGGCGATATGGACCTTTTGCGCCTCGAGTGCGCCTTACGCCTTTGACTACCTTGGTTAAGATGCATATTAATGGCAAGTATTTTGCACACTTAACCTATCGATGCAGGAAAGGACTTGGGACATTTAGAAATGGGATCTCTAATGTATTGTTTTACGGATACGGTGAGATAACGAAAAATTCATATCGTATCATAATCCTTGTTTTGCACAGAAGAGACGCTAGCAGATAGTAAATTCTTTGATATGTTTATGCTTTATGCTCTTTTATGAATTGTTAACAAACCCTAGGAAAGTTAAAAAGATCACTTAATATTATTGTATGTTTCCACATGATGTTTGTATTGGTTTAGGTGAGTTAGATTAATACCGCTCACCAGTGCATTCTCCAATGTGCTGACTCTCTTATATACGTGCGAAGAATAACGTAGACTTTTCTGAAGCATCGGAACATCGTTTGGTAAATTGAATCTTTTTTTAAGAGATGTTATCTTCTGTTTATAAAAGTCATAATGTTATGAACATTGTAAATATTTTGTATTTGTGAGTTGTAAGCTAAGTTTGGCATTTCAATTGGCTATTGCGAGTCGTATGTATTCCGCTCTAAAGGTTATCAATAAAAAAGATTGTTTTTGTTATACTTGTTGATTTAATTTGTCTGTTTATTCTGCTACAATGACCTTGATTTGCGGTCATTTATCAAATGTGCACATCCATGTTTTGTACAAGTGCAATTTAGATTTGTACGACATCACGTGTCCAATGACAACTTATCAGTTCTACTGAACCAGGACGTGACATCGTCAGCCCTCCCATCTAGGGTTCAAGCATCGTTAAATCTTCCATTTCTTACAACAAACAAGTGGACCAATAGAGAGCAACACGTGTGATGTTAAGGACCTTTGTTTTTCTTATACACGCACCTTGCTTTGCTCCTGGTTTGTAACTTATTTTTGTGCTTTGTGCTTAGGAACCATAGGATCTTGGCACCTAAGTGTGCTTCTCCCTCTGACAACTATGGGCTTGGGAACTGAAAAGTGAATAGATTTAATATGATTGATCGTTCTAGAAAGCATGGACACTCCAGAATTGGTGTTGTATCAACGTCATGTCGGAAACATAGACACCCCAAAATACACTAGGATATGCCAAAACTAGTGTCATGTTCGTCTTGTCATGTTTGTATTATTTCGTGTCAGTCTATCATAGCATATTGTCATACACATCAGGCCTATATTTCCAAAATGGAATACTTTTGTTTGATAAGAACATATTTAGGCATTAATGTAGTTCCAATCTACAAGTAAGCTTGTGGCTTCTACTAACTTGTTTTTCCTAGCCTGCACTAAACAAACAAAGCAAGGTGGCACGGACAAGTTAGAACAGAAGGGAATGAAAGCACGGTGCACATAGAGTAGAAAATGGACATTGCTCTAATGATAACCCCATGTCATTCTAGTTCATACCTTCAAACCTATTTCAGAGAATACTTTATGAAAGTTTTGCTGGTAGCTATTCAATTCAAATGCTTTAGACAAGACAACACTATAAAACTTTGAACTGTTTCATCACCAGCAAGCAGGTTAACTAGGTGTAGCTCTCATATCAACTTAACAGGTCTCACTTATTTGATCATACTCAACTTTTGAGGGATAAGAGCCTAGTACCAGTTGTATGCACCCTTTCATGGGGATCCGCATGCGACTCTTCGCTGCTCGAGAATCATCATTACTAAGGCTTCTCTTCAACTTCCGCCCTCCACCTTTACTCGGTGACAACCTTCCAGCAAGATCTAATGCAGCATAATATAACAAGGAGCTGTCTCCATCAAGACTCGTTACACCAAATGGAAGTTTCTGAGACGGTGGGCAAAAGCTTCCCCCAGTGACATTCAGCACAGCTAAAAACCCATCAATTCTCTGCATCTATAACATTCCAGATGGAAACAAAAGCATGGGGTCAGAAGACTAATGTCTAAAACAAAATTGCAACAATAGAGACGAATGATATGATTCCGAACCTTACTGACTTTTCCAGAGGAAAACCGACCAGATAAGAGGGATTCCTCAAAGGAACCAACTAGAGATCTCCTAACAGGAATCTTACTCAAATTTTTGACAAATTTAAGACAGTGAGGTCTAGGTGATTCAGAGCCTAAAGGAGTGAACAAATCTGACTCATCATGCAACATGTCAGTATTTTCACATGTATATGTTGGCCTATACCCTCCCTCTGGAGTAAGTGGGAGTCCAGTAGCATTTCCACAAACCAAATCGTCAAAATTTCTTAAGATTGGGAAATCAGTTTCAAACTCTTCGGACATATCTGGGTAAAGTCCTTCATTTATCATTCTACCCGTCAATTTAGGACCGAGGGGAGACAAGGAGAGTGGTGGCCAGTGAACCTTCTTTTGTGATATATTGATCTCCCCATTGTGAGTTCTAGTCCTGGTTGGGTCACAGTTCGACTGGACACCAATTGAAGATGGTTGCAGAAAGTGAGTTAAAGGCTCCCTGCTCTCAAGTACAGGACCATCAGTGAAAAATCCTGAAGTGAATCTATTATCACACAGCCAAACTGGAACTTTGTGGCAATCAGCACTCCCATTATTAGCTTTCTTACAACTCTGTGATGCAAATAAACTTCGTTTCCTGATTGGGTCAGAGGAGTCCCTCGGCGCCTCTCTACCAGAGAGGTCCAACAGTTCACCATGGAACTGCTTATGAAGCATCCCATTTAATGGAGAATGTAGGCGCTTCCTCACTTGTGACCCATTTGGATCAGTTAAACTATGGGACGAGGGGGGTCCATCTAACCCCATTTTCTCAATCCCATTGGCAGAAGAGGGTTCAAATCCCACAACCCTTACTTTGGGATTAAGCCAACCCATTGTATCCTTAGATTGTAAGTTCAGTCCTTGAAGGTTCACAGCTCCCTCAATGGCGCTATTACACCTTAGCAGCCCATCAGTTACTTTTGAGACGTCCAAAGTAGTTCTCTGGAAATCACTAATGGAGGAACATGGAAAATCTCTTTCAGTTCTATCATTCAAATTTTCTCCGTGGAGATCATTCAATTCACAGCTGCTAATATTACCAAACCTTGGTAGAACCGACACAAATGTGCTGAGAGATGTTGTCATTTCATCAGTTAGATCGGAGGATGCCTGAGGTAAACCCATTGTCAAACTCGAGAATGACAGAGGTTCTAAGGCAACTAGCCTCCAATTAACGGTTCCTTTAATTGAAACCTCAGAATACGAGGTTCACTGCAACTTTCCTTCACTTAACTCTAGAACTTACAATGTGTGATGTGAGGATGTCTAATTTGAATCAACTCTCCATATACTTATTCCTCGCTTTTTCACGAACATCCTTCCACTGCTGTTTGTTCCATGGATGTCCTTCTACAATGAACCTACTGCTTTATGCGGTTGGCTCGATGGCATTAAGAAATAGACCATGCCATCCCCTCGTATTCTTCCTGGACATATGGAATCAACGATACCCAATCCAACCAAAGCTACAAACTGAGAGGTATTGAAGTAACCTGAGCTCTAAACTTGTATGTTGTGAATTTAAGGATTTAAGTAACAACACCCAATACCTTAGAATCAACAAATACCACCATCTCTAAGGGCCCATCAATTATCATGCAAAATGCAACTGAAAGACTCGCTGCAACACTTGAATCTTAGGATTTACTTGTTTGAATGAGAAGAACAGAGCTTCTGCTTTATGCTGTTGGCTCCATTGAGATAGGTTCTTGATTGTTGTTAGCAACCAACTAGCGATCCTACAAGCAAATACAAAAATAAACTCAAAAACATGGCAATCTAAATTTCTGCAAAGAAAAACTGACAGGACACAGTGAAATTAGTATATTAATCTATCAGGATACTTCCAAGAATCTGAAGTGGTGAGAATTTCCATCCCCTTATCCATAACCACATGAATGGGATTGGCTTATCATTTTAGATAGAAAGAATAAGAAAATTCATATATTTTCGAAGGTGATAAATCAAAACTCTCTAACATGCACACTTAAAACTACAACTAAATGGAAAATATGATCACAGTGTTATCCTAGGAATCACGGACACTCCAAAAATCAGTGCCCATGTCCTTCAGTGCTGGGCATGTATTGGCCACAACACATGCCAAAATACAATAGGAGTGTTGCCATGTCCATACAATGGTGTCCTCTTGGTGCCTACAACATAGGTTTTATCAAGGAGGGCCCATCTAAGCAAAAAACCATCTTCTTATGCCAATATGGATCATCCTAATCCCATGGAAAATACAAAGCATCAGAATAACAAAATCCTTCAAAAATTTGAAATTATCCATAGAATCATTAAAATCCCATAAATATATCTATATCAGCAAATATAGACATGAACTTCATCAAATGAAAAATATGGTCATAGTTTGATCTAAAGCCCATCCAAGAAAAAGAAAAAAAAAATCCTAAAATAAAAACAAAATAGGCCACCTAACTTGAAATCACCCATAAGAACATCAAACTCCACAAGTACAACGTTAAGCAAAAAACTTTAATCATCCAAAAAAATTGCAAAAAGAAAAAAAAAAACTACCATCAAGCATCATTATAATAAATCCATCAAAATTTTGAACTAAACCATACAATCATCAAACCCCCATCTCCAACACATCATCAAGAATCCACCATAAACATCATCAAAATAACTCCTTTCAGAAGTTCATATCATATCCAATGATTAATTCACCTAAAAACTACACTAGAATCCCGATCAACTCTTTCTAGAGAGAAACCCAGATCAAGAAACAACACAAACTGAAAGAATAACCAAAACCCACATCAGTTTGATCAATCAAGAGCTCAGAAAACGCTCATTCCTTCCAAAGATCCCAACTTTCCCCTTCCTAGAAGAAACCCAGATCAAAATACACCAGAAATGGAAAGAAGAACCAAAACCCGCATCACTTTGATCAATCAAAAGCTCGGGAAAACACCCATTCCTTACAAAGATCCCAACTTTCCCCCTCCTAACAGAAACCCATATCAAAACACACATAAGTGGAAATAATAACCAAAAACCATCTGGATTTCATCGATCAAAACCAAAACCCACCTATTTTTCAAAGGAATTTTTTATGTAGTAATATCAATTCTTCACTGTCAAACGTGAGAAGAAGAAAAAGAACACAATTGCTCCTTCTTCATACCCCATGTATAATCTCTCTCTCTCTCTCTCCTCCTCCTCCATGTTTATATTGTGGTATCATCGGTTAAGCATTGCTGTAATTTGCTGATAAAATATAATTTTGGGTTTTCTGTAGATAATTCCCCCAAATTACATATTTTTCTAAAATCTTCTAAATCGCAATAGTTAATACGTATAAAAAAAAATATTATTAAAATTTAAAATTTAAAATTTAAAATATAATTTTATTATATTTTAATTAAAAAAATTATAAATATATTTTTATAATTTTTTATATGCGTTTAGTTAGATAATACAATATATGTAGTTTAAATATAATTTAAATATTAAATATATTTTAAGATTTATTATATATTCAAGTAATTTGAATAATTTTTTTTTAGATTATGTAAGAATATAATCGATAGTTAGAATTTTTTTTATTTTAGGATTTATTTATTTTGTTTAACTTCGTGTAAGAGATATGAGTAGTTAGAAAAAAATTTTAATTTTTATTATTAATTAGTGGAGGTTATACATACGGCTTAGACGGCTCATCTTTTGAGCAGTTTTTAAGCAGCATTATAATAGTAGAGATAGAGATAAACTACATATGTCCACCAAGATAAATGGAGTTACGATTTACTTATGAGTCTCTTATAGTAACTTAACCAAAAAAATTATAATAATATATTGTACAAAAAAATTTATCTAGAGTATCAAAGTTTAAAAAAAATTACGTAAAAAAAAATTTGGAAATTTTTCACGAAGAGAACATAAACGTTCTCTTTTTTTAAGTCCAACGTCCTTAGTAAGGACGGTTTTTATTTTTATTTATCTTTTTATTTTTTTGCCTGATGATAAAAAAATTGGAAAATGTTCTTACTAAGAACGATGTTTTAGATTTTAAAAATGTCCTTAGTAAGGGTGTCTTCAAAAAAATAATAATTAAATCTCCAACCGAAAAAAAATTCTAGCCTTCGTTAAATATATATGTGACTTATATTAATTAAGAATAAATATATACCGTCTTTTTGTTTTCACTATCCTTCGTTAAATATATCTCACGAATTTTCTTTCTTTCTTTTGCGTCTGGAGATTTATTTTTATTTTTATTTTATTTTTTGAAAACGTCCCTACTAAAGACGTTTTGGACTTTGAAAACGCTCTCAATAAGGATGTTTCAATTTTTTATCATGAGACGAAAAATTTTTGAAAACGTCCTTACCAAGGACGTTTTGTACTTTAAAAAATAAAAATAAAAACACCCTAAGGACGTTTATATTCTCTTCCTGCAAATTTACCAAACTTTTTTCTACGTAATTTTTTTAAACTTTGATGTTCTAGATGAAAATTTATGTATATTTAATTATATTATCTCTGAAGAAAGAAGTTTGAAAAAAAAACATTAGGGAGAAACACTCCACCAAACTGACTGAATGATTTGTGAAAATTCTACCAGATCTACAAGCAGAATTTTATCAAGATAAAATTGTGTCTCCCCATTATATTTAGTGTTAGGATTTTTTTAAGCTATGGTTAGAATTTTTTTTATGATTAGGATTATAGGACTAGGGTTGACGGCTTGTTCCTTACAAGGCTCGTTTCGGAGTTACGAACTCGTGTAGTAAGCAATGAAGTTATACCCTCTACTTGCTATCTACAATTACTCCAGCTATTTTGGTCAACTCAAAAAAATTATTAAATAAATAAAACGTTACATGTTTGCAAAATAAAATGATACATGTTTTTAACCCCATAAATTATACATGTCTCAACTACTTCCCCTGTCAATCTGATATCATAATCAATCTTCTAGAACCGGCCACTTATAGAAGCATAAAAAATCATGCAGGCCGCATAGAGGTCATGTCCAATCAAAAATGCAACCAAGCCGCAGAGAAGCCACATGCGGCCTGAACAAAAAATCCGTAGAGGAGTCATATGCGGTCAGATCAACCAAAGATCTAGAAGCCGCATAGTATACTCTATGCGGCCTGAACGACCATAGAGTAGGAAGGCCGCACAACACTCCCCTGACATAGCATTCGATGATTGTCAGACTCTGACACATCACTCGTCACACTGAGATGCTTCGAACTTCGTAAAGACAATGGCTCAGGAAAAGATAAAAGGTCACATCAACTCATTGATGGCCTCGACAGACGTGACATGCCACGTGCCAATTCATATGAGGCTATATGCCCATGCGGTCTCGTCATCATGCGGCCAGAGTATCCATCCGACCAAGGCCAGACAAGAGCTTATATCACGACCCATCCCCGAATAATCGGGCACGGGCCATGGGTACGTCCAGCCTATAGAAAGTTGTCTAGGTCATCAATATCTAGCTAACAATCTTACTAATACAACTAGTTCTATCATATACTCAATCACTATAATCTAAAGGTATAATAAATAAGAAAGATAAACCAAATAATATTCTAAAGGAAAGAAACTAGACATAATATAGAATAAAAAGCACTAGCCTAGATCTCTACAATTATCACCTCAAGGACCACAGTGTAAGAGCAATCATGTCTATAGCATCACTCTGAAATCTCGGAATGTAGAGCACAACAATCACTGAAAAATGTTATCTAGTCATGATTGGAGCGAAGCACACCTCTAACAGCAGTTCCAATAAATAATAAAGACTATGTAACAGCAAATAGAGAAAAATACAAAAAAATAGAATAAGAGCAAGAAATATACAAGATATAGAATATTATAAATAAATACAAGAGTAATGAGTATCATAGACAAGAGAGAAGAAATACAACTAGCTAAGTGAGTGAGTACTAGCTTCAACATGTGATCGGCTTGGGAACTTGCACAAGGATTAGGGCATGATTAATCATACGTGTCGTATATGATCAACACTCACAATGACATGCACAATGAGGGGTATGATCACATATCTACACTAACACTCTCCGCCCCCGACTGGTATAGTGGATCCAACCATGACACGCTACGACACAGGATTCTATGAGAGGGGAGCTAATCTTCTTATTAATCGACGTCTATACATGTACAAGAATCACAAAGCATGCACAAGAGTCACAAGGCTTGCACAAGATATACCAAGATACACAAGAAATAATATCTCATAGCGGGATCCGAAAATACCAATCTGTGTAACCATGTGTCAAGAAATCAAGGATATCTACACTAGATACAAGAAACATAGAAGATATCATAATGGAAAACTGCCAAAGAATGTACTCGCATATGATCAAGAGCAATGAATTACAAACTGTATCTGTATCGGTGCCTCACAGACCTATATATGAAATTCTATGTCATTATAGTATTTTGGAATCATAAACATGCTATACTAGCTTAAAACTAGGTCTATAAATCAACACTAGGTCAAACTAAGTCAAACTAGGTCAAATCTAGGTCAACACAGTCAAACTAGATCATTTCCTAGTTTCTAGGTTACTTTTACCTATTTACAAGGTTTATAAAGTTATACTAAGTCTTAACAAGTCACTATTTAGTTTTTAGGTATCAACTAGGTCAAATAGTCAATACTACGCCACTACTAGGTTTCTAGGCTATACTAATAAGTTACTAGCTTATTACCCTAATATATACTTCTACATATAATTTCTAGTAATACCTTGGCCTATAGCTATTTACCTTACCCTGTATCACGGTATCTTAGTCTGTATCACACATTTACCTAATACCTTAGTCTGTATCGTAAATACCTTAACTATTAGTCAATACCTTAGTTCTAGGGTCAATACCTTGGCTAAACTAGGTTTTAAAGTCATACTAGTTAGCTATGTTATAATAATATCATACATACTATATAGATATACTAATATATGCAATAACTTAGTCTAACACTTAATACCTAGCCAATACCTTAGTATTACCTCATTACCTAGCTATTACCTTAGTAGTACCTTATTATCTTAACCAATACCTTAACATATTATCAAGTATCCTAGTTTCTAGACTAGTACCTTAGCTAATACCATTACCTTGACCAATACCCAATACCTTAACTCATACCTTGGTACCTAAACCATTACCCAAGCTAGACAACTACCCTTACCATGGTATCTTAATTTAATACCTAATATCACAATATTACCTTAGTATTCTAGTATTACCTCATACTAGTTCTAATATTTTGGTGTCTTGATATTCTAAATACCTTGATACATCCTATGATACCACACTCTAATTTACCCCACACATATCCCACTTGTTTGTACATGGTACCACGGTACCACATTATATATCATATGAAACCAACCCCCAAGATACTAACCCATGACCATAACCTACACTTACCTTACATCCAAGATACTCACCATATTCTTGGAACTTGACATCTTAATATTATCTAGTTCTAATACCCAATATCTTAGTATCTTGACCAATATATTATCCTCCTAGATACTTATCCAAATAACTCTAATACTAATACTTGATACCAAATAAGATACCTTACTCAAGCTCCAATACTCACTTACCCTCACTCATGATACTTGAATGTTATGATACCAATATCCTCATGGTACCCAAGTATCACACTAGTACCTTGCCCCAAACTCTAATACCTTGACACATAACTTACCTATACTTGGCTAACTTGATAACCACTTGTATCAACACTAACACCTATTACCTAATACTTTATATATATATATATATATATATATATATATATATATATATATATATATATATATATATATATATATTCTTGGCAACCTAGGATACCTACACTCACTTGATATCCATACTACATAGGCTCATAGGATACACTAAATGCCTATGCCGTATAGTCAGTTCTCTACTTGTAACCAATACTGCATCTATTTGACCTATTCAATAAATTCTAGGATTAAATTATGTCTTAGCCCTTCATATTAGCTATTCAAAACTTCAAACGGATCACATTTTCGTGTCTAAAAGCTCCCAAAATCTCGAAAATATCAAAACTCGTTCGTCTTTAGGAGACCTGACACTCAACCAGTTTTACAGAAAGTTTCAGAATGAATTTGGCCTAAGTTATATATTTGGAAAGCTAACTTTGATACAGTTTTCTTAAAAAATGGAAGATTAATCAGAGTCATGAGTTAGAAGTTATGACATTTCTAAGTTGTTTTGGCTGCTAAAAATAAGACTGAATACTATGACAAATTTGGACTATTTTGGACAAAAGAACACATGTATACACCTAATTTACCAAATCCACCTATATATATATATCATGGCGTATCATGATACAGACTCTACATGTCCAATTTTGGACACAAGAAGACCTTCACACCATCAAATAAACATCAATAGTCCTCATTAGGATACAATACACACACACTCAATGGACACAATTGGGGTTTTCTCAAAATTGAGCCCCAAAATCATGACACAAACTTAGATATACCAAATTGAGGGCTTATAGTGCCTAGATCTACCATTGGAAAGTCAAATCTAACCATAAAAATGTTCCTACCTAACCAAGGGGTATTCCTAACCATAAATTTGATAAAATTGAGGGAATTACCTAGTGTTTTAGTAGCCTCTTTGGAGAATTTTGAATTTGGACACGGGAGGGATGAGTCGGACACGATCTTCTAGCAAGCTCCTCTTCTATAGATCTCCTTGTGCTCTCCAATGCTCTAGTCCTTCATGATGGTAATAATGAGTGGAATTGAAAGTGGATTGAGTGGAATTGGTAGGAAATTAGATTTGCTTGGGGAAGAAGAAGCTTTTAGAAAAATGAGGCTAATGAGTGATATGAAATGAATGGATGAGCCCTAAATTGAACTCATCTCTTATAGTACGATTTAGTCATGCCAAAATATCAAGTTTTTCTCTCTTCATTTGTCATGAATGGAATCTAATTAACTAAAGGAAGGAATCTCTACAACTAAGAGGAATACTCTCTTCATGACAACTAAACTTAATTAATTTTAATTACTAAAGTCATGACTAACAATAATTAGCACTAACTAATATTTGTAAATTTTAATTGGCTAGCCACTAACTAACACTAATATAATTCTAGGCAATCACTAATATAAAATAATATATAAAAAATTTAACAACATACAAAATTATAAAAATATTCCTAGAGTGGAAAGTGGTAGTTACAGCTTGCATGCGGCTACGACCCTGTGCGGCCTCATCAACATGCGACCACAATGTCCATTCAACCAAAGTCAGACCAGAGCTCGTATGCGGCCACAACGCCATGCGTCCGAAGTGTCCATTCGACCAAGGCTAAATGAGAGCATGCATGCGGTCACGATGATATGCGGCCACGACGTTATGCGGCCCTCGACTTGAAAGATTTTTTTCGTTGCAACCGAAGAGATCTTCACGCAATTAGTGCAGACCATGTAACCAGCTGACCAGGTCGTACACATAATGGGTCAATAATGACTACTCCCCCTTCACTGAGATTGTATCAATCGTATATCCCAACCAAGGCTACATGGCAGCACGTCCGTAGTATGCGGCCCAGTTGCAACCGCATTCTGTTGAAAGAGCCCCCATGCGGCCACCAAACAGAGGTATATACAACATCTATAGGCTGTCAGCTTTATGGATATAAATAGCAAGGGTAGCATATCCCACAAAAAGGGCAGAGGCGAGCAACATGCACAGAAAAGAGAACAGAAAAAAGCTTCCTCACTCCCGTATCAGACCGTCAACGGAGTAAAAGAGTCACTACATCACTCGATCTCCATCGTCATGCCCCAGAATCAAAAATTGTACTTAGATTATCTGTCTATGACCTCTTTGTACTTTATTTAGTTTGTTGTTAAAACAAGTTCTTTTAGACTTCCAATTTAATGGCGAATAATGTCGCGACTCTGATGGGGAACATCCTTCTCCTATAATGAGAAGATTGTGACGCAGTCTGATGCGACCAAGTGGGTTCAATCCAAAGGATGCTGATAGTATGCTTCGACCAGAAAGCGTTCGAATAGATGCTCCCTGTAGGCAACGCAAGTCCCTCTCCAAGGCTAGCAAGGCCTAAGAAGACCCGTAAGACTCGGGTAGCAAAGGCCATTGTGCCTCAAACAACTGTGGAGCATGTGCTTTTTGTCTCTCTTTTTGTTGCTGAAGACGCTCATCAAGCATCTACCCAGGTTGTCCTTGTCCATGCGGCATACTCGTCTGATGCAGAAAATACTCGACACTCAAACTCTGGCAGAGAAAAATACTACGATGCTAGGGGTTCGGGTGCTGATGAAAGTTCTATGCGACCAAGGAGGAGGCCGCATAAGATCGATTATGCGGCATCAGTTAAAAACCGCTGGCAGATGGCTGCATGCGGCTCTGACACCATTCTCAGCATGGCACATAGGATTATCGTTGTATGCAGTTTTGGAAGTCTAGGGGTACACTTGGGCAAAATTGTGCATTTTTTTTGCACAGTAGGTGCAACAGCTGCTGTAAGCAACATGTAGGTATGTAGTTGTTGTGTATTCATTTGAAGAGAACAATGCAATCAAGTATTGGCAGTAATAAGGAGGATATTGTGTTGAAACTGCAATAATTTACTGCAGTGTTGCTGCAGCAGCATTGCTGCCTATAGGAGCAGCAGCAACTCGAGAAAAGGTTGGGAGCAGTGGTGTTGGCATAGTGTACAAGAGATGGGCAATTTGTGACTGTCCATGGTGGGTGCTTGTAGGTGGAAGAAGGTGAATGTTAGTGTAGTATTGGTGTTGATCCAATGCAGGAGCTCGAGTGCATAGGGTACAACATGGAGAAATGCTTAGATGATAAGATCAAGTATTAGTGTAAGGAGGCAGTGGAGGAGTGTTTTCAGGGTAGCAGAGAAGGGAAACTGGAGGTGTTAGTAGCAGCATTAGCGATGTGTAGCAGTAGCATTAAGCATCAATAGTTGTAATGAAGGTAATGCCAGAGGTCTGGGTGTTCTATGTCTCGAGTGTAGGTAAGTATGAGAGAATTATGGACAAATTAGGGTGTACCAGTGCAATAGATCTTTGCATTAGTAAGGGTATGTGTATGAGGCATGTGTTATAAACATCAATAGTTATGTTAGGGTTAACATGGTGAAGTGCAGACATTTTGGGAGATGTAGTATCAGTTCTTGTATCTTAAGGATGTGTTAGTGGCAGTTCAGGAAGAGTTAAGTAGAGTATCAGTTATAGTTGTATCAGTTAGTAGAATAAGTTAGGTTAGTAAGTACACTAGTGTATCAATTAGTAAAGTCATCAGTGGTGGATATTATATGAGTTAGTATGTACTATCAGTCAGTTTAGTTAGTATATACCATTTAATGTATCTTAGATATAATTAGTGTATTAGTAATTTGAGGGACCATTTGCAGTACCTGCTGCTGATATTAATCAGTGACTGCAATGATGCAGTTAGTTTCTAATGTTAGTATGTTAGATGTTGAGTTATGTTAGCTAATAAATTATGTTATTAGTATCAGGTTATGCAAAGTTAATTTGGTAGCATAAGTTATATAATACTATATATATATATATATATATATATATATATATATATATATATATATATATATATATATATATATATATATATATATATATATATATATATATATATATGAGTGGTATATGTTTATACTATTTAGTTAAGTTTTAGTTGAGGTAATGCTAGTTAGTTTACCTTGAGTTATTCAAGGTAATTGTAGGAATTGGTATCTCATACTAGTTAGGTAATTAATAGTCTTGTGGCTCAAAGCCAAGTATATTATGATACTCGTATAGTATTAGTAGTACTAATATGTAGTTATAGTTGTGTAGCTTGAGTATCTTGAGAAACGTAATAGTATCGATACTCGAGTATCCTAACATAGCTAGTATAGCCTAGTTACATAGTGTATGGACCCAATATTCTGGAGATGGACTTATACAACCTAGAAATAGATAGTTTGGCCAACTTTGCCTAGTTGACTTAGAGTTGACCTAGTTTGACTGTTTTAACTTAGAAATGGCTTTATGACCTAGATTTAGACTAGTTTCACTTAATTATCATTTCCAAAACCTTGTATTAATGTAATATTTCATATATAGGTTGTGAGACACCAGTTCAGACACTGTTTGACATCCATTGCTCTAGACCACAGGCGAGTACATCTCTCTGTTAGTTTTTATTTCATGATAGTGTATATATCGTATGTTCTAGAACTGTATACTTGATTCCGACACAGTGGTTATACGGACTGATACTATATGGATCATGTCAGAAGATTTTATCCCCTTATTCTGTTCAGCGGGTACTCCTTCACATATATTTTATTGTATGTATAGGGTATTGATTATTATGTACTTCATGTTCACACATTGCTCGTGTTCAGTGTGCCCATATTCCTGTTTGTAACGTGCCATGATTGGATCCATGAGTATTGATTGGGTATGGGGGAGTAGGAGTTAGTTATGTGATCAAGCCCAGTATATTCGTGTACATATCGATTATATATCACATGTGTAATCGAGTTACCATATTGTATTAGTGTTCAACCCAAACCGATCATATAATAAACTGGTACTCTAAGGCACATTAGCTAGTTTATCTTATTCCTTATTTATAGTGATTATCTATTGCTTGCTCTTTACCTTCCAGTACACTACCTGTTCACCCTAGTTTATTTCATTTTTTATTGCTAGTTATCCTGTATCCTTTTCTATTATTTGTTATATATGCTCTATTATGTTTCTAGAACTGCTTTCAGAAGTATGTACTTTGCTCCTTTCCGGATTGGATAATATTTTTCAGTGATGGTTGTGCTCTCCATTCCGGGATCTCAGAATGGTGCTATAGACATGACTGCTCTTACACTATGGACTTGAGGTGACTATTTTAGAGTTTGGTTAGTGTTCTTTTTTTCATATCTTGTCTAGTTCCCTTCTTGTAGAATGTTATTGATTATCTTTCTTGTTCGTTCATTTTTTAGAATAATGTGATTGAGTATATGGTAGTACTGGTTGTACTAGTATGATAGTTAGATAGATAATGATAACCTAGACAGTGTTCTACCGCCGGTGTTATGGTATAGGCTGGACGTACCCACGGTCTCGTATCCCGATCATGCGGGTGTGGGTCATGACATATTTTTATGGTGGCTCATGCAGGTCATGTTTCACAAGTTGTGCGATGTCGTGGTAGTACAACGGTTTAGTTGTACTGTTGCGAGCCTGCATTAGGTATATAATATAGGATATTAGAATGAGAATACTCAATCACAAATTAAGACTTCTTGAGAGATTTTTGGGACGACCTTTGAGAATTTTATTTTGAACTCCAATTTAAATTATTTTTTTCTTGTTTTCGTTCGCTCTCACTTGTTGATTTTAAATTTGATTCTTGATGATCGATTGTTGAATTTAATTCTTGGTGTTCGTTATTGAGTTTGATTTCATATCGAGATAAATTTTACGGACTAAATTAAGGTATCTTCTGATAACATATGATGATAAGAATAGAGAGAAAGGTAAACTATCTGCTTTGGTTATGGAGCCTAGAGTTTATCACAGCCATATTAGCCGGTGTGGCAGAAACGTAGGGACTTGACTTCGAATGTATATATCTTAGTTATAAAATTTAGAATTTCTTGCAGCCATACCGGTTGGCGTGATGAGGATTCTAGATGACATGATTATAGAGTTACATACCTTAATTATGGAATCTATCGTTTATCGCAGCTATGCTTACTGGCGTGGCGAGGATTCTGAGTATCATAATTTCGGACAAATGCGTATGATTATTAGATTGTATCTTAAATTGGTTCTTAATGTATCATCTCAAAAATTTTCCCACTTCTGTTATTATAGGATTCTGTTCAATCACCACTATTAGCTCAGGAATACGGATACCTTCAGTTCCTTTAGTCCAGTTCCTTATAGAGTTTTATTTTATTAGTTCCTGAGGTTCCTGGGATAGTGTAATAGTTGGTGATTTGCAATTAGTTCTGAGTCTTGAGTATCAGTATTGGCTGTGAGAATGTAGCTTGTGAGTCTGTAGGTTGTTCTTGGTTGAGCATGAGAGCAATAGACATCAATCTAGAGATAACCTATAGCGTAGTACCTTGTAGCAATAGTTCTATGATAGGTGTCAGTATAATTAGTATTTGTACTGATGGTAGAAGGGAGAGTAAAGAGTATCAGTGGTGGTTCCAGAAGTTAGTGTCAGAGTCAACATGCAAGTTCTGGATAGTCGTGAATTCATGTAGTTGGGTGATCCATGTAAACAATTAAGTATCAAGGGAATTGTGTTGGAAATCAATAGAGCATGCTATTCAATTGGGTGGTTGATACTTGGGTGTGTCAAGAGTAGAGGAATATATATTCATAAAGGATATTAGTGAGTGTGCCATAGTAGAATGGTACCCATAAGTGTATAGGATAGTGTGAGGGAATAAGAATACATTTGCTAAAGTAATAGGACTTGTGTGACAGGTTGATGTGAGTAGATAGGAGTGCACCAGTATATGACAAGTGATGGGTATATCACTTGATATTGAGGTTAGTGATGTATTGGAAGAAATAGATGGAAGAAGTGTCTAAAAATTGTGTGCACAATGCACAGTAGGTGATGAATGAATGCATGATGGTGAAGTAAAATACCAATGTGGGAGTTTCATGAATATCAAAAAGTGGGGGTCTGGGTATTAGGATATACCAATGGTGTGTCATGGGTTAAAAACTACCAAGATTGGTCATGGAATATATGTTAGTGTACCCCTAATTAGTGTATCAGTATGTAGGTTCAGGTATAAAAGGTATGGGAGGAGATATATATATATGTATCAATAGAGATATGGTATCATGTGTCTGTCTATGAGAGTGAAGTGAAACATATGCATTATAGAAGTAAATAGCTAGTACATTGGGTGCATGTAATCAAGAGTTCTAGTGAAGTGATAGGATAATCTAGTGAGAAGGCTGGTATGAAGAGTGGTAGTAGTATGCGATGAGATGTTGTGAGTGTTGAAAATTTAGTGTCCTAGAATATTAAGTACAGATGTTGTGTATAGTTAGGAATCTAGTATTTCTATATCAAGAGCGCCTAGGAAGTAATAGTATACATGGTTTATCAGGGATTAGTTGAGTAAGGTATCAGTAAATATCTTGCGTTACAATATTAGATGGGTGTACCAGTTAATATGGATGAAGGAGTATTTGGAAGAAAGAGTACAGGTTTTCCAGGTAGTGAGTAAGAATGGTAACCTATATAGAAGACAATTTAGTAGGCATAGTATCATGCTAGTATTTTGGAGTGCAGAAGTAGTATGTATCAGAAAATAGTATGATGGATATAAGGATACCAGTGAGATGTCTTGGTGTCATAATGGCTAGGAGGTCTTTGTGTATAAACATAGATGAGAACCCTAGAGTGATTAATAGGTATTTGATAGTATGAGTTTACACCAAGTATCAGGATATGAAGAGGACCCTAGTGGCAAGATTAAGAGTACCTCAAATATTATGGAAGTTTGAGTACAAGCATTTCTAGTAGATAGTTTACTAAGTATAGAGGAGAGACATGAGTAACATAGTATGAGAGTATCATCTAAGTGCCAAATAAGAGCCAGCGCCCTGTATAGTTGGTATTAAGACTTGGGTATGCATCCTATTGAGAGTTTCCTAGATCGGTAAGGGTGTGCCAATAGGGTACACAAGTGTTCATTTGCAAGAAGGATGGTTAAGTAGTTTAGGTGATTGCAAGAACTGAGACAGATAAAGGAAGATAGTATCTTAGAAGTATAGTATAGTATTCTGGGTAGTGTGTGCCAGTGAGATAAGTATGCCCATGGCTTAGAACTATAGTATACCGATAGTATTGGACGTAGTAACCCAGGATGTTAAATAATTTACCGAAGGAATAGTTAGCAATTGACCCTGATTGAGATTAAAATTCATGATAGTTAGAGATTATATCCATGAATGGTTATTTCTTCAGTAGAATTGCAGGATTGTGTGTTATATGATAGGACTATATTGGACTATGATGGTTAGGGGTTTGACCGTAGTAAAACTTCTATGAGATGGTGATGACTGGCCCAGAGAGAGGATCGAGGCCTTAAATTTCAAGGACAAAAATTTTCTGTCACTACCACATTTTCTAGGAAAGGGTATTTTGGTAATTTCCTATTTAAATAAATATTGTGCATGGTAAATAATTATTTGTTGTATTATTTAATTATTGTTAGTTATTATTTAATTATTTTAGACTTATTTTAGTGGACCCAACTAGTTTAGTTTGGACCCATGGACCAACATGAATTAATTAGTTAGACTTGGCCCATTTAGAAAGCCCATAGTTAAGGAGATGGATTAAATTAATTAAATGATTAGACTAGAAGCTTCCTTCCTTAATTATTTCTTCATGAGAGGCCCCAAGGGGTACATTGGACATTTTACAATTACTTGGGGGAGGGGCTATGGCCGGCCTATTAAAGAGGGGGGGAAATTTCTCTCTCCTCTCATCTCATTCCAAATCTAGATCTAGAATTCTTCCACTACCAAATTCCCTCCATTCCCAATCCAATTCCCTACCAAATTTATTCCAAATTCTTCCCAATTTACCATTAGAGAAGGAGGAAGCAAGGATCTAGAAGAAGGAAGCAAGGATCTACAAAGAGGAGCAAGGATCTACAATTTGGAAGCAAGTTTATCTCAATTGGAGGTTTCATTGGGAATCCATCTCCCAATAGGTATAATTCAGATTTTCCCATTTAAATAGCTTCTAAATCTGAGATTTAATCATGTAAAATCAACCTATATGTATGTAGTACCTATAGGACTTTGTTTTGTGTTCATAGGAGACCCATGGAGAAAGTTATGGTAATTTTTGTGTCAATTTTGTTGGAATTCCGAATTTATATTTTGTTGTGTGTGTCAATTGATCCTATAGATCAATTGAACATGAGATTTGTGTTTGAGGCTAGTGTCGTGTCCATATTGGGATACTTGTGGTTCGTATCCCAACTATTTGGTGATACGTATCATTTGGGGGTTTTCCTCCGACACGGGACTTTGAACATGTCGTATTTTGACACGGACACATAGATCTACTTTTGATGCTTTGATTTGTTCATAAATATTATTTGTGATTTGTTTGTGTCCTTCGGGGTGCATTTGGTTGTGTGTTGGACTCGTGTCGCATGCGTATCCTAGATCTAGTGGGATACGGTGAGATGCTCTCCAATTGTGTGTATTTTTGCATAGATCTAATTAATTGTGGTTCAATTCTTCATTTATAATTAGTATATATATATGGATATTAAATATTTATTTTGTGTATTTATTATAGTAATTATTGTAGCATAGATCTATATTTTGGGTGTGCTAATATAATGTACAATATAATATGTAGCTTTCTTGCATGCAAATATATATATTACTACTTGTTAAATAATATAATTTATACATAAAATATTTTATAAAATATATTTGTATGTTTAATTGTGTAATTATATTATTTATAATTATTATGTAATTATTTGGATATTAATGTAAATATTTTAGGTGTGCTTCTAGCCATGTAAATTATATGTTCTTTGTTAAATATTTGAAGGTATAAGTTTATGTGTATATTAATATATATATGTACATTTTTGTATTAATGGTTTATATATATATATATATATATATACTGTTTTATATATTCTGTTTATATATATATATATATATATATTGTTTATATATTCTATTTTTATATATATAATTATATATATACAACTTGTTTTAGTGACAGTGAATTAATGACAGTAAAAAAACTGTCATTAATTAGCCGACTAATAGCAGCCGCTATAGCCTTCGGGCAATTAATGACAAACCTGTCATTAATTGCAGCAGCGGGAAACAGCAGCTTTTCTGCGACGCTTTTCCGCGACAGTTTAACTGTCAGCGAAAACCAAAGCAGTGGCAGTTTATTATTTGGGTTTCGGTGACAGTCCTTCGGTGACAGTTCCGACTGTCACTATTTAAACTGTTTTGATTTAATCCTATTTTATTCACTGTTTTTCAAATGACGCTTTGACAGATTTAATGTATATATTATATATTATAATTGTATATATATATATGTATATATATATGTGTTTTGTGAGGAATAATAATTGTAATAATATATTATGTTATTTATATAAATGTTGGATTGTATATATATTATTTTAGGGTATATATTAATTATATTATTAGTATACTTTGTGTGAGTCCTTTTTGAATCTAATTTGATTCCTAAATTATTGTAGTTTATCTCTATATTATTTTATAGATGTCTTGTGAGGTTGACTTTGGGTTTGACCATGTTTGACTTTAGTGGACTTTAGAGTTGACCATAGTTGACTTTTGACTTAGAATTGACTTATTGACCTAGAAATTGCCTAATTTGACTTGTTCTCTTTCCGGGACCTTGTATTAATGTGGTATTCCATATCTAGGTCTTCGAGGCACCGAGTCAGACATTTGTGAGACTGTTCATTGGACTTCAGGCGAGTACATTCTCTGATAGTTTCTCATTTATGATATCCTCTATGTTCATTGTATCTAGTGTAGATATACATGTTCTCTTGACACTATGGTTACACGGATTGGTATATCCGGATCTCGTTATGAGATGTTATTCCTTGGTATATGGTGTATATGGTGCAAGTATTGTTTCATTGGTTATCTTGTACATGTACAGACACCAATTCTCGGGGAGACTAGCTATCTTCTTGGGGAATCTAGTGCCATAACGTACCGTGGTTGGATCTATTATACCAGTCGGGGTGGAGAGTATTTTAGTGTAGATATGTGATCATACCCTCCTTGTGCATGTCTTGTTCCTTGTGAGTGTTGATCATACACCGCACGTATAATCAGCCAGGCTATTATACTCTTGTGCAAGTTCCTAAGCCGATCACATGTTAAAGCTAGTACTCACACACTTAGTCATTAGTATTCTTGTTCTATCAGCATATTGTTCATTATTGTATTTCTTTCCAGTACTTCCTTATTGTCTATACATTTCTTGTATCTATTTATGCATCTTGTTTATCCACAGCTACTTACTGTTACATAGTTTTTATCATTATTTGAGAACTGCTGTTAGGGTTGTACTCTGCTCCTTTCTTGACTGGATATATTTTTCCAGATGACACTGAGGAGTACCCTACCTATTATGGACCCCAGGATGTTGTGGGTTTAGATTCTGAGACCCTGGCTCAAGAGGGACTTATCCCAACTGAGACAGTTGACCCTGGAGTTGTAGCTTTATAGTTTTGTAGTATTCTTTTGTACTGGATTTGTCTCCAGCATATTTCTGTATTTTTCTTCAGACTCATTGATGTATTATTTTAGACTCATGAGTTGTATTGTGACTATTCTATTCTTATCTGATTCGTGTTCATTCTATCTTAGTTCTGTGATTGAGTACACTATCTTTTGGTGGTTCATTATATTAGATAGACTTTCTAGACAGCGTTCTACCGCCGATTCTGCGGCGTAGGCTGGGCGTTGTTTTCGACTAGTACCCTTACCCCGGGTGCGGGTCGTGACACGTTTTTGGTGGTGGCCCATGCAGGTCTAGCTTCACAAGTATGTGATGTCGTGGTAGTGCGATAACTTAGTTGTACTACTGCGAGCCTGCGATAGGATATAGGATATAGGCTGAGATACTCAATCACATCTAGGAAAATCCTTTTGATTCAACTATTCTCCTTTGACGTTGATACTTGATCTCTTAAACTGTCCTTTCCTTGAATATCTTACATCTTGTGCCATATTGATTCTTTCTTTCGTTTTATCTCAGGATGCCGCCTAAGACTAGATCACAGCAAGGGAGAGCAGTTTCTGAGAGGTCTGCGACATCCCGAGGGCCTGCACCAGTCACTTCTCCGGTGATTGGAGTGTCAGCTGCTTTCGGAGGTCCACCACCCACTCAGAGGACTGTGCCAGCTGTATCTGAGGGGCTTCCACCTCCACCTCCTGTGCCAGCAGAGGCGTCACAGATGTTTACTCTATTTTGTGAGATGCTCGAGGCACAGAGGGCTCAGTCGGAGGCACATCAGAGGCAGACCGAAGTTCTACGGCAGGGCATCGAGAGTGCTCATCAGCTTGCTCGTGCTGTAGTTGAGAGAGGAGTTCCGGTCCAGCAGCAGGTTGTTCCTCAGGTTGCTCAGCTTCGGCCAGGCAACATTCAGGACTTCAAGAAACTGGAGCCTAGGGTTTTCAAAGGGACGGAGGGCATCGTCTATGCTGATGATTGGCTCGAGGACATTGAGCGTCTTATGAGGGTGTCCCGTCTTTCTGAAGATCTGAAGGTTGAGGCGGTAGGACTTCAACTGTTCGACGTCGCTCGTACCTGGTTCAGGAATGAGCCGGTTCTAGTTGACGCAGGACAATCTTGGGAGGTATTCAGGGACCTTTTCAAGAAGAAGTTTTTCGCCCGGATAGACAGGCTTGACTTGGGGAGACAATTTGAGAGTCTCATTCAGGGAAGCATGTCTGTGGAGGAATACGCTGCAGAGTTCGGTAGGCTGAGCCAATTTGCAGAGTATCTGGTGAGGGAGCCGGAGGTTCGAGCTATTCGTTTCCGAGAGGGTCTAAACTGGGAGGTGAAGATTCTCATTCCGTCTTTTTATGAGACATACTCGGAGATACTTGCGGAGGCACGCAAGGTTGAGCGGAATCTGGGTTTGAAGACCAAGAGAGACCGTGATTCTTTTCTGGGGGCCAACGGCAGTGCAGTATCTGCCAAACGTCCTCATTTCCAGTCCAGACCTTTCCAGCAGCCACAGCAGAACCAGACTCCAGCTAGAGCGCCTTTTCACCAGGCACCTCAACAGCAGAGGCAGTTACAGCAAGCTCTATGCAACTTCTGTAAGAAGCCCGGCCATATCTGGGAAGTTTGCAGAAAGAGGCTAGGAGTTTGTTTGTATTGTGGTACTGAAGGGCATCAATTGAGGGAGTGTCCTCGTCGTGCAGTTCAGGGAGCAGCTCCAGCTCCGAGGGCACAGATGAGACCACCTGCAGCACAACCGAGGGGACCGCTTCCGATACAGCAGCAGCGTTTTGTCCAGCATCAGCAGCAGGGAGGTGCTCGGCAGGGACGAGCGTTTGCTATGACAGTCGAAGAGGAGGAACCCACCGGAGATGTCATCGCAGGTTCTATTCTTCTTGATTCCATTCCAGCTTTAGCTTTGTTTGATAGTGGTGCTTCCCATAGTTTTGTATCTGTTTCTTTTGCTCTAAAGCATGGTTTGGTAGCTGAGTCTTTGCTTAGGACTTGCAAGATCATGACCGGGGGAGGCATTATCCTGGTTAATGATATTTGCAAAGATCGGAGAGTTACTCTGGGAGGCCGGGAGTTGAGTGCGTGTCTACTTGTAATGCCACTTCCGAGCTACGACATTGTACTCGGGATGGATTGGTTGAGTAGGCACCGTGCTATCATAGATTGTAGAGGAGGTAGAGTTTTGTTTGGTCCGCCAGGAGAGCCAGAGTTCGAGTTTGCTAGAGGAGCTGTGGAGCAGGAAGAAGGCATTATTTGTGGAGCTATGGTGGAAGACAAGGAGTTGCCACATCCGTTGATAGCAGAATTTTTAGATGTGTTTCCTGAGGAATTGCCAGGATTGCCGCCAGATCGAGATGTTGAATTTTCTATAGACTTGGTGCCAGGTGCAGAACCGATTTTGCAGCATGTCTATAGAGTAAACAATAGCGAGCTGGTCGAGTTGAAGAAGCAGGTGGACGAATTACAGGATAAGGGGTTTATCAGATCGAGTTCTTCACCATGGGGAGCCCCGGTATTGTTTGTACCGAAGAAGGATGGATCGGTGCGTATGTGCATTGATTACAGGGCTTTGAATAATCTCACTATCAAGAATAAGTATTCTTTGCCACGGATTGATGATCTGTTTGATCAGTTGAGTGGTGCGAAGGTATTTTCTAAGATAGATTTGAGATCAGGCTACCATCAGGTGAAGGTGAAGCCGGAGGACATACCGAAGACTGCTTTTAGAACTTGGTATGGTCAGTTCGAGTTTATGGTGATGCCGTTTGGTTTGACTAATGCACCGGCGGTATTTATGAACTTGATGAACAAGGTGTTCCACCAGTACCTTGACAAGTTTGTGGTGGTGTTCATCGACGACATACTCATATACTCGAGGACACCGGAGGAGCATGAGGAGCATTTGAGGATTGTGTTGGATGTGCTGAGGAAGGAGAAGCTGTATGGAAAGTTGTCCAAATGTGAGTTTTTCTTGGACAAGGTGGAATTCTTGGGGCATGTTGTGACTGGTGATGGTATTTCAGTGGATCCGAAGAAGATTTCAGCAGTGGAATCTTGGAAGACTCCGAGTTAGGTAGCAGAGATCAGGAGTTTCTTGGGATTGGCAGGCTACTACAGAAAGTTTGTGCAAGATTTTTCGAGGATTGCCGAGCCGATGACCAAACTCACAAGGAAGGATGTGGAGTTTGTTTGGACGGAAGATTGCCAGGCCGCTTTTGAGGAGTTGAAGAAGAGGTTGACGTCTGCTCCTATTTTGACATTGCCATCAGGGTCCGGAGGTTTCACTATTTATAGTGATGCATCGGGAAAGGGTTTAGGTTGTGTTCTTCAGCAGCATAGGAAAGTGATTGCCTATGCATCCAGGCAATTGCGTCCTCATGAAAAGAACTATCCTACCCATAATTTGGAGTTGGCAGCTGTCATATTCGCCCTGAAGTTGTGGAAACATTATTTGTACGGAGAGCGTGTGGAGATCTTCACAGACCACAAAAGCTTGAAGTACGTTTTCACGCAGAAGGAGTTGAACATGAGGCAGCGTCGGTGTTGGAACTGATGAAGAATTTTGATATCTCTTTACAATATCATCCTGGGAAGGCCAATGTAGTTGTCGATGCTTTGAGCAGGTATCCGGTAGCTATGTTCTTGACGCAGGATCGATATTTATTGGAGGACTTGGAGAGCTTGGGCATTGAGGTGATTGTTCCGGGTGGTGCTATACAGATGTGGGGATTGTAGATACATTCAGATTTGATGGATAGGATCAAGGCAGCACAGTATGATGACGTATCTTTGAGGAGTATCAGAGCTCAGGTGAGAGCAGGATTGGAGGATGATTTCACTATTGCAGAGGATGGATCTTTGAGGCATGGAGTTAGATTGTGTGTGCCTAGTGGGGAGTTACGAGAGGAGATATTGCAGGAAGCGCATCGCTCTCAGTATTCCATACATCCAGGTGCTAACAAGATGTATCGGGATATGCGAGAGAGTGTGTGGTGGTATGGCATGAAGAGGGAAGTGGCACAGATTGTATCCAGATGCTTAGTGTGCCAGCAGGTGAAAGCCGAGAGGCAGAGGCCAGGAGGTTTACTTCAGCCATTACCCATTCCAGAGTGGAAGTGGGAACACATTACTATGGATTTTGTATCCGGACTACCACGATCTCCAGGAGGGAAAGACGCGATTTGGGTCATTGTTGATAGATTGACCAAGTCGGCCCACTTTTTGCCTTTCAAGGTGGGTTTGTCTACGGAGAAGCTGGCAGAGATGTATGTGAGGCAGATCGTTAGGATACATGGAGTTCCCGTCAGCATAGTCTCAGATCGGGATAGTCGTTTCACTTCTCATTTCTGGAGGAGTTTGCAGGAGAGTTTGGGCACTCAGCTCAAGTTCAGTACTGCATATCATCCCCAGACAGATGGACAGTCAGAGAGGACTATTCAGACTCTTGAGGATATGTTGCGCACTTGTGTACTAGATTTCGGGGGTTCTTGGGAGGACCATCTCCATTTGGTAGAGTTTGCTTACAACAACAGTTACCAGGCCAGTATAGAGATGTCACCTTTTGAAGCTCTATATGGTCGGAGGTGTCGTACTCCTTTGTCTTGGGACGATGTTGGAGAGAGAGTTTTGCTTGGGCCAGAGATGGTTGTGGATGCAGCAGAGAAGGTTCAGTTGATCAGAGACAGACTTCGAGTGGCACAGGACAGACAACGGCATTGGGCCGATAGCCATCGGAGACCCTTGGAGTTTGAGGTATAGTTTAGATTTTATTTTGTGTGCTTGTTCTTGGTTGTTTGTTATAGATAAGTTCTTAAGGTGGTGTTTTGTTCTAGGTGGGTGGTTTGGTGTTTCTGAGGATTTCTCCGACACGAGGCACGATTCGCTTCGGTGGAGGCGGAAAGCTTAGTCCACGATTCATTGGACCTTTCACTATTCTAGAGAGGGTCGGTGCAGTTGCTTATAGACTAGACTTGCCACCTGCATTGGAGGGAGTGCACAACGTGTTTCATGTGTCGCAGTTGAGACGATACGTGGCAGATCCTAGTCATGTATTGGATCACTCAGAGATAGAGGTGGGCCCTACTCTTAGCTATCCAGAGCAGCCAGTTGGAATTCTGGATCGGAGAGAGAAGGTGCTGAGGAACCAGACTATTCCTTTGGTGCGCGTCGCATGGAGGCATCACTCTCCGGGGTAGTCTACCTGGGAGAGAGAGGATGACATGCGAGAGCGTTATCCATATTTGTTTGTACCTTGAGGTATGTTATTTCTAGTTATGTTCTGTTCATTGTTATGTTCTGTTCATTAGTTAGTTGTGATTCTTTAGTTCTGTTCTGTGATTTTCTGGGGGTAGTTTTCGTCTTTGAATTTCGAGGACGAAATTATTTTAAGGAGGGTAGACTTGTCACTACCACATTTTCTAGGAAAGGATATTTTGGTAATTTCCTATTTAAATAAATATTGTGCATGGTAAATAATTATTTGTTGTATTATTTAATTATTGTTAGTTATTATTTAATTATTTTAGACTTATTTTAGTGGACCCAACTAGTTTAGTTTGGACCCATGGACCAACATGAATTAATTAGTTAGACTTGGCCCATTTAGAAAGCCCATAGTTAAGGAGATGGATTAAATTAATTAAATGATTAGACTAGAAGCTTCCTTCCTTAATTATTTCTTCATGAGAGGCCCCAAGGGGTACATTGGACATTTTATAATTGCTTGGGGGAGGGGCTATGGCCGGCCTATTAAAGAGGGGGGGAAATTTCTCTCTCCTCTCATCTCATTCCAAATCTAGATCTAGAATTCTCCCACTACCAAATTCTCGCCATTCCCAATCCAATTCCCTACCAAATTCATTCCAAATTCTTTCCAATTCACCATTAGAGAAGGAGAAAGCAAGGATCTAGAAGAAGGAAGCAAGGATCTACAAAGAGGAGCAAGGATCTACAATTTGGAAGCAAGTTTATCTCAATTGGAGGTTTCATTGGGAATCCATCTCCCAATAGGTATAATTCAGATTTTCCCATTTAAATAGCTTCTAAATCTGAGATTTAATCATGTAAAATCAACCTATATGTATGTAGTACCCATAGGACTTTGTTTTGTGTTCATAGGAGACCCATGGAGAAAGTTATGGTGCTTTTTGTGTCAATTTTGTTGGAATTTCGAATTTATATTTTGTTGTGTGTGTCAATTGATCCTATAGATCAATTGAACATGAGATTTGTGTTTGAGGCTAGTGTCGTGTCCATATTGGGATACTTGTGGTTCGTATCCCAACTATTTGGTGATACGTGTCATTTGGGGGTTTTCCTCCGACACGGGGCTTTGAACATGTCGTATTTTGACACGGACACATAGATCTACTTTTGACGCTTTGATTTGTTCATAAATATTATTTATGATTTGTTTGTGTCCTTCGGGGTACATTTGGTTGTGTGTTGGACTCGTGTCGCATGCGTATCCTAGATCTAGTGGGATACGGTGAGATGCTCTCCAATTGTGTGTATTTTTGCATAGATCTAATTAATTGTGGTTCAATTCTTCATTTATAATTAGTATATATATATGGATATTAAATATTTATTTTGTGTATTTATTATAGTAATTATTATAGCATAGATCTATATTTTGGGTGTGCTAATATATTGTACAATATAATATGTAGCTTTCTTGCATGCAAATATATATGTTACTACTTGTTAAATAATATAATTTATACATAAAATGTTTTATAAAATATATTTGTATGTTTAATTGTGTAATTATATTATTTATAATTATTATGTAATTATTTGGATATTAATGTAAATATTTTAGGTGTGCTTCTAGCCATGTAAATTATATGTTCTTTGTTAAATATTTGAAGGTATAAGTTTATGTGTATATTAATATATATATGTACATTTTTGTATTAATGGTTTATATATATATATATATATATATACTGTTTTATATATTCTGTTTATATATATATATATATATTGTTTATATATTCTGTTTTTTTATATATAATTATATATATACAACTTGTTTTAGTGACAGTGAATTAATGACAGTAAAAAAACTGTCATTAATTAGCCGACTAATAGCAGCCGCTGTAGCCTTCGGACAATTAATGACAAACCTGTCATTAATTGCAGCAGCGGGAAACAGCAGCTTTTCTGCGACGCTTTTCCGCGACAGTTTAACTGTCAGCGAAAACCAAAGCAGTGGCAGTTTATTATTTGGGTTTCGGTGACAGTCCTTCGGTGACAGTCCCGACTGTCACTATTTAAACTGTTTTGATTTAATCCTATTTTATTCACTGTTTTTCAAATGACGCTTTGACAGATTTAATGTATATATTATATATTATAATTGTATATATATATATGTATATATATATGTGTTTTGTGAGGAATAATAATTGTAATAATATATTATGTTATTTATATAAATGTTGGGTTGTATATATATTATTTTAGGGTATATATTAATTATATTATTAGTATACTTTGTGTGAGTCCTTTTTGAATCTAATTTGATTCCTAAATTATTGTAGTTTATCTCTATATTATTTTATAGATGTCTTGTGAGGTTGACTTTGGGTTTGACCATGTTTGACTTTAGTGGACTTTAGAGTTGACCATAGTTGACTTTTGACTTAGAATTGACTTATTGACCTAGAAATTGCCTAGTTTGACTTGTTCTCTTTCCGGGACCTTGTATTAATGTAGTATTCCATATCTAGGTCTTCGAGGCACCGAGTCAGACATTTGTGAGACTGTTCATTGGACTTCAGGCGAGTACATTCTCTGATAGTTTCTCATTTATGATATCCTCTATGTTCGTTGTATCTAGTGTAGATATACATGTTCTCTTGACACTATGGTTACACGGATTGGTATATCCGGATCTCGTCATGAGATGTTATTCCTTGGTATATGGTGTATATGGTGCAAGTATTGTTTCATTGGTTATCTTGTACATGTACAGACACCGATTCTCGGGGAGACTAGCTATCTTCTTGGGGAATCTAGTGCCATAATGTACCGTGGTTGGATCTATTATACCAGTCGGAGTGGGGAGTATTTTAGTGTAGATATGTGATCATACCCTCCTTGTGCATGTCTTATTCCTTGTGAGTGTTGATCATACACCGCACGTATAATCAGCCAGGCCATTATACTCTTGTGCAAGTTCCTAAGCCGATCACATGTTAAAGCTAGTACTCACACACTTAGTCATTAGTATTCTTGTTCTATCAGCATATTATTCATTATTGTATTTCTTTCCAGTACTTCCTTATTGTCTATATATTTCTTGTATCTATTTATGCATCTTGTTTATCCACAGCTACTTACTGTTACATAGTTTTTATCATTATTTGAGAACTGCTGTTAGGGTTGTACTCTGCTCCTTTCCTGACTGGATATATTTTTCCAGATGACACTGAGGAGTACCCTACCTATTATGGACCCCAGGATGTTGTGGGTTTAGATTCTGAGACCCTGGCTCAAGAGGGACTTATCCCAACTGAGACAGTTGACCCTGGAGTTGTAGCTTTATAGTTTTGTAGTATTCTTTTGTACTGGATTTGTCTCCAGCATATTTCTGTATTTTTCTTCAGACTCATTGATGTATTATTTTAGACTCATGAGTTGTATTGTGACTATTCTATTCTTATCTGATTCGTGTTCATTCTATCTTAGTTCTGTGATTGAGTACACTATCTTTTGGTGGTTCATTATATTAGATAGACTTTCTAGACAGCGTTCTACCGCCGATTCTGCGGCGTAGGCTGGGCGTTGTTTCCGACTAGTACCCTTACCCCGGGTGCGGGTCGTGACATTTTCCAAGGGGGGAAGAGTTGTCAATACCGCTTTTTCGGAGAGGGGTATTTTTGTTTTTATTATTATTGGTAATAATGTTAATATTGGTATTTCAAAATCATTGTTTGAAGTGATAATTATTTTACAAAACTAGTATTTATACTTTTGGTTATCTTTTATTTCAATAATTGTTATGGTTGCATATGTCGATATATTGTAATTAATTATTGGTTACTTGTTAGTCCTTAGTCTAATTAGTTGTTAGTGAACCTATTTGTACCCAACTAGACTTGTCATGAACCAACTTTAAGTTAGAGACACTTGAGCCTAATAGTTGGTCATTTTTATTAAGTTAAGTGATTTAATTCACTAGCCATTAGGAGTATAAAATTTCTCCTTAACCATTTTTTCTTAACAAGCCCCAAGGGGTAGAATAGATAATTGACATTGCTTGGAGAGAAAGTAGAGGGGGGCCGACCATATAATGGAGAGGAGTCTTCTCTCTCCTCATTTCTTTCATTCCAAAATTTCTAAATCTAAGTATTCTTCCCCAAATTGGCTTTTCCCACCACCAAACCTACATCAAATCTCTATCAAATCTCAACCTAATTCGTCCCTACTTCACCATTGGAGGCCCAAGAAGCAAGAAAAGGCAAGAATCTATAAATTAGTGGAAGGAGCACAAGTTGAGGCTTCTTGGTGTTCATTAGAGACTTTCATTAGGAATCCATCTTCCAATAGGTATAATTCAATTTTTTCCTTTCTAATTAGACTCCAAATCTGTAGTTTAATCATTAGGAACCCTCCTATGGATTAGTGCTACATATAGAAAGAAGAATTGACTATTAGGGATCCCTATGGTGAAAGATACCATGTATTTTATGTCAATTTTGAGAGAAATGAGAGATTGGCACACCAAGTATTTGTCATTAGACTAGATAGATGTTTTTGTGTTTGATTTGGTGTTGTGAGTCTAGTATCGTGTCCAAAATTGGATACGTGTATGTCGTGTCATTGCAATTTGATAACGCGGGTTAATTTGGGGATTTTTTCTTTGACAGGGGGTTTGATCATGTCATATTTTGACATGGATACGTAGATGAGTATCTAGCACTTTATATTATTTATAATTATGATTCTAGATTTTCTTATATCATTGGTGGTGCATTTGGTGTTATGTTGGGGCCGTATCGCAAGCGTATCATAGAATAAGTGTGATATGGGTGTGGTGCACTCCACGTGTTTGTTATTTTGCATTCTATTTCAATTAGACTTGTATGTAGCTATTTGAGTATGTTTATTGATGTATATATAATATAAATAGATATATATTGATTAAACTTTTATCTATCTATGTTTATAGGATACTTTTTATGTATTTGGTTGTGTATGTAGAGAAGGGGTTACATTAGGGATATGTGAAGGGTTGCACTATTTTTGAGTCCATTTATGGACTGGTTTTTGAGTATAGACTGATATGGATGGTGGTGATCATGGTCGTGTTCAGTTCTACAACTGCTAGAAAGGGGGTTTAGATATGATTTAAGTTGAGTATATATGAATATTAGGTAATGTTCTTGTAATTCAGTGTGTTGACAGTGCACTTACATGTGCATGTTCACTGTCAATGGGGTACATCAGTCGGGTAGGGGCTTATGTGCATATAATATAAGTGTATGAGATCAATGTCAGTATTATGGGACTGTCGGGTTGCACCTGGATGCTATTGGAAACAGCAAGCAATAGCTGCAACATGCTGCCTTAGTAGCAGCAGTAGCAATGTGCTGCCATACCTGACAGCAACTCAGGAAATGCAAGGTTGGGGGATGGCTGTGGTTGCGAGGTGAATGAGAGGTTGGGTTGTGGTGGTAAGTTAGTTACCTATTAGTGATAGGTGTATGTTATTTAGAGTTATCTGTTAGTGGTTTAGATTGGATAGGTTAATATATTGGTATGTATTGGATTGGTTAGCAATTGATATGTTAGTTTCAGTTGTTGATAGTTAACTGTTAATTAGTAATTATATAGTCATATGCACGATGTATTATAGAGTTGACATATATGTATATGTGGCTATCTTTGGGTTGGTTGCATGTTGGTGTTATATTATTTAGATGTGGCTTCAGTATATATTTTAAGGGGGACTGTATTATGTCTTTGGAAACATAGGGAGTTTGATGGTTGAGAGGAACATATGTTGAGGGTAGTGGCTCGGGCAAAACTGTTCATTTTCCTGCACAGTAGGTGCAACAGTTGCTGTAAGCAGCAAGTAGGTATGTAGCTATTGGCATTCATTTGAAGAGCACAATGTAATCAAGTATTGGTAGTAATATAAAGGATATGGTATTAAAACTGCAGTAATTTACTGCAGTGTTGCTGCAGCAGCATTGCTGCCTATAGGAGCAGTAGCAACTCAAGAAGAGGTTGGGAGCAGTGGTGTTGGCATAGTGTACAAGATGGGAAATTTGTGACTGTCCATGGTGGGTGCTTGTAGGCGGAAGGAGGTGAATGTTATTGTAGTATTGGTGTTGATCCAATGCAGGAGCTCGAGTGCATAGGTACAACAGGAAGAAATGCTTAGATGATAAGACCAGGTATCAGTGTAAGGAGGCAGTGGAGGAGTGTTTTTGAGATAGCAGAGAAGGGAAACTAGAGGTGTTAGCAGCAACATTAGCGATGTGTATTAGTAGCAATAACATTAAGCATCAATAGTAGTAATGAAAGTAATACCAGAGGTCTGGGTGTTCTATGTCTCGAGTGTAGGTAAGTATGAGAGAATTGTGGACAGATTGGTGTGTACCACTGCAAAAGATCTGTGCATTAGTAAGGGTATGTGTATGAGGCATGTGTTATACACATCAATAGTTATGTTAGGGTCAACAGTAACATAGGGAAGTACAGATATTTTGGGAGCTGCAGTATCGGTTCTTGTATCTTGAGGATGTGTTAGTGGCTGTTCAGGGAGAGTTAAGTAGAGTATCAATTATAGTTGTGTCAGTTAGTAGAATAAGTTAGGTTAGTAATTAAGTACACTAGTGTATCAGTTAGTAAAGTCATCAGTGGTGTATATTAGATGAGTTAGTATGTATTGTCAGTCAGTTTAGTTAGTATATACCAGTTAATGTATCTTAGATATAATTAGTGTATTAGTAATTTGAGGGACCATTTGCAGTACCTGCTACTAATATTAATCAGTGAATGCAATGATGCAGGTAGTTGCCAGTGTTAGTATATTAGATGTTGAGCTATGTTAGCTAATAAATTATGTTATTAGTATTAGGATATGCAAAGTTAATTAGGAGCATAAGTTATATGATACTTTATTAGCTATATATATAAATGAGTAGTATATATATATATATATATATATATTGTAAGCCCCTGATTTTTTCAAAAATACTAAAATTGGAATTTTTCACAATTTTCTGGATTTTTCTGGGAATTTTCTGAAATTAAAATCAGGGTTTTAAATTATTACATAATTTTTATTTGATATTAAACAATATTAAAATATTATGAAAATAATATTTTTGGGTGTAAAATGAAAAACTGGACTTAGGATAATTTTTCTGGAATTTATTGGACCCCGAACCTATTTTTAATTACCTAAAAACTATTCATTTAATTATTTATTTAATTATTTAATTATTTATTCATTTATTATTATTATTATTATTATTATTATTATTATTATTATTATTATTATTATTATTATTATTTTAATTTTCTTTCCGGCCCAAGCCCAGCCCGCTCGGCCCAGCCCAACACGCGGCCCAGCCCCTCCGGCCCAAACCCCTAACGGGTCGGGTCGGGTCCGCTTGAACCCGACCCGCCCGGACCCGAAACCGCCTCTCTTCCCCTCACCGCACGACCCGGCCGCCCCCGCGTTATCCGCCGCCTCCGCCGCCTGCGCTGTCCCGCCCGGCCACGCGGTGCCCCGTCCGGCCACGCAGCCCCGCCCCCTCGCCACGACCTCCCCTCTCTCCTCCGCCTCCTCCGCCTAAGCCACCGGCCGACCTCCCCCTATATAAACCCTAACCCCCCGAGTTCCTCCACCACCTCGCCGGAACCCCCGCCGCCGTGCCTGAGCTCCTCCTCCGCCGCCGCAGCTTCCTCCTCCGCCTCCGCCCCTCCGGCACCCCGCAGCAGACCCGCAGCCGGCGCCACCGACGGCCCCCTGCTCCTCCCCTTCTTCCCAGCCTCCAGCCGCCCGTGCTCCGCCTCCGGCAGCCGTCAGCGTCCCCCGCCTTGCTGCGAGCCGCTCCCAGCCCCTCTCCGGCGTGTCACCGGCCGGCCCCCGCCGGAATTTCCCCTGAACCCTAACCCTAACCCTAGGTTCCCTGTGTCCGACACGAGTCGGACACGTGTCGGACTCGGTTCGACCCCGGTTTTTCGGGTCCCCTTCAGGTGCGTGTAACTTTCGCCTCGTAGCTCTGTTTTCGATTTTGCAAATTGCGTTGTGAAGCCTGTATGACCCTCTCGGTGTCCGGACAAACTGTTCGGGGCATCGCGTCCTGTGGTGATCGCACACCGCGATCCAAAAATAGGAAAAACCACACCCTGTTTCACCTCGGAACTGAGTGCACCCCGCCAAACGGGACGACTTGGTCGCGTGCGGTCTTCACAGATACGTGCGCATCGTCGATACGGACGTGTGAGTTTTCGCGAAAGCTGATTCGGGTGTGCGTGCACACCGGAATCAACACGTATCCGCGGACATCGCCCCGTATCCGACTTTTTGGTATTTTGTCCTAACTTCTTATACACTCGTCAGATCGAGACGAAACTTGCGCCATCGGACTCGTAGCGATACGCTGGTCCTGTGGGTCAAGTTTGGTTCGATTCTGAGAATGTTGACGAAATCGCGTGTCGTGGGTCCCATAGGCCCCGCTCGACGGGCGATTTTGTGTTCGGCTCATCGGAATCCAAATCTGGAAGTTCCGTTGGGTTCGTATCAGCGTTCCTGACCTGTTGACACTAAGTTTGGTGAATTTGGAGACCTTTGACCCGGACATATTTTTCGGTGCAAAGCGGGCCCACCGGTGGACCCCGTTTTGACCCGAAACTGCCGTTTTTGCCCTTGTCTCCAAATTGGACCCAAGGACAGGCATTTCTAGATATTTGACATCTTCTGAGCGTGATGGTAATATCTATTTCAGCTTTTGGACTCATCCCTAGAACTTTTCCCCAAGAGCCAATTTTAATCAGATCCAAACAACAGGCAAGTACCTGCACTTCAAATTAATCTTTATATTGTGATAATTAATTTCCTGCTTTGCTAGTACCATTGATGATTACACGTAGTACTAGAATACTGGATTTCATGTCTTGGATACTGTATTTCATGTCTTGCTTTTCATGTCGGGTGGGAGAATACTTGAAGGCATGTAGTTTACCTTTTCCCCTATCATGTTTAATAGCTGTTGGTACGCGACTGTACCCTCAGTCGGATCTCGATTACTCATTGTTTAATAGCCATCTATGACGGCCGGATTAGCCTTATAAACCCCTACATGCCAACTATGTAATCTAAAACAAACACAAGTTCACACAGATAGTTTCTAGATCTTGTTATATTTCTTGCGGACTGTTGTAGTTTTATTTCCTGTCTCATTTATTTCGGTTTTCCCGTATTCCTGTTTATAAGCATTAACTCTGAGATATTGATGTTCTTTATGCAACTTTCTTAATATGATGCCCAATTTAATTGTCATAAATATTTAGTTTAATCTTGTTGTGCACTGTGTACTTTGCTCCTTTCCTGATTGGATCCGTTGTTTTAGGCGATGATGAGAACTTTGCCCCTACCTATTATGGCCCTATGAGTTAGCAGGTGACACATATGAGGAGCCGGTTCCCACTCAGGAGACTACCTTTGAGGAGGAGTAGCCAGTTAGTTATTATTTTATTTCCTTTCAGCATATACTCGGGTTTGTCCCCGATCTATCTTCTGGCTTTGTATTAACTATGGATCTGTTGTCACAATTTGTTTTATAAAAGTTAGCATTCCTATTTCCTGTTACTTTCCTTGTCTATTTATTGTGGATGAGATAGATTTAAAATTACCTGTGATGATGACCTAGACAGCGTACTACCGCCGACACTGCGGCGTAGGCTGGACGTGCCCACGCACTCGTGCCCGAATAACCGGGTGCGGGTCGTGACACGTTTTTGTGGTGGCCAATGCAGGTCGACGACTAAATTGTTCGGTTTCAACTCAGGGACCGAACAGGCCTGCAATAAAGCTAGGATAAGTTTATAGGATCTCATCCACCCGCTTGAATCATTTTTGATATCTGTATCGTATTCGAACTAATATGAACTTGCATCTTGCCTTGATTCCTGTGCGCCTCTTATTGGTTATTTTGGATACAGGGAAATGGACCCACAAGCCAGCAACGAGGCTCATACAGAAATACCATAAACCGTTGTGGTTACCCAAGAAGACGAAGTGATACCAGTCGGTGAAGGCCAATCATCACAAGGCAGTCAAGCAAGTCAGCCTGCCTCAATAATCCGTCAAGATGGCGTTCCACCCTCGACACAGCCTATTCCACCGATGCCTTCCTTCCCACCGGGACCGCCTATGGACGAACAGCAGATATTCCGCATGTTCTACATAATGATGCAAGCCTATCAGAAGGTTCAACAAGAAACTCAGCAAAACCAAGCGGAGAACTTCATCGACAGAATTAGCTCGGAGTCACGGAAGCCAAGCAGTTCAAATGCAATTACCTTCGACGAGGACGTTCTTACTGCAGTACGACCTGTGGAGTGCACCACAAGGATCGAGTCCAGCCGGAAGCGGCCGTCTGCGTCAGCACCAGACCAAGCACAACAGGAAAAAGCTGCAAAGCGACCACGGATGAATCCAACTCAAGGACAGAACCAACAAGCTCCCACTTGTGGCTATTGTCGAAAACAAGGTCACATTTGGCAGGATTGTAGAAAGAGACTAGGTGCCTGTCTATATTGTGGATCAGCAGCACATCAAATGAAGGACTGTCCTGCTGCTCAAAGACGCACAACTGCACAAAAGTTCTAGTTCAGGCCAGGCCCCAACAGCGCAGCAGAGGGCACCACCTCAAGAACACGGACAAGCTTAGACGATGACCATGGAGAACGTTCAGACTCTTAGAGTAACTAATGCGAGTAAGTGATTCGTAGATACCATTTTCTACTATTGTTTTAGCTTGTGCCTAATGGTTCGTGACCTCAGCCCCAACCTAATAATTTTAAACTTGCTAATAAATGCTTTTGTATCTGATAACTGTAGAGTTTGTAGAATCTTTTGTTATTGTTCTTAATGTAGGTTGTTTGTGAACTTAAATAATTTGTATCTTCTTTTATCACCATCTAGCGTACTTTATTTTGCTGTACTTGACTTATGCTGCCATTTTATAGCCTAGTTTTGCAAGCTTATCCTTTTATCAAGCTTGTTCATGACATATGTATTAGTGGGTCGACACACTAATACAATTGTCTACTCAGAATCAATATATTACGGTCTGATCAACCTTAGTGCATTTTGATTCGCCCTTCGCACTACTTTGCGTGGATTGAGATATACAGTTGACTAGTATACCTGCCCTAGACATGTCTGAGCATAACTGTATTAATACGAGCATATGAATAGGAACTACCAAGATATGATTCAAATCCACAATCGCTTGACAATTCCCACCTGAATACTTTAAAATGCCTTGACCCCGATAATTCTTTTCTATCATCCCATCCTTGAACTCTTTATTATTGATCTTCGTCTTCCCTTATTTCGGAAAGACGAAATCTCGTGCCTGGTATAAGTTAGTACATAGGTAGTACTGGATATGCCACATAGGCCGATCACATACTTGAGGAATTAACTTTCGTAATTGAGGATATATCATGATCGGCGTTGAAGTTCGAGGATTGAATGACATAGGTAAACATATTAAGGAATATTTTCTTAGAGTATATAGTCTTTTGTGATGTTGGGTAAACTCTAAGTTGGGTAGCGATGCATTTGTCAACTCGAGAGGAATGTCCTTTGGATCGTGACCGAGTAAGGTCAGATTGGAAGAGGCAAGCCATTATAATTTTGGAAATTTAGAGGAGTGGCTAAAATGATTAATGAATTGATATCGAGGACCCAATAAGTTGTATCTTGGATACATGATTTAAATCTTGAATAATGAAAGTAAAATCGCCAAATTGAATTTAGGGGATATATGATTCGGACTTGAACAGTAGTGGACTACACTTAAATTATTTTTCAAATTTGATGATTTGATTTAAGAATTAAAATTTGAGGGTTGGACTACCTAGTTAGAATATTGAGGATGTGAATGGAATTTAAAGAGTTGAAGCATACAATTGTGAATAGGAATACTGTTGGACTCGAATCACTTCTAGAGGAATTCATGATAATCAGAGGCAAAGTCATGTGCAAATCTTAAAAATGCTATATGGACTTAATCAAAAATCTGCCTATGGGTAATTTGAGTAAGTAAGAAGTAATAACCATAGGTTGAATTCTTGATTGGAATAAGTAGTCGTCTTAAACTTTGAAGTGATTGTAGTGGATATGATTAGGCTTTTAATTATCGCAAAGAGATGGCGATTGACTTGCCCTATGTACACGAGGGATTACCAGATTATGGCCTAATTTAAATTTCGAGGATAAAATTTTATAAGTTGGGTAGATTGTAAGCCCCTGATTTTTTCAAAAATACTAAAATTGGGATTTTTCACAAATTTTTGGAATTTTCTGGGAATTTTCTGAAATTAAAATCAGAGTTTTAAATTATTACATAATTTTTAATTAATATTAAACAATATTAAAATATTATAGAAATAATATTTTTGGGTGTAAAATGAAAAACTAGACTTAGGATAATTTTTCTGGAATTTATTGGACCCCGAACCTATTTTTAATTACCTAAAAACTATTCATTTAATTATTTATTTAATTATTCATTTATTTATTCATTTATTATTATTATTATTATTATTATTATTACTATTATTATTTTAATTTTCTTTCCGGCCCAAGCCCAGCCCGCTCGGCCCAGCCCAACACGCGGCCCAGCCCCTCCGGCCCAAACCCCTAACGGGTCGGGTCGGGTCCGCTTGAACCAGACCCGCCCGGACCCGAAACCGCCTCTCTTCCCCTCCCCGCACGATCCGGCCGCCCCCGCGTTATCCGCCGCCTCCGCCGCCTACGCCGCCCCGCCCGGCCACGCGGCGCCCTGTCTGGCCACGCAGCCCCGCCCCCTCGCCACAACCTCCCCTCTCTCCTCCGCCTCCTCCGCCTAAGCCACCGGCCGACCTCCCCCTATATAAACCCTAACCCCCTGAGTTCCTCCACCACCTCGCCGGAACCCCCGCCGCCGCGCCTGAGCTCCTCCTCCGCCGCCGCAGCTTCCTCCTCCGCCTCCACCCCTCCGGCACCCCGTAGCAGACCCGCAGCCGGCGCCACCGACGGCCCCCTGCTCCTCCCCTTCTTCCCAGCCTCCAGCCGCCCGTGCTCCGCCTCCGGCAGCCTCCGGCAGTCGCCAGCGTCCCCCGCCTTACTGCGAGCCGCCCCCAGCCCCTCTCCGGCGCGTCACCGGCCGGCCCCCGCCGGAATTTCCCCTGAACCCTAACCCTAACCCTAGGTTCCCTGTGTCCGACACGAGTCGGACACGTGTCGGACTCGGTTCGACCCCAGTTTTTCGGGTCCCCTTCAGGTGCGTGTAACTTTCGCCTCGTAGCTCTGTTTTCGATTCTGCAAATTGCGTTGTGAAGCCTGTATGACCCTCTCGGTGTCCGGATAAACTGTTCGGGGCATCGTGTCCTGTGGTGATCGTACCCCGCGATCCAAAAATAGGAAAAACCAGACCCTGTTTCACCCCGGAACTGAGTGTGCCCCGCCAAACGGGACAACTTGGTCGCGTGCGGTCTTCACAGATACGTGCGCATCATCGATACGGACGTGTGAGTTTTCGCGGAAGCTGATTCGGGTGTGCGTGCACACCGGAATCAACGCGTATCCGCGGACATCGCCCCGTATCCGACTTTTCGGCATTTTGCCCTAACTTCTTGTACACTCGTCAGATCGAGACGAAACTTATGCCATCGGACTCGTAGCGATACGCTGATCCTGTGGGTCAAGTTTGGTTCGATTCTGAGAATGTTGACGAAATCGCGTGTCGTGGGCCCCATAGGCCCCGCTCGACGTACGATTTTGTGTTCGGCTCATCGGAATCCAAATTTGAAAGTTCCGTTGGGTTCGTATCAGCGTTCCTGACCTGTTGACACTAAGTTTGGTGAATTTGGAGACCTTTGACTCGGACACGTTTTTCGGTGCAAAGCGGGCCCACCGGCGGACCCCGTTTTGACCCAAAACTGTCGTTTTTGCCCTTGTCTCCAAATTGGACCCAAGGACAGGCATTTCTAGCTATTTGACATCTTCTGAGCATGATGGTAATATCTATTTCAGCTTTTGGACTCATCCCTGGAATTTTTCCCCAAGAGCCAATTTTAATCAGATCCAAACAACAGGCAAGTACCTGCACTTCAAATTAATCTTTATATTATGATAATTAATTCCCTACTTTGCTAGTACCATTGATGATTACACGTAGTACTAGAATACTAGATTTCATGTCTTGGATACTGTATTTCATGTCTTGTTTTTCATGTCGGGTGGGAGAATACTAGAAGGCATATAGTTTACCTTTTCCCCTATCATATTTAATAGCTGTTGGTACGCGACTGTACCCTCAGCCGGATCTCGATTACTCATTGTTTAATAGCCGTCTATGATGGCCGGATTAGCCTTATAAACCCCTACATGCCAACTATGTATTCTAAAACAAACACAAGTTCACACAGATAGTTTCTAGATCTTGTTATATTTCTTGCGGACTGTTGTAGTTTCATTTCCTGTCTCATTTATTTTGGTTTTCCCGTATTCCTGTTTATAAGCATTAACTCTGAGATATTGATGTTCTTTATGCAACTTTCTTAATATGATGCCCAATTTAATTGTCATAAATATTTAGTTTAATCTTGTTGTGCACTGTGTACTTTGCTCCTTTCCTGACTGGATCCGTTGTTTTAGGCGATGATAAGAACTTTGCCCCTACCTATTATGGCCCTATGAGTTAGCAGGTGACACATATGAGGAGCCGGTTCCCACTCAGGAGACTACCTTTGAGGAGGAGTAGCCAGTTAGTTATTATTTTATTTTCTTTCAGCATATACTCGGGTTTGTCCCCGATCTATCTTCTGGCTTTGTATTAACTATGGATCTATTGTCACAATTTGTTTTATAAAAGTTAGCATTCCTATTTCCTGTTACTTTCTTTGTCTATTTATTGTGGATGAGATAGATTTAAAATTACCTGTGATGATGACCTAGACAACGTACTACCGCCGACACTGCGGCGTAGGCTGGACGTGCCCACGCACTCGTGCCCGAATAACCGGGTGCGGGTCGTGACATATATATATATATATATATAAAAGTGGTATATGTATATACTAGTTAGTTAAGTTTTAGTTGAGGTAATGCTAGTTAGTTTACCTTAAGTTATTTTAAGGTAATTGTAGGAATTGGTATCTCATACCAGTTAGGTAATTAATAGTCTTGTGGCTCAAAGCCAAGTATATTATGATACTAGTATAGTATTAGTAGTACTAATAGGTAGTTGTATTAGTGTAGCTTGAGTATCTTGAGAAACGTAATAGTATCGATACTCGGGTATCCTAACATAACTAGTATAGCCTAGTTACATAGTGTATGGACCCAATATTCTGGAGATGGGCTTATACAATCTAGAAATAGATAGTTTGGCCAACTCTGACTAGTTGACTTAGAGTTGACATAGTTTGACTGTTTTAACTTAGAAATGGCTTTACGACCTAGATTTTGACTAGTTTCACTTAATTATCATTTCCAAAACCTTGTATTGATGTAATATTCCATATATAGGTTGTGAGACACCAGTTCGAACACTGTTTGACATCCATTGCTCTGGACCACAGGCGAGTACATCTCTCTGTTAGTTTTTATTTCATAATAGTGTATATATCGCATGTTCTAGAACTGTATACTTGATTCCGACATAGTGGTTATATGGACTGGTACTATATGGATCATGTCAGAAGATTTTATCCTCTTATCCTGTTCAGCGGGTACTCCTTCATATATATTTTATCGTATGTATCAGGTATTGATTATCGTGTACTTCATGTTCACACACTGCTCGTGTTCAGTGTGCCCATATTCCTGTTAACGTGTCATGATTGGATCCATGAGTATTGATCGGGGATGGGGGAGTAGGAGTTAGTTATATGATCAAGCCTAGTGTATTCGTGTATATATCGATTACATATCACATGTGTAATCGAGTTACCATATTGTATTCGTGTTCAACCTAAATCGATCACATAATGAACTGGTACTCCAAGGCACATTAGCTAGTTTATCTTATTCCTTATTTACAGTGATTATCTATTGCTTGCTCTTTACCTTCTAGTATACTACATGTTCACCCTAGTTTATTTCATTTTCTATTGCTAGTTATCATGTATTATTTTTTATTATTTGTTATATATGCTCTATTATATTTCTGAAACTGCTTTCATAGGTATGTACTTCGCTCCTTTCCTAATTGAAAAATATTTTTCAGTGATAGTTGTGCTTTTCATTCCAGGATCTCAGAATGGTGCTATAGACAGGACTACTCTTACCCTATGGACTTGAGGTAACTATTGTAGAGTTTGGTTAGTGTTCTATTTTCATATCTTGCCTAGTTCCCTAATTGTAGAATGTTATTGATTATATTTCTTGTTCGTTCTTCTTTTAGATTATTGTAATTGAGTACATGGTAGTACTGGTTGTACTAGTATGATAGTTAGATAAATAATGATAACCTAGACAGTATTTTACTGCCGATGCAGCAGTGTAGGCTGGATGTACCCACAGTCTCATACCCCGATCATGCGGGTGCGGGTCATGACAAGAATCTCAGAGAACTTCGTAGCCTTCAAGGAAGACTGGCATACATCAAGAGGTTTATATCAAACCTCTCTTGATATTGTTATCCGTTCCCTCAGATTATTAAGAAGGGAGTCTCCTTTGTCAGGAACAAAGAATGCCAGTGCGCATTCGAAGACATCAATGCCTACCTCTTGAACCCTCCAGTATTTGTCACGACCCGTGTGGTACCCCGTTCCCCCTATCCGGGGAGCGCGGCTAAGAAATACAAGACGGTATCGTTCGATCGGGATAGATTGAATCAAGAACTCATCCTCGTTATGGATTTGTTTCTTCAGAATCAATTTTCATATTTAGTGGACCGTGCCCCTAGGATCGACTTAGCGGCAGAGTCAGGAGGGACCTCTCTGCTGTATCTTTTGTTGCCTAGTTTTTGTTGTCGCTTGTTGCTTTCGTGTCTTGAGTTGGTTTTCAGATTTGCTTGTATTTTCTTGAACGGTTTCGATGGATTTCATTGTTTTCATTCGTTGAACTGCACTTCAATTCCGATATTAGAAAGAGTGGAAGAGGTATTGATCAACTGTTCGTGGCGATGTAGGTGAACCAGCAGTAGGCAACGCTCGAACGGACTCCTGAAGCACCTATTTCCTTCTTCCTTCCAACAAACTTGTGAGTGGCTTATATTCGATTTAGTTGGCCCTTCTTCCAAGTCTTCACACCTAAAATCTTGTATTCTTGCTGCCCCGATCAAACGATACCAAGTAATAACTAAAAAGATGTCAAGATAAAAAGGAATAGACTTGGAGTATTATGCTTATCAATCAAACTTGTGAACAGTTTCTTACTTGCATGCTTGTTCGTTTGGAATGTTCATCATATGCATAAATACAAGTTAGAATGTTTTCTTCTTCTATAAATTATGCTATATGTTGAACACTCCTTGTGATACAATAATTGATCAGGGAGACTATGCAAAATAAATCATACAATGCCACCTGTCTCCTGATTTTATTGTCTAAATTACATAAATAGTTAAACTTAAAAATAGACGTCGTTTGATCACGGATAACTTGTGCATAAGGCCTATGGTTCCTGTAGACGGTCGCTGGGGCACTGGCACCGATCCAATCCGGACGAAATCCACAAAATAGTCTCACGGAATGGACGGGATGGCTGGCTGCAACACATGCTCCTCCGGCATCCGCGTCTCGAGACTATAACTCATCCATTATGGCACCTTGCCAGTGATCCCCTCGTATATTTATGCATGAGCATGCTAACTTGTGTCTTTGTGGCAGGGAAGGACATGGTAAGTATTGTACAGGTGGTTCAGACGGGCCGGTAAATGTCACCAAACGGTGGCAAGTTATTTTATTAATTTTTATATCTATTGCTTGATGTAAAATGAACTAAGGCAAGATAGAAAGACCATAAATAATATGCATGCTTCATCTAAACAGCGTGTTGATTGGTGTAGTTGGGTTAGCTTGCCTTCACCAGTACATTTCGATGTACTGACCCTTGTTGAAACAGGTTTTCCGCACTAAGGAGAACCGAGCGAGGAGCCAAAGTCATCCCCCAATCTAGTCCAGCTGTAGGTGCGTCTTGTTCGTGCCAACATTTTAAGTATTCTGAAGGAAGGAGCTAGCTACTAAAAAATCAAATGCAGCTCCGTGGAAAGGCCATCATTCTACCAGGAGGTTTTTATATTTTGAAGTTTAGTAAATGATGTAATGTACATGACTGCTATCTCATTTTGTGTCAATATTTTGTAAGCCCGTGTAGTAACCTTATGACTCAGTTCAAGAGTTTGTAATAGATGTTCATATTATCAATAAAAGAGAACTTTTCCATGTTTCAAATCAGTATTTCAATTTATCTGCGTACTCTAAATATGTGCTCGCTATGCAAAATATCTTAGCCTTGTGCGGTGCGCAACCTAGGCCCGCACGGCGGTCATGCCCGGGGGACGACTACCAATTCCACGGAATTAGGGCGTGGCATGTTGGTATTAGAGCACAACTTCAAGTTTCTTTGACCCTCGTATGGGAAAAGTTTCTTTAACGATAAATCCCTGTACGAACCCTTGAATTCGTTAGGCCAAAATAAGATATGTTCATACAATGAGTCCATAATACATTATGATCCTGATGTAATTTACCTTCTTTTGAAGGAATGGCTCAAGTGCAATCCTCAGCGCAAGCACCGGGCGAGACGCAAGCCCAGAAGAGCAGTTCCGGCCCTTAAGGAAGCTTTTGGAGCCAGTGAGCCATGTCTCGAGCTGATCCGCTTCAGCAAATGATGCGGATGTTAGAAGCTAACCAACAAAGGAATGAAGCTCATTATGAATGGGCTGAGAAGCGAGCGGATGAGAGACTACTCAAGTTTTAAGACAATATAGAGACACGATTCTCAGTCTAACAAAAGCAGGTAGATACCCTGCAGCAGATTGTTCAGACTTTGGTCTCCAACCAGTCCGCGGTAACAGCAGCGACCCCGATGGAGCAAGCAGCGCTTGAAGTCGAGATGCCTCAAAATCCAAGGAAGAGGGAAGTGACTGCCTTCGACTTTGGCGACTTCAAGAAAATCTGTAACACAACATTCAAGGGGACTAAGGATCCGATAGTGGCTCTAGATTGGTTGGCCGAACTTGAGTATCATTTCTCACTGCTGGAAGTACCTAAAGAGAAGCGCGTCGCATGTGCTCAACTATAGCTTTATCTCAACGCACACGATTGGTGGAACGTGTATCGACGATCTCTTCCAGTTGATGATGGAGGGGAGGCGATAGCATGGGCCACTTTCTATGGCATGTTTGAGAAGGAGTTCATACCCCCACCTGTACGTCGACAGAAGAAAAACGAGTTTGTACAACTACGGCAGGGCAGCATGACAGTTAAACAGTATTCTGCCGAGTTTAACTGGCTTGCCAAATTTGCAAGATCCTATCTACCCGATGCAGCGAGTCGTGCCAAACGATTCGAAGGAGGTCTACATCCCGCCATCCACGTGCATGTAGTCATTCCACAATACCAGACAATGCGAGAAGTTTTAAACCATGCCCTCTCCCTCGAACCGTAGTATCCTCATATTGCTATCGACGTTGTGCACACTTCAAATCACAAATGCCATAGCAACAAAAAAGAAAACAACGCTGCAAAGGGTCCAAACAACGGTAGTTTGAATAAAGGAAATACAGGGGTGCGTTGTGAACACTATAACAAGCCAGGGCACACTGCAAAAGACTGCCGAAGAAAGCTCGGGTTATGCCTCGTATGTGGTGATCCCAATCACGAGTATCGTGACTGCCCAAGCTACTCTAATCGTCGCCCTCCTCAACATCCAAATTAGGCTGCTGCAACCCAGACCAATCGAGCTGTACCTCAGCAAGAGTGTCGTTAGGCTCAAGGCCGGGTCTACACAATAACACGAGAGGAAGCTTTGGCCTCATACACTATCGTGTCAGGTACTTTGCTTTTTAATAACATACATGCTCATGTGCTATTTGATTCTGGTGCAACGCATAGTTTTATTTCATAAATTTTGCCATGGAAAACAATATAGAAATAACTCCGTTGTATCTTGACCTAAGTGTTAGCACCCCCTCGGGCACGAAAATACCTGTCCATTCAGTATGCCAAGGTGGTTACGTCTGTATTGGAGGAAGAAAGCTATCGCTTGATGTTTTAGTTCTATATGTTAGGGACTATGATATCATTTTGGGAATGGATTGGCTCGGCGCCTGCTCGACAAATATAGAATATGCAGAAAAGTGAGTCATCTTCCTCCTGCCTGGAGAAGCCAAATTTTGCTACACTAGTAGTCCAGCAAATGGTGCGACTAGGACCTGCATGGTAATTTCTGCAACATCTGCTCGACGAATGCTACACTCAGGCTGTGAGGGATTTTTAGCATCATTTTGGGACACACAGTTGGACTACACAAACGTCGAGTCTTCTTCCATTGAAGCGGAGTTCCCTGATGTGTTTTCGAGCGAACTACCCGGTATGCCACCAGACCGAGAGATCGAATTCACCATAGACACCTTCCCGAATACCAACCGATTTCCAAGCCTCCGTACAGAATGGCCCCTGCTAAACTGAAATAGTTAAAGTGCCAACTACAAGAGTTACTAGATCGTGGGTTCATCGTCCGAGCGTATCTCCTTGGGGCGTGCCGGTGCTCTTTGTGAAGAAGAAAGATGGGACGCTACGCCTCTGTATCGATTATCGGGAGCTGAACAAGGTCACCATCTGAAACAAGTATCCTCTGCCATGGATAGATGACTTATTTGATCAGCTGCAATGAGCAACGATATTTTCAAAAATTGGTCTTCGCTCGGGCTACCATCAACTGAAGATTAAGCCAGAAGACATGCCAAAGACTGCCTTTCGAACCCGTTATGGGCACTACGAGTTTTCCGTTATGCTGTTAGGACTGATGAATGCACCTGCTGCATTCATGGACTTGATGAATCGAGTGTTTCGGCCATTCATCGATAATTTTGTGGTAGTTTTTATCGATGACATCTTAGTGTACTCGAAGAATAGGATGAACACGCAGGACACCTGCGGATGGTGCTTCAAACCCTTCGAGACAACAAGCTGTATGCCAAGCAAAGTAAATACTAGTTCTGGCTAGAAAACATATCCTTTTAGGGCACATTATTTCTGCACAAGGCATCTCAATTGACCCAAGGAAGGTAGAAGCCATTATGCAGTGGAAACGACCGAAGTCAGCTAGCGATATTTGGAGTTTCCTTGGTTTGGCGGGCTACTACCGAAGATTTATACAAGATTTGGCAAAAATTGCGTCACACCTGACTCAGCTCACTCGGAAGGGAGTAAAGTTTACTTGGACGGACGACTGTGAAGCTTCGTTTGCGGAGTTAAAGCAACGCCTCGTCTCTGCTCCAATTCTTACCCTTCCGGACGGAACTGATTTTTAAAATATATTATGATGCGTCAGGTAAGGGTTTGGGATGTGTCCTTATGCAAAGGGATAAGGTAATAACCTTCGCGTCGAGGCAGATAAAGCCTCACGAGAAGAACTACCCAACACATGATTTAGAACTGGTTGCGGTGGTATTCGCGCTCAATCTGTGGCGCCACTACCTTTACGGTGTACCGTGCGAGATTTATACATACCATAAAAGTTTGAAATATCTATATACACAAAAGGATTTGAATCTTCGTCAACGGCGCTGGCTTAAACTTCTTAGCGACTTTGACTTAATGATTACATACACGCCTGGCAAAGGAAATGGCGTAGCTGATGCACTGAGTCGAGTGTTCGTTGGGAGTTTGGCTATTGATGACAGACTGCGTCAAGATCTTGAATCCTTGGGCATTACACTACTAATCAGATACAAAAAGGGAGCACAAGTGGCACAACTGTGCCTTGAGCCCGACTTGTTACAAAAAGTCTAGACTGCTCAGAAGGATGACATGTTCCTGCAAAAGATCCAAGGTCTTATTTCAACAGGAAAGGCAACCGACTTTGCGACAGGCACAGACGGGATAATCCAAGTGAAGGAAAGACTGTGCATTCCAGACGATGCGGCCCTCAGAAGAGAGATACTTACTGAAGCCTATTATGATAGTTATACTTCTCATCCGGGTAGCACAAAGATGTATCGAGATCTCCGAACGATATTTTGGTGGCACAGCTTGAAACGAGATATGGCGCTGTTCGTGTTGCATTGCATGGCTTGTCAGAGGGTAAAGGCTGAGCACCAGAAGCTGGGCGGAGTGATACAGAACCTCGTTATTCCGGAGTAGAAATGGGAACATATAATAATGGATTTCATTGTTGGCTTGCCAAAGACGCAACGGGGGAATGATGCCATCTGGGTCATTATTGATCGCCTCACCAAGTCAGCTCATTTTTTGCCTATCAAGTCTACTTGGAGTTCCGAACGCTTGGCTCAGATCTAACTCAATGAAATCGTTCGGCTCTATGATGTGCCAGTATCCATAGTCTCCGATAGAGATGGTCGATTCATATTGCATTTCTGGGAAAGCCTGCAGCCAGCAATAGGGACGAAGTTGAAGTTTAGCTCCGCTTACCATCCACAGACCGACGGCCAAACGCAATGTGTCAACCAGATTCTCGAAGACATGCTACGACTCTATGCCTTGGACTTGAAGACGAGTTGGGACCTGCATCTACCGTTAGCTAAATTTGCATACAATAATAGCTTCCAATCTAGTATTCAGATGGCGTCGTATGAGGCGTTGTATGGGTGGAAGTGCAGATACCTGAACTGTTGGCACAAAGTTGGAGAACGACAGATCCTTGGCCCGGAGCTTATGGAGTAAACCGTTCAAAAGATTCGTTTCATCCGGGAAAGACTGAAGGTAGCCTAATGTTGCCAAAAGAGCTACGCTGATGCGCATCGACGGCTACTTGAGTTTCTAGAAGGAGACCGTATATTTTTTAAGGTTTTGCCCATGCAAGGAGTCACTAGATTTGGAGCAAAGGGAAAGCTAAGTCCAAGATCTGTTGGTCCGTTCAAGATATTAAAGAGAGTCGCCTCAGTTGCATATCAAATTGCCCTACCGCCATCACTATCCTAAGTGCACGATATTTTCCATGTTTCCCTACTTAGGAAGTATGTGTATGACCTGAGCCACGTGGTAGATCTGGATCAACTGAATCTTTAGGCAAACTTGACATATATAGAACAACTTGTACAAATTTTGGATCAGAAAGAAAAGCTGCTCCGAAGTCGTTCGGTTCCTCTCGTGCGCGTGCTTTGGCAAAATCACTCAGTCGAAGAATCCACTTGGGAGCTTGAATCTGAGATGAGGGAAAGGTTCCCCTCATTATTTCCTAGTTTTATGTTCTATTCCTAAGTTTCGGGATAAAACTTCCAATTAGTTGGGTAGGATGTGGTGCCCCGTTCCCCCTATTCGGGGAGCACGGCTAAGAAATACAAGACGGTATCGTTCGATCGGGATAGATTGAATCAAGAACTCATCCTCGTTATAATTTTTTTTTTGGGAATCGATTCCCATATTCAGTGGACCGTGCCCCTAGGATCGACTTAGCGGCAGAGTCAGGAGGGACCTCTCCGCTGTATCTCTTGTTGCCTAGTTTTTGCTATCGCTTGTTGCTTTCGTGCCTTGAGTTAGTTTTCAGATTTGCTTGCATTTTCTTGACCAATTTTGATGGATTTCATTATTTTCGTTCGTTGAACTGTACTTTAATTCTGATATTGGAAAGAGTGGAAGAGGTATTGATCAACTATTCGTGGCAATGCAGGTGAACCAGCAGTAGGCAACGCTCGAACGGACTCCTGAAGCACCTCTTTCCTTCTTCCTTCCAACAAACTTGTGAGTGACTTATATTCGATTCAGTTGACCCTTCTTCCAAGTCTTCACACCTAAAATCTTTTATTCTTGCTGCCCCGATCAAACGATACCAAGTACTAACTAAAAAAATGTCAAGATAAAAAGTAATAGACTTGGAGTATTATGCTTGTCAATCAAACTTGTGAACGATTTCTTACTTGCATGCTTGTTCGTTTGGAATGTTCATCATATGCATAAATACAAGTTAGAATATTTACTTCTTCTATAAATTGTGCTATATGTTGAACACTCCTTGCCATGCAACAATTGATCAGGGTGACTATGCAAAATAAATCATACAATGCCACCTGTCTCCTGATTTTATTGCCTAAACTACATAAATGGTTAAACTTAAAAATAGACGTCATTTGATCACGGACAACTTGTGCACAAGGCCTATGTGTTCCTGCGGACGGTCGCTGGGGCACTGGCACCGATCCGATCCGGACAAAATCCACAAAATAGTCTCACGTAATGGACGGGATGGTTGGCTGCAACACATGCACCTCCGGCATCCGCGTCTCGAGACTATAACTCATCCATTATGGTACCTTGTCAGTGATCCCCTCATATATTTATGCATGTGCATGCTAACTTGTGTCTTCGTGGCAGGGAAGGACATGGTAAGTATTGTGCAGGTGGTTCAGACTGGCAGGTAAATATCACCGAACGGTGGCAAGTTATTTCATTGATTTCTATATTTATTGCTTGCTGTAAAATGAACTAAGACAAGATAGAAAGACCACAAATAATATGCATGCTTCATCTAAACAACGTGTTGATTGCTATAGTTGGGTTAGCTTGTCTTCACCAATACATTTCGATGTATTGATCCTCGTTGAAACAGGTTTCCCGCACTAAGGAGAACCGAGCGAGGAGCCGAAGTTATCCCCCAATCTAGTCCAGCTGTAGGCGCGTCTTGTTCGTGCCAACATTTGAAGTATTCTAGAGCAAGGAGCTAGCTACTCAAAACTCAAATACAGCTCCGTGGAAAGGCCATCATTCCACCAGGAGGTCTTTATATTTTAAAGTTTAGTAAATGATGTAATGTACATGACTGCTATCTCATTTTGTGTCAACATTTTGTAAGCTTGTGTGGCAACCTTATGTCTCAGTTCAAGAGTTTGTAATAGATGTTCATATTATCAATAAAAGAGAACATTTCCATGTTTCAAATCAGTGTTTCAATTTATCTGCGTACTCTAAATATGTTCTCGCTAAGCAAAATATCTTAGCCTTGTGCGGTGCGCAACCTAGGCCCGCACGGCGGTTACGCCCGGGAGACGACTATTTATTCCACGGAATCGGGGCGTGATAACCCGCACCCGGAATAAGGGCATGGGTGGTGAAATACGCCCGGCCAACATCGTAGGAACGACACAGAATGCTATTCTAGGTCACAATACTATCTAACATAACACAACAATATTATGGTACCAGTCAATGTTATTTCATCTCCGAACGGAGGAATAATATAATGACTTCACAATATATATATATATATATATATATATATATATATATATATATATATATATATATATATATATATATATATATATATATATATATATATATACTCAATCACCAACAAACTAGAGGAGAAAATAGCATAATATGGAATAGAAATAAAAAGAGTACAAGTGACACAAAATAGTCACAAAACCAAGTCTAAACTCCAAAATCTCACAAAAGGATAATACATGCCAAAAGAGTAAGTAATCAAATACATCTCATAATAACATCTAAGCATCCACAAATGATGGTACTACAACAATAGGTTCTATGGGCATAGGCTCAACTGGCTCATCCTCCTGCGGTCCGTAGTGCGTAGGACACCAGTCCTCTAATAAATCATCTAAAAAATTATATCCAAATCAGGATGGAGCGAATACAACACAATAATAATTCCATTAATTGACAGACACTAGGAAACAATAATAGTAACGACAATAAATAATGGAAAAAATCTAGAATATAACTAAGTATGGTAAAGAGATATCATGGGAATAATAAAAATATACTAAGAGAAGCTGAGCAAACAATCATAAAGTAATGAACTGCGATAAGGAAAAGTAATACTAAACTTGTGCCTTGAAATATTGGCAAGATATGTGATCGGTTTGGTCCTAGTACGATTTATAATCATAAAAGGGAGACTAGTATGACAACACGTGTATTGCATGGTCCACTAGCTATCATGGGCTATCGTATAAATATATCATGGTCTGAAAGGTATGATCACATATACACTAATACTTCTCCAAATCCCCGACTAGTACACAGATCTAAATCATGACATGTTCTGACACGGTATTACTATGCACGGTCTGTAAAATCATGCATACCGATCACGGTCTAGTTAACTAATCACAAAGTAAAAGTGATCACGGAGAAGAACATCTTATGACGGGAATCCACGTATACCAATATGTGTAACATCGTGTCAAAAATCAAATAAAGCAATACTAAAAGCAAATAATATAATGACGATCAAATAAGAAAACCACTGGAGATGTACTCGCCTCTATCCGGAACAAAAGCTGTCACTCAGTGTCCGAACTGGTGTCACACACACCTAGATATGAAGGACATATTAATTTTGGGCGTAATAAAGTAATAAATGAGCTAAAGAATGCAAGAAGGATGCTCTTCTAGGTCATCACTAGTCCATACTAGGTATTAGGTCTACTAAGGTTATTACCTCGCCTTGGGTTAATACCTTAACTGATACATCAATACTAAACCAATCTTACACTAAGGACACTAACAAATACTATCACTATCAGTTATAAATAACTGGTGCTACTAACTCAACTAACTAATTAATTACTAATAGACAAACTAGTCACTTACTTAACTATAGGTATAAACATATTAATAAAGCTACTAAGACCTACTAACTTACCCAACTAACTGTTACCAACTATTACCTAACATTCCAATATTTGGTAACTAACAACTAGATATTAGTTCACTTCTGATCATCACTGACTGGTACTCAGCAACATTCCAACTGATCCTTTAAAGACAGTAACTGATACTACTAAACTAACATATACTATATATATAATAGCTAATAGCTAACTGCTAACATATAACACACTAGCTGCTACTAGAGTGATTGGGTACTCATACCTACAGAAAATACCCAAGCCCCAAGTCCTAATTATAGTGGACTGCAATTGTGACTAATGCATCTTTATTTGGATACCAAACCTTAACTCTATTACCTACACATAACACACACGGGAACACATAGTTAAAAGATATATATATCTCAAGTTTACTATTACACAGAACCTCCTACATCTATATACACTCAGCTATACCCAGTCACTACTCATCACCAGGTATTATCATCTATTAGTCAACCAGAGCATCTAGATAATTAAGGACTGAAACTACATTACTACTCACCTGGAATTGAACCAAACTCTCTTAATCCCAACATGCAGCAATGGCTGTAACCACCAATGCCTGAACAATGCTGACCCTAAGCTTTCACTAATGTACAAGTGTGCACTTACCTGCACATAAAGCCTGCAACCTAACACTGCATAATGTATTTCCTGCATACACAATTATCCACCACTTACCAACTGCACACATTGTTATGGATTAATGCTCACTGCAACACAACCCTACAGTACCCAGATAACTGAGAATTCCCAACCAATACCTCAAGCCCCCCTCCCCACTAGTTCCACACAAACACTGATAGTCGAAACTCCACACATAGCAACTATCTGAACACAACTGCAATACTGCCATACCAAAATGGTACAGTATACCAATACCACATGCTCAACACCACATAATATATACATATATCTACACATCAACTTAGTATATGGTAAACATAATGGATACATTATGTATATACAAATCTGGAAATTAAACTAATTTAGGAAATCATGCATATAATCAAACACTTATGGTGTACAAGCTAGGATACACTATGATATGTACCCAATTAAGAGTCAAAACTCATAAAACACCACAACAAACATTCCTACATATCATAAACACTAATTCCTAACAAATGCAACTTGTTACAATAGGAATTGAGAAGTAATTGTACAAAACATCCAAAATAAGCCCCGTATCACTTTGTACCGCAAAATACTATGATACGGTCTACACGTATCTATTTGTGGACACGTATCTAGTATCTCAATCCTGATCTAAGTCTAATTAGACTAAATTAGTGTCATGACACACACTTGATGTGTCAATCCTGTAATTGTAAACCCCCTCGACCAAAAATTAGGGTTTTCTAGTTTAATTAGCCTAATTAGGGTTTACCAGATTTAATTAAGATTTAAATATTAGTATTATAATACTTGTGCAATGATTGATTCTCTTAGGATACCCCTTTAGCGGTTGCCCTAAAACCAATTCCACGTATCTGACCTAGACACGTAAACCCATCATATTCAATCAGGAACAAACCCCGGATACCGATTTTTGTGCCAGATTTTAGACGCACAAAAGTCGTTACAAACGTCCGCGCGCGAATTTTTAAATTTGCGTAACTACGTTCGTTGTCCGTTCCAATTGACATTGAGACCCAACCTCAACCAATTTTGACCAACCCAGACCACGATGATATTGTACACTGAGCCTACTACACAAATGACCCTTGTCCAACCAAATTTAGACTCCCGGTTTTTAATTAAATTAAATTAGAAATGCCGTTACATTAATTATAAATTAATTAATGTGAAGACCTAACCTAAATTAAAATCCAACCTAAACCCACATCCACACCCCCAAGCCTCATACAAAATACCAAACACCGCTATCGACCAATGAGGAACACCAGACATGGTGTTTGCTTGCATTAAATCCCAAATCCTAGTTATTGTGCAATTACCAATTTATTCAGGGGCTAAATTGCAAAATTGCAATATGGTGTCCCCCTCTCATTGGCCCAAACCATCATGGAGAAAAGCATTGGAATGCCCAACCGTAGGCATTTGGTTTCCCCCCATTTTATATGTACTTACACCACCTTTTTGGAAACCCATCTTGGCCCTACATTTAAATTGGCCTATTCCTAGCCCTCCACCCATCATGATGAGCACCCCACTCCCCAAAAAATAGGTTGTCCAGCCGGCCCTAATCCCTAGGCACCCCCCCTCACTCTCTCTCCTACATATACATGATATTTATTCATTTAATGGAAAAACCAAAACTTAAAACCTATCTAAACCCAAAACCCCCACCATCAGCCGATACTACACCCCCCTCCCCGAGCTCGACCACCACCACCAGCGGCCACCAACCGCCGCCATACTTCACGACCACCGTCGCCAGTCCCCACCCCACCTTCCACCAGAAACTCCGGCCCCCACGACGCCGGAGCAGCCCGCACGACCGCCCGCACCGATCGGAACCCCCACAACCCGCTCAGTGTAGCCGACGACCCCGCAGCCTCGTACTCCTCCACCCCCACACCTTCGGCCACCGTACTTCACCAGAGCCTCCCCCAGCCTATCCTCCACCACCCCACAAACTTTCGGCCGAAGGCATCGACGCACCGGAGAGGAATCGAGCCCGCAGCGTCGACGAATCGAGAAACGCTGCTGCTGTCCGCGACCTCCCCGAGCCTCGCCGGAGCGCCGCCCGGCCACCCCCGCCGGCGACGACTGACCAGCTCGACCCCCTCGACCTGTCGATCAAATAGGTATATTATTTTATGTGTTTTTTTTTAATAATTATACATGTTATTGCAGTCGCAAGTTTATATATATATAAATCTCTCATAATCCGTATTTTAATGCGTATTCAAATGTATTTAATGTTCTATGTATTTTACAGAATATATATATTTATATATCCCTGTAAAATTTCATAATATATATTTATATAATCTTTTTAATTTATTTTAGGTATTATGGAGTTGAGTATGTATGTATGTATGTATGTATGTATGTATACATGTATGTATGTATGTATGTATGTATGTATGTATGTATGTATGTATGTATGTATGTAAGTATATACATATATGTATATATATATATATATATATATATATGAGTATATATATGTATGTATGTATATTGTACAGTATATGAACCATACTTTAAAATATGAAACTTCTGTGATTATGTATAGAAAATAATACTATATATTTTATATATTTTCATATTAAAAATGTATGTATGTATGTATGTATGTATGTATGTATGTATGTATGTATGTAAGTGTATTTTTAGTATATAAAATATTAAATGTATAAATACAAATTATGTCTAAATACATTTCTGGTAATTAAATATATATATAATATATTTTTATATATAAATACTTATAAGTATTAAGTCTCTAGTATGTATATGCATATATACATATATATAAATATATATGGATATATATGTGTGTATATATAATATATGTGTATTTTGGTATATAAATAAATATTATAGTATTGTGTATATTCAATATGATATTATATTTAAAATAAGTACGAGTATCTTTGTACTTATACAAAATTATTTCTAAATATATATATGTATTTATATGTATATATATTTATGATATTACCCAGTTACGTACATATATTTAATATGTGTATTATTAGAATATACGAATTTATACATAAGTACTATTTTGTACAAATAAACAAATATTTTATTTAATATATTTTAATATGAATTAGTGTGTAGATAAATGCTAGTATTAGCTAAATATACATATAGCCCAGACCCTGTGACAGTTGTAGATACGGACAGTGTGCCCTGGTCGTGGTATTATAGCGACTAATTTAGACATTACTATATCCTATATAGGATTGCTGGACACTACTGCCGAGGCATCAGGAGCAGGGCTTTGGATTTCGCAGCTACCCGGGGCAGGCAAGTATACCTTGCTGATTTACTGCTTTAAATTTAAATGTTAAATATTTCAAATATACATGAACTGTGCGCATCCGAGATTGACTCGGGTGCAGTCGACATTGCGTCGATGAGTAGTGTACTAGACCTAGTTGCTAGCTGACTCACCTACCACTGTGAGGATATATTGATATCCTCCTAGACCATGACACCTTACACGTATTCGCGATGGTACATTCATATTGGGATGCGGGTCCGCATACCCGACTCGCTATCGGTGCGTACGACATGCATCACGGATTAGCACGTAATCTAGAGTAATATAGTTAGCTGTGACTTGGCATATAGATACGGGACTCTCACGTCGTGTATTCGACTTGTGTTTCCACATTGGGTGGGGAGGACAACTGATAGGCGTATGGGACACCCACCTCCTTTATTGCAGATACCCCACTCTTCGCAGTGGTACGGACGTATATATACATTGCAGATACCACGTCCCTTAGAGTGTGGACGTTATATATATATACAGATACCTCATTCTTCGGAATGATGGACGTTGCAGATACCACACTCTAGAGGACGTTGGACGTTATGCCTACGCCTACCTATACGTTCTGAAGTTGTCCTTACATTGCATTCACTTAGATGGTTAGCACACCCCTCTTTACTTTTATTCAGTACTATATCTGGCATGCATATTGTATCTTGTTACGTCCCTCTGAGGACCTGGTTATCTCCCAGATCTGGACGAGGCCTATTACCCCACAGTGTACGGGCCAGGTGTGGAGACGAGGTTTGCTCTTGACGAGGAGCTTGAGGTTTCACCATCGGAGTACCCCTGATCATTCTTGGTAGGCCTTCCGCCTATGACTGGAGCTCCTTATCTAGTTAGCAGCTGTTTCAGTCACTCTTATTTTCAGTACTCTTATTTCAGACTATCAGTACTTTATTTCCATCATTGTAGTGGGTTTGTTCCCACCGGACTTATTCAGTTGTACTATGTCAGTCGACTATATTTCTTATATTCCAGTCTTTCATTTCAGTATTTACTTGTTATCTGTGGATGAGATTAGACATTGCCTGTTGTTGTTATTAGACTTGTTAGATTTAGGACAGCGTAGCACGCTTCGTCAGGATCCATTAAATTGGGATATCCTCGGAGTCGTGTCAGCTGGCCAATGCCACGTGGCCTGGTTCCATAATATTTTGGGACTGGGGCGTGACATGGTTTTAGTGGTGGCCCATGCAGGTCATGTTTATCGCTTGTGGTATGGTAACATGCCCAGCGAGCCTGCAATAGGATAGAAATTACTAGGTCTCATCCACTTGATCATCGCCCTTGAACCTCTTTCGTATCTAATTATTTGAATATCTGCATCCTGTTTGATTTTCGTACTCTTTTAATGTAGTTCCATCACTTGCGGCGAGATGAACTTGTGCAGTGGATGCAAGGCATACGGTGCCGTAGTGCCATCGACCACCGCACCGAGGGAGGAGACATCCCAGGGACCACCCGGAGAGCAGCCTCAGCCACAGGCACAAGTGATCCCCCAGGCCCCGATGATGCACTGGCATCAGATCTCTCCCGACGAGAGGACGCAGCAGTCAGAGGGCCAGACATCGCAGATGATCCCGATACAGCACTTCGAGGGACAGACCTCGAGGGTGACACCGATGCCGCAGACCGAGAGGCCGACGTCTCAAGAAATACCTACAGCACAACCAGAGGATTTACCTCCACCTCCGCCATTTCCACCCCAGATGCCACCAGCGGAGGGACAGCACCAGATGTTGCAGTTCTTCCAGACTATGATGCAGGCGTAATGGCATCAGACCGAGACTTTGAGACAGAGCCTGATGGCAGATCTAGAGAACGCCAGAAGATTCCTTCACGGCCTTTCCTTCGAGCTGCAGAGGTATACCTCTACTCAGGCGAGGATCTCTTATGAAAAGGGTCTATCAGAGGCAAGGATCCAGGAAGCCATAGACGGAGGAGCGAGACGTTCCAGCACGAACGTACCAGCCAGAGTCCACCACGGAGCAGGAGGACCGATCCGGCATCCAGGGGTGCAGACGCAACAGAGGTTTGTGCCATGTCCGCATAGAGAGCCGCCAACATGTCACTATTGCAGAAAGAAGGGACATATTCAGAAAGAATGCAGAAAAAAGTTAGGACAGTGTTTTAGGTGTGGATCGAACCGACATCAGGCTCAGGAGTGTTCCCAGTATGTCGACAGACTCCACCGGTCCTAGGTATGTTCGTTGCATTGCTTGATAAATTATAGATTATTATGTCTGTTTTAATTTCGAGGACGAAATGCTCTAAGGAGGGTATGTTGTAAACCCCCTCGACCATAAATTAGGGTTTTCTAGTTTAATTAGCCTAATTAGGGTTTACCAGATTTAATTAAGATTTAAATATTAGTATTATAATACTTGTGCAATGATTGATTCTCTTAGGATACCCCTTTAGCCGTTGCCCTAAAACCAATTCCACGTATCTGACCTAGACACGTAAACCCATCATATTCAATCAGGAACAAACCCCGGATACCGATTTTTGTGCCAGATTTTAGACGCACAAAAGTCGTTACAAACGTCCGCGCGCAAATTTTTAAATTTGCGTAACTACGTTCATTGTCCGTTCCAATTGACATTGAGACCCAACCTCAACCAATTTTGACCAACCCAGACCACGATGACATTGTACACTGAGCCTACTACACAAATGACCCTTGTCCAACCAAATTTAGACTCCCGATTTTTAATTAAATTAAATTAGAAACGCCGTTACATTAATTATGAATTAATTAATGTGAAGACCTAACCTAAATTAAAATCCAACCTAAACCCACATCCACACCCCCAAGCCTCATACAAAACACCAAACACCGCCATCGACCAATGAGGAACACCAGACATGGTGTTTGCTTGCATTAAATCCCAAATCCTAGTTATTGTGCAATTACCAATTTATTCAGGGGCTAAATTGCAAAATTGCAATGTGGTGTCCCCCTCTCATTGGCCCAAACCATCATGGATAAAAGCATTGGAATGCCCAACCGTAGGCATTTGGTTTCCCCCCATTTTACATGTACTTACACCACCTTTTTGGAAACCCATCTTGGCCCTACATTTAAATTGGCCTATTCCTAGCCCTCCACCCATCATGATGAGCACCCCACTCCCCAAAAAATAGGTTGTCCAGTCGGCCCTAATCCCTAGGCAGCCCCCCCTCACTCTCTCTCCTACATATACATGATATTTATTCATTTAATGGAAAAACCAAAACTTAAAACCTATCTAAACCCAAAACCTCCACCATCAGCCGATACTACACCCCCCCTCCCCGAGCTCGACCACCACCACCAGCGGCCACCAACCGCCGCCATACTTCACGACCACCGTCGCCAGTCCCCACCCCACCTTCCACCAGAAACTCCGGCCCCCACGACGCCGGAGCAGCCCGCACGACCGCCCGCACCGATCGGAACCCCCACAGCCCGCTCAGTGTAGCCGACGACCCCGCAGCCTCGTACTCCTCCACCCCCGCACCTCCGGCCACCGTACTTCACCAGAGCCTCCCCCAGCCTATCCTCCACCACCCCACAAACGTTTGGCCGAAGGCATCGACGCACCGGAGAGGAATCGAGCCCGCAGCGTCGACGAATCGAGAAACGCTGCTGCTGCCCGCGACCTCCCCGAGCCTCGCCGGAGCGCCGCCCGGCCACCCCCGCCGGCGACGACTGACCAGCTCGACCCCCTCGACCTGTCGATCAAATAGGTATATTATTTTATGTATTTTTTTAATAATTATACATGTTATTGCAGTCGCAAGTTTATATATATATAAATCTCTCATAATCCGTATTTTAATGCGTATTCAAATGTATTTAATGTTCTATGTATTTTACAGAATATATATATTTATATATCCCTGTAAAATTTCATAATATATATTTATATAATCTTTTTAATTTATTTTAGGTATTATGGAGTTGAGTATGTATGTATGTATGTATGTATACATGTATGTATGTATGTATGTATGTATGTATGTAAGTATATACATATATGTATATATATATATATATATATATATATGAGTATATATATGTATGTATGTATATTGTACAGTATATGAACCATACTTTAAAATATGAAACTTCTATGATTATGTATAGAAAATAATACTATATATTTTATATATTTTCATATTAAAAATGTATGTATGTATGTATGTATGTATGTATGTATGTATGTATGTATGTATGTATATATGTATGTATGTATGTATGTATATAAGTGTATTTTTAGTATATAAAATATTAAATGTATAAATACAAATTATGTCTAAATACATTTCTGGTAATTAAATATATATATAATATATTTTTATATATAAATACTTATAAGTATTAAGTCTCTAGTATGTATATGCATATATACATATATATAAATATATATGGATATATATGTGTGTATATATAATATATGTGTATTTTGGTATATAAATAAATATTATAGTATCGTGTATATTCAATATGATATTATATTTAAAATAAGTACGAGTATCTTTGTACTTATACAAAATTATTTCTAAATATATATATGTATTTATATGTATATATATTTATGATATTACCCAGTTACGTACATATATTTAATATGTGTATTATTAGAATATACGAATTTATACATAAGTACTATTTTGTACAAATAAACAAATATTTTATTTAATATATTTTAATATGAATTAGTGTGTAGATAAATGCTAGTGTTAGCTAAATATACATATAGCCCAGACCCTGTGATAGTTGTAGATACGGACAGTGTGCCCTGGTCGTGGTATTATAGCGACTAATTTAGACATTACTATATCCTATATAGGATTGCTGGACACTACTGCCGAGGCATCAGGAGCAGGGCTTTGGATTTCGCAGCTACCCGGGGCAGGCAAGTATACCTTGCTGATTTACTGCTTTAAATTTAAATGTTAAATATTTTAACTATACATGAACTGTGCGCATCCGAGATTGACTCGGGTGCAGTCGACATTGCGTCGATGAGTAGTGTACTAGACCTAGTTGCTAGCTGACTCACCTACCACTGTGAGGATATATTGATATCCTCCTAGACCATGACACCTTACACGTATTCGCGATGGTACATTCATATTGGGATGCGGGTCTGCGTACCCGACTCGCTATCGGTGCGTACGACATGCATCACGGATTAGCACGTAATCTAGAGTAATATAGTTAGCTGTGGCTTGGCATATAGATACGGGACTCTCACGTCGTGTATTCGACTTGTGTTTCCACATTGGGCGGGGAGGACAACTGATAGGCGTATGGGACACCCACCTCCTTTATTGTAGATACCCCACTCTTCGCAGTGGTACGGACGTATATATACATTGCAGATACCACGTCCCTTAGAGTGTGGACGTTATATATATATACAGATACCTCATTCTTCGGAATGATGGACGTTGCAGATACCACACTCTAGAGGACGTTGGACGTTATGCCTACGCCTACCTATACGTTCTGAAGTTGTCCTTACATTGCATTCACTTAGATGGTTAGCACACCCCTCTTTACTTTTATTCAGTACTATATCTGGCATGCATATTGTATCTTGTTACGTCCCTCTGAGGACCTGGTTATCTCCCAGATCTGGACGAGGCCTATTACCCCACAGTGTACAGGCCAGGTGTGGAGACTAGGTTTGCTCTTGACGAGGAGCTTGAGGTTTCACCATCGGAGTACCCCTGATCATTCTTGGTAGGCCTTCCGCCTATGACTGGAGCTCCTTATCTAGTTAGCAGCTGTTTCAGTCACTCTTATTTTTAGTACTCTTATTTCAGACTATCAGTACTTTATTTCCATCATTGTAGTGGGTTTGTTCCCACCGGACTTATTCAGTTGTACTATGTCAGTCGACTATGTTTCTTATATTCCAGTCTTTCATTTCAGTATTTACTTGTTATCTGTTGATGAGATTAGTCATTGCTTGTTGTTGTTATTAGACTTGTTAGATTTAGGACAGCGTAGCACGCTTCGTCAGGATCCATTAAATTGGGATATCCTCGGAGTCGTGTCAGCTGGCCAATGCCACGTGGCCTGGTTCCATAATATTTTGGGACTGGGGCGTGACAGTAATTCCCCCAAAATTTATACAAAAACCTATATAGAGACCACAATACTCAACCAAAACAACTAGAAATTGTTTTTAATGGTAGCACTATGCCATGGGGTGGTTCCTAGAGTTCAAATGCATAATTTGGAAGCTACAATGAGAGAGAATTCAAAAATTACCAATTGAGAGATGTATTCCCAATAAAAACCAAAGTGAACACGATCTGGACACTATCTCTCCGCTACGACTCCTCCTCCTTGTGCTCCTTACTTCTCCAAGCTCCAAGCTCATTGTGGAATGAAAATAAGAGGGAATGGAAGTGAATTTAGAGAGAAATTAATGGAGGGAATATGGGAAAATTGGGGATCTAGAATTTGGATAAAAAATGAATGCAAATGAGGAGAGAGAGAGAAGATCCCCCCTCTATTTGGTCGGCCCCCTTCCCTCTTCTCCAAGTAATGTCTAATGTCTAATGTCTAGGATGCCCCTACTCATCTAATTATGAAGAGGATTAAGGAAGGACTATTTTCGAAAGTCTCTAATTAAGTCAAATTAAGTCTAACCCTCCTAATTAATTAGTGGAATGGACTATTAGGCTTGGGTTCATGTTAGGATCACTAATTGTCATGACAATTCTATTTGGGCCTACAAGTGTCAAGTCAAATTAATAGGCTAGTCCTCTTACTAAAAATAAATGGTACAAGGCTCTAAATAAATATATGTCACTCTAATAAATAATAACTAACACAACCATTAAATAATATTTTAGCACTCTAATATTAATATAATATTCCCAAAATTAATTATTAGAATAAATTACCAAACTACCCCTAGTTGGAAAAGTGAGGGTGATAATCCTACCCACCTTAGAAAAATTTTGTCCTCAAAATTTAAGGAAGAAACTAACTACCACAAGCAATTAATAAAAGCAAGAAAGAATTATACCTCACGGCTCAAACAAATAAGGGTATCGTCCGCGCATCTCGGCCTCTCGCTCCCAGATACTCTCTCTTAGCGAGTGATGCCTCTATGCGATGTGTACCAAAGAAATTATCTAGTTCTGCAACATCTTATCCCTGCGATCCAGAGTCTCCACGGGCTGCTTCAGATAAGAGTCGGTCCCACATGGATCTTCGAGTGATACAATACATGGCTAGGGTCTGCCATGTACCATCTCAACTGTGACACATTGAATACGTTGTGCACTCCCTCGAGTGCATGCGGCAAATCTAGCATGTAGGCCATTACACCGACCCTCTCAAGAACACTGAAGGGTCCGATGTACCGTGGACTAAGCTTCCCGCCTCCACCAAAGCGAATCGTGCCCCGTGTCGGAGAAATTCTCAAGAACACCAGATCACCAACCTAGCACAAAATACCACCTTAGCACTCTATCTAAAATAAACAATCATAATCAATACAAACGAATCCTATACCTGAAACTCCAAAGGTCTCTAGTAGCTATCGGCCCAATATCGGTGTCGGTCCTGCGCCACCCGAAGTCTATTTCTAATGAGCTTCACCTTCTCAGCTGCATCCACTACCATCTCTTGTCCCAATATGGATCTCTTACCAATATCATCCCATGATAGTGGAGTACGACATCTCCGTCCATACAATACCTTAAATGGTGATATTTAGATATTGGCCTAGTAGCTGTTGTTATAAGCAAACTCTATCAGGTAAAGGTGATCCTCCCAAGAGCCTCCAAAATTTAATATATAAGTCCATAGAATATCCTTGAGAGTCTGAATAGTCCTTTCTGACTGTTCGTCCGTCTGAGGGTGATATGTTGTACTAAACTTGAGCTAAGTGCCCAAGCTAGCTTGCAAACTCCTCCAAAAATAGGAAGTGAAGCGACTATCCCGATCTGAGACTATGCTCACGGTAACCCCATGCAATCTGATTATCTGTCGCACATACATCTTCGCGAGCTTCTCCGTAGACGTACCCACTTTAAATGACAGGAAGTGAGGTAATTTTGTCAATCTGTCAAAGATGACCCATATTGCGTCTTTGCCACCAGGAGAACGAGGAAGTCCCGATACAAAGTCCATCGTCACATGATCCCACTTCTACTCTGGAATAGGTAAAGGTTGAAGTAATCCACCTGGCCTCTGTCTCTCTGCCTTTACCTGCTTACATACCAAGCATATGGATACAAAGCTAGCTATCTCCCGCTTTATACCATACCACCAAACAACCTGTCTCATGTCTCTATACATCTTGTTAGCACCTGGATGCATGGAGTACTGAGATCGATGCGCCTTCTGAAGAACCTCCTTGAATAATGCTCTACTCCGCATACATAACCTGGTACCATGTCACAATGTGCTATCCTCTGTAATGTTGAAGTCCTCTGCCAATCCCATATGAACCTGTGCTCTGATGTTCCTCAGAGACTCATCCTCGGACTGTGCCACTTTAATTTGGTCTATCAACTCAGACTGCACCTGAAGTCCCCACATCTTTGTCGTAACTCCAGGGACTAACATCTTGATACCCAAGCTATCTAGATCTGCCAATAAGTGTCTGTCCCAATCAAGTATATAGCCACGGGATACCTACTCAAGGCATCCGCGACTACGTTGGCCTTCCCTGGATGATACTGTAACTGTCACGACCCGATTCCGTAGAATCGTTGGGGCGTCCCCCGAATCGTGATGCCGTGCGGGCCTGGAGTTACGCCCGCACAAGGCTAAAGTATTTTGCATAGCAAGCACATATTCAGAGTACGCAGATAAATTGAAACACAGATTTAAAACATGGAAAAGTTCTCTTTATTGATAATGAACATCTATTACAAACTCTTGAACGAGTTAGCTAATATGCCGAACGACTTACAAAAGAGATGACTCAAAATGAGATAGCAGTCCTGTACATTATATCCCTTTACTAAACTTCAAAAGATATAAACCTCCTGGCTGGAGGATAGCTTTGCCACGGAGCTGCATTTGTGTATGAAGAGTTGCAGGCTCCGGTCTTCAAAATACTTCAAGGGCGCGGTAAAGATGCGCCAACAGCTGGACTGGATCGGAAAGACGACTTCGCTCCTCGCTCGGTTCGTCTTGGTGCGGAGAACCTGTTTCAACGAGGGTTAGCATATCGAAATATACTGGTGAAGGTGAGCTAGCCTGACTTTACCAATCAACACGTTGTTTAATAAAAGCATGGATATTTGTTGGTTTCTATCTTGCCTTAGTTCATTTTCAAGTAAGCAGCATATAGAATTATACTGAAATGAACGTGCCACCGTTCGGTAGATTTTACCTGCCCGTCTGAATTACCTGCACAATACTTACCATGCCTTCCCTGCCACGAAGACACAAGTTAGTTTGCAACAGGTTTAAATATACAATAGATCACTGGCGTATGCCATAAGGGACACTAGTCATAGGCGAGAATGGCTTATAGCGAAAGTACAGTGGGTGCTACAAGCCACTCCGTCTAGTATAGTTGACTATACAGTAGGGTTCCGTCCGGACCGGATCGGTGCCAGTGCCCCAGCGACCGTCCACAGGAACTAGTTACCTTGTGCACAAGTTGTCCGTGATCGAACAGTATGTTTACTAAGTTAACAGTTCATGCAGTTGAGGCAACAATAGTACGGTACAGTCAGTAATGCATGATTCATTTAACATAGCCTCATTGAACAGTTTATCGCATACAAGATATTTCATACTTAGCACGATTTATAGAACAGTTATAAACGAACAAGCATGCAGTTCAGTATCCATTCAGGAAGTTATATTGACAAGCATACAGAACCAAGTCTATTCTCTTTTATCTTGGTTTCTTTTATTATTACTTGGTATTTTTTGATCGGGGCGAAGGAATACAAGTGTTTTAGCTGTGAAGCTTGGAAGCAGGGCTAGCTAATCGGGTTGGTAGCCACTCACTTAGATTATTTGAAGGGAGATGGAAAGAGGCGCTTCACGACTCCACTCGTAAGCCGCCTACTGCTCGCTCACCTGCACACGAACAGCTCGATTAATATTCTTTCCTCTCTTTCCAATCTCGGAATAGAAGTGCAAGTCAATGAACGAAAACAATGAAGACCATCGAAATCGTTCAAGGAAAATAAGCAAATCCCAAAACCAACTCAAAGCACGAAAGCAACAAGCGACATCGAAAACCGAGGCATAAAAGATAGCAGCGGAGAGGTCCCTCCTGACTCTGCCGCTAAGCCGATCCTTGGGGCGCAGTCCACTGAATATGGGAATCGATTTCGAAGAAACAAATACATAACGAGTACGAGTTCTTAATTTAATCTATCCCGATCGAACGATACCGACTTGTGTTTCTTAGCCGCGATCTCCGCACCGCTAGAACGGGGCGCTACAGTAACAACTCTAACCATCGCCGCTGCCTCATGTTGAGCTCCTTCTATGTGAACAAATACTTTAAGCTCTTATGATCTGTGAAGATCACTACTCGCTTCCTATATAAGTAATGCTTCCACAGCTTAAGAGCAAAAGTAATCGCAACAAACTCCAAGTCATGGGTAGGGTAATTCTACTCGTGCGGGCGTAATTGTCTAGAAGCCTATGCAATCACCTTCCCATTTTGCTGTAACACACATCCCAAACCCTTACCCGATGCATCATTGTAGATGGTAAAACCTCATATCCCCGATGTCAATGTCAATATTGGAGCTGTAGTCAACCTCTTCCTTAGTTCCTCGAATGTGGCCTTGCGGCCTAATAGTCCTCTGTCCAAATAAACTCTACGTCATTCCGAGTCAACCTAGTTATTGGCTCTGCGATCCTAGAAAAATCTAGAGAAAATCTTCGATAGTAGCATGCCAATCCAAGAAAACTCCTGATCTCTGTCACTGAGCTCGGGGTAGACCATGACTCAACTGTAGATATCTTTTTTGGGTCCACTGATATCCCATCTCCTGTAATCATATGCCCGAGGAATTCAACCTTATCAAGGAAGAACTCACACTTCAAAAGCTTGCCATAAAGCTTTTCCTTCCCGAGGGACTCTAAAACTATCCTAAAGTGTTTCTCATGCTCCTCTAGGGTCTTCGAATATATCAAAATATCATCAATGAATACCACCACAAACTGATCAAGGTACTGATTAAACACCTTATTCATCAGGTTCATGAATACCGCAAGGGCATTAGTCAACCCAAACGGCATCACCAAAAACTTGCACTGTCCATAATGAGTCATGAAAGTTGTCTTCGGTATGTCCTCCTTCTTCACTTTCACCCGGTGGAACCCCGATCTCAAATCTATCTTAGAGATTACTTTTGCCCCGCTTAGTTGATCAAACAAATCATTAATCCATGAAAACGGGTATTTATTCTTGATAGTGAGGTTATTGAGTGCCCTGTAGTCGATACACATACGTACCGACCCATCCTTCTTCGGTATAAATAATATCGGAATACCCCATGGTGATAAACTGGAATGGATAAAGCCCATGCCCTGCAACTGATCCACTTGCTTCTTTAACTCCGCTAGTTCGTTATTGTTCAATCTATAGATGTGCTGTGATATCGGCTCTGTGCCTGGCACCAAATCTATAGAGAACTCCACATCTCTGTCTGGTGACAACCCCGGTAACTCCTCTGGAAATACGTCCATGAACTCTATAATCAATGGATGTGGTGGCTCCTGCTCTTCTACCATAGCTTTGCCACGGAGCTGCATTTGTGTATGAAGAGTTGCAGGCTCCGGTCTTCAAAATACTTCAAGGGCACGGTGAAGATGCGCCAACAGCTGGACTGGATCGGAAAGACGACTTCGCTCCTCGCTCGGTTCGTCTTGGTGCGGAGAACCTGTTTCAACGAGGGTCAGTATATCGAAACATACTGGTGAAGGTGAGCTAGCCTGACTTTACCAATCAACACGTTGTTTAATGAAAGCATGGATATTTGTTGGTTTCTATCTTGCCTTAGTTCATTTTCAAGTAGGCAGCATATAGAATTATACTGAAATGAACGTGCCACCGTTCGGTGGATTTTACCTGCCCGTCTGAATTACCTGCACAATACTTACCATGCCTTCCCTGCCACGAAGACACAAGTTAGTTTGCACCAGGTTTAAATATACAATAGATCACTGGCGTATGCCATAAGGGATACTAGTCATAGGCGAGAATGGTTTATAGCAAAAGTACAGTGGGTGCTACAAGCCACTCCGTCTAGTACAGTTGACTATACAGTAGGGTTTCGTCCGGACCGAATCGGTGCCAGTGCCCCAGCGACCTTCCGCAGGAACCAGTTACCTTGTGCACAAGTTGTCCGTGATCGAACAGTATGTTTACTAAGTTAACAGTTCATGCAGTTGAGGCAACAGTAGTATGGTACAGTCAGTAATGCATGATTCATTTAACATAGCCTCATTGAACAGTTTATCGCATACAAGATATTTCATACTTAGCACGATTTATAGAATAGTTATAAACGAATAAGCATGCAGTTCAGTATCCGTTCAGGAAGTTATATTGACAAGCATATGGAACCAAGTATATTCTCTTTTATCTTGGTTTCTTTTATTATTACTTGGTATCGTTTGATCGGGGCGAAGGAATGCAAGTATTTTAGCTGTGAAGCTTGGAAGCAGGGCTAGCTAATCGGGTTGGTAGCCACTCACTTAGATTATTTGAAGGGAGATAGAAAGAGGCGCTTCACGACTCCGCTCGCAAGCCGCCTACTGCTCGTTCACCTGCACACGAACAGCTCGATTAATATTCTTTCCTCTCTTTCCAATCTCGGAATAGAAGTGCAAGTCAATGAACGAAAATAATGAAGACCATCGAAACCGTTCAAGGAAAACAAGCAAATCCCAAAACCAACTCAAAGCACGAAAGCAACAAGCGACATCGAAAATCGAGGCATAAAAGATAGCAGCGGAGAGGTCCCTTCTGACTCTGCCGCTAAGCCGATCCTTGGGGCGTAGTCCACTGAATTTGGGAATCGATTCCGAAGAAACAAATCCATAACGAGGACGAGTTCTTAATTCAATCTATCCCGATCGAACGATACCGACTTGTGTTTCTTAGCCACGATCTCCGCACCGGGAGAACGGGGCGCTACATCCTACCCAACTAATTGGAAGTTTTGTCCCGAAACTTAGAGTAGAACTTACCGTTAGGGATTATTCTGTTGGGGGCGACGTTTATTGAGGCAGCTCAGTGGACAGTCACGAAAGGTATGATTTGCTTCACCGCAAACTAAACATAAGCCAAGTTTCAGGCGACACTTATCTATTGCGTGCCCCGGCCGCTTGCAGAAGTGACATACTTTCTCTAACTTTTCTCCATGGTTGCCACCGTTGTTTGGACGCTTTGCAGCGTTGTTTCCTCTGTCGTTGCTTTGGCGTTTGTGATTGTAGGTATGCACAGCGCCAACAGGAACGTTAGGATAGAGTGGTTCAAGAGATAGGGCATGATTCATGACTTCACGCATTGTACGATACTGATGAACGGCTACGTGCGAATGGATGGCAGGGCGTAGTCCACATTCAAACCTTCTAGCTCGACTCGCTACATCAGGTAAATAGGCCCTAACGAATTTGGAGAGTCGGTTGAATTCGGCGGAGTACTCTTTAACTGTCATGTTGCCTTGCCTCAGTTGCACGAACTCGTTCTCCATTTGACGTTGTACTGGAGGGGGTACAAACTCCTCTTCGAACGCTGTTTGCGGTATTTAAACGAAAGAAATGAAAGTGTATTTTAATGACAGGGTTTATACGAGACCCGTGCCCTTTGGTTTACAAATAAACTTGTACAATTCAATCCTATACGAGGATGTGGGAGTACAATTTATTTAATCTGGGTATAAATTGCTATAGGTGTCTGATCTGCGGTCGATCACTTTAGCCCTTGGACTACACGATGTTGAAGAAGTGCCGTGGAAGACAGGATGCAGCTTCGGAGGTTGCAAAGGAGGGTGGAGGCACGATGCTGAAGGTCGTCGCTCCCTATTCCTTGCCTGAGCTCTGTATTCTTCTCTCTCTCTCTATCTCTCCCTCTTGATCTCCGGTTCGATGACCTTGTACGATCTTCGAGTTTTTAGTTTTTTGACCTTGTTCGATTCTTCTTTCAAAGTTTTGACCTTTTTCCCCATTGCTAGGGGTCTCTATTTATAGAGTTTTGGTGACAGTGACCACTCAGTTGGTGTAAAAATCGAGGAGTGGACAACACAACACCCTTTTACACGACGGTTAAAGTAACCAAAGTCTGCGTATGGATGATCTTTTGAATGAGCGTATGACGCGGGCCCAACTAAGGGGACACAACGCATACTATTGCTACGAAGATCACGGCATAAAAGCCACGCATGTAGGTATCCCTCGTGTAGAAGAGGTGGGCGTAAAAGCCAACGTCTGTCACCATGGCATAAAAGCTAAGTAGGCATAGAAGCCAGGTAGGCATAGGAGCTTGACGGCATGGGAGCCGGATGAGCATAGAAGCTGAGGAGGCATAGAAGCCGAGAGAGCATTGAAGCCGAACGGGCGTGGAAGCCGAGAGAGCATAGAAGCTGAGGAGGCATAGAAGCCGAGAGAGCATTGAAGCCGAACGGGCGTGGAAGCCGAGAGAGCATAGAAGCTGAACGGGCGTAGGAGCCACTGCGTAATGTGCTGAGTGCTTATGTGGACGTCTTTAGCCGGAATTACGGCTTTTGTAGATATAATCAAATCCCTTGCATCAAATGCAGAGATTTGTCATCATCTTGTGCATTAAATGCGGAGACGTGTTTTTGAAGGTCTGCAGCCCTTCTGTGCATCCGTCGCGGAGACGTGCCTTGAGCGAAACTGTCACCGCTCTGTGCAATTAGACGTAGAGACGTGCCTCGAGCCCCGTACGAAGTGCAGCCTTTTGACGTGGCAGGTGGTTTGCCCTCTGCGGTTTGCGAAACAGCTCATGTTGGCCTGTGTAAAACAAGGCCGCGTATTTCCTTGTACGCGAAAGAGCGGTTTACGTCGGGGGATTTTAGTAAGCGCTGGTTTGGTGATATTTTAACCAAATCCTCTGCATTAAATGCAGAGATCCGCCATCATTACCGAGGGGTGCGTCCCGAGTGGTCTGCGATCGTGTCCAGCCGTCGTCTGGATAGCCGTGCAACACCTTTTTTTGTCAGGAGTCAGAGGTCAGGTTTACTGCGTGACTGGACAGTTTCTTTTTGGGAAAATGAAGCGTTCCTCGTACGCTTTAACGCTGCTTCGAGAGCGGTTGGGTTTTACTCCATGGAGGCGATGAAGAACCCTGTTTTACGCTGGATGGCTCTGAAGGCCTCTGCTTACGCTGCTCTGCATCAAGATGCTGCGTAGATCTTCCTAGCGTATTTTTCATGCTTCTACAAGACCCCCTTCAAAGCTTTTAAATTCCTCGGAATTTGAAACGCTTTGAATGAAGCATGAACGGTCCCTCGTAACTCGAAACGTTTCTGAATGGAGCGTTTAAAACGGTCGATGCTGACTTTATGGCAGATTTATTGGGGACCGCTGTGATCTCTTTCGCCTATAAAAGGCTGGGGGGGGGTGAACCTGTATTCACCACATTCCCATTGTCATGCAGAGATGATCGCCGGAGTTCGTCGGGTCGATCTGAGGAAGAAGGAGATCATGTTCTTCTAGCATGTAGGGAGCCGTAAAAGACGACGTCTTCGAGCAAGTGTCCACTGCAACGATAGATCATGGAAGGATATCTTAGCCTCCCTTGCTCGGGATAATCAGCAACTTCATATGGCGTTGCCCCAGGAGAGAGGAAGGGTCGTATTGGCCCACACAGCTTGCAGACTGTTTATTTCTTCCTGAGGCCCCTGCGGACGAGATCAGACAAACCGTAATCTGTCGTCCTGATTGGGTTGGGTTTAAAGAAACTCCAACCGGATCGGCCATGGCGAATGGAGGATCTTTTTGTTCATAACTGTGGTGGTCATGAACGGCCATGGATGAAGAGGAAGACCTGCACCGGCACGAGAATCTGTCAGGACAGCTTCTGGGCGATCTTCAGACGATGAGGGGCTATCTTCTTTGTAGACGGAGTTTCCCTCAGATGCAATCATGAAGAATAGAGAAAAACCCTTGTAGTTTGGATTTTTCTCGTATGTAATCATGATTTTAATCCTTTAATAAAATCGTCTTCTTCTCTATATGATCGTCTTGCCATATGTTGCTCTGAAGTCTGAATATGTGCAGCTTCGACACGTCTGAATCTTTACGTCGATTATGATAGAAAGAGTATTAGGCTCTGTCCTTTACGCATAGCGAGTAGTCCATAGAATACTGCTGAGCATCTTTGAACACTTAGAACTGTCCTGTTGCTAGGACTGAGGGACGGTGTAGGATTTCTGAACTGTTGCCTCTCTGATGAGCGAAATTTTGTTTTGTTCAGACTTCGTCTTTAAGAATGATCTCTCGAAACTCCCTCAGAACAGGGTCGAGGTTTTTGGCTGTCAAAACTGGGTTGCCACTTTGATAGACGAGATGTTCAGACTAGAATCTGGATGGACCTCCAGTTTTCTGGACCCGAAAAGAGTAATTTCTCAATGTTTGAACTCTGTATGCTTCGGGTACACGGGATGCTTTGTGGTCAAAAGCGAGTATCTTCTGTGGGAACTCTTTGTAATTGACCGCTTTGGGGACTGTTTGGATATACAAAAAGTCGTGGAGCGTGAAATCATCAGTCTGTAGCCTCTGGGCGTAAAAACACCATTGAGCGTGAAATCGTAGACTTGTGGTTCCTGAGCGTGAAGTCATAGGTTTGTTGCCTCTCGAGCATAGAAGCTACCGAGCACAAAGGCATCCGGGCAAGAAAAACCATAGACTTGTAGTTGTTGAACGTAAAGCCGTTTAGATCTGTTGTTATTGGGCGTAGAAAGCTTCTTTAGCGTAGGACTGCAGATCTGTAGCCTGTGAGCGTAAAAACACCATCGAGCGTGGAATCGTAGACTTTGTGGTTTCTGAGCGTGAAGTCGTAGGTTTGTTGCCTCTCGAGCGTAGAAGCTACCGAGCACAAAGGCATCCGGGCAAGAAAAACCATAGACTTGTAGCTGTCGAACGTAAAGCCGTAGATCTGTTGCTGCTGGGCGTAGAAAGCTCCTTTAGCGTAGAACTGTTTGATTTGTAACTCCTGAAAAAAAAATTTCTTCGAGCGTGAGGTTTGCAGATCTATTTCTGCTGAGCGTAAACTGAGCGCCACCGAGCATGAGATCGTCGATTTGGTATCTGCTGAGCGTAAAGTCGTAGGTTTGTGGCCTCTCGAGCATAAAAGCTACCGAGCACAAAGGCATCCGGGCATAAAACCATAGACTTGTAGCTTGCGAGCGTAAAACCGTAGATCCGTTGCTGTCGAGCGTAGAAAGCTCTTTTAGCGTAGGACCCGCTGAACCGTCTTGCACGAAAATCCTTTCGAATTCGCTGACTGTCCGTCTTTCGAGGGTAGTGGGCTGACGTAGCATCCAATCATAACCAACTATTAATTGCGAGATTTGGTTAGGTTCCCGAGGGGTTCGTTCGAGGATTCGAAGAGTCGACTCGGACTGTATATATACCCCAGGCTTTTGAGAGAACAAAAACTCTTTATCTATCTTCTGCGAGAGAGAGCTTTCGACTGTTCGAGTTTTTCTTCGTTCCTTCTCCGAGTACTTCGAGTCTTCAGAAATAGCGCCGAAACAAACCCCCTCCGCTAAGGGAAAGAGCGTAGGTTCTCCCTCCCGTTCTTCGGTATCGACGAGAGAATCTTCGGTCGGGCAAGGTGAACTTCCCTCTGAGGGGAGTATCCCGCCGACGACTAGCGCACCCGCCCTTAGAGGTAGAACTTTTTGGGATGACACAAACGACGAAAAATCCTTCGCACACGTTGAACGTGACCGCGCTAGGTCGTCTTCTGTGTTGATAGCCTCTTTCGAGGAAGATGATGAACGGAGGCATTTTCATCTTTTACGCCCACATTTCTAATGTGTCAGCGTAAAGACTCCATATTTTTGTAGTTCTGAGCGTAACAGCTCGGGCTACCGAAAATTGGCGTATTTCGTAAAATTTGAATTTTACGCTTGTGGAGGAGACTTCCGGCGTAAAGTGACCAAATTTGTACAATCTTGGCGTAAAGCACAGACTGTCGTTTCCTTGGTCCGTATGCTTGTGCCAGACTTGTAATGACATATCTTCCTTGCATTTTTGCAGTTGATCTGGGTGAGTCTCCATTGGCTGAGGTGATGGGCTCCGCTGCCGGGATGCTGCACTCGAACTATCTGGAGGATCTGTCCCATGTGGCATTTCCTATCTCTGGACCCCAGTATCCTGAGGAAAGGAAGCTTCTGATATCGGCCCAGGGTGAGCGAATGCTGTTGAGTATGATCAATGGCGAACCCTTGGCATGTGTAGATAGGGAGCAGTACATAAAGCCGGCTTTCCTTTTTGGGGACATGATCGATAAACAGTCCCAGACGAAGCCCAAGAGGGAGCCTTGGGTCTTTCCTGCCGGGAATTTGGTCTTGTACCTGCCGACAATGCCGAGGGATTATCCCATCTCGGCCTTCTTCCATGTGACGCATTCCAGGAAGATGTCATGGAAGCTGACTCCTGATCTTCACGGGAAGCCGGGGAAGATCTTTCATCTGAAAGGAGCTGACCAGGGGTCGTTTGTTAGTCGCCCTTCTAGCGTTGTGACGCTGTTCCAGGGGTTGTGCCCGGGTAGTGTCCCGAGTGAAGTTAGCTCGGTGATCCACCCTATCCAGTTGCCGACCTTCTGTAATGACTTTATGGGTCGAGGTGGGGTGTATCCCAAGGAGAATCCTCGGTGTAATGGGTGGATCGCCCCAACGAACTCCCGATGGAGATGCCTAGTTGGCTGGGCCTTGACGCGCTTCCGAAGAGAGCTGGAGGACATTGGACTATATGCCGCCGTGAGTGCGACGAGTGTTGGGTTTCCTCCCAATGCTAATTTGTTTTTGGCGCCGATGGAGCGGTACATTCCGCTCACCGGGACCTTCGCCACTCCACTGGGGGAGTTGGGGTTGGCCCTTCACGAGATGGCAGTTGTTTCGAGACTGCCGATGGGGGATACCCCATATGAAGAGTACGTTTCCACCAACCGGGAGTTGGGGGATTTGGACCCTCGGGTGGTGGAAGTATACCAGGAGCTGATGTGTCAGTACTTCGCGTGCACCGCTTTTTATGACGAGCCCTCTGATTTGGCCCACACCACTAAGTGGATGTCCTATCTCTTCTTCCATCGGGCTAGGGCCGCCAAGTCAGAGAAAGCCTCAGGGGGCAAGAATGAGCCCGTGAACTGCTTGGGCGTCCTCAGTGCCCAGGTCGTCGAGGCTCTTATGGAAGATGCTAAGGCTCCCGATCAGATTCTCGCTGAGAGGGTTGGAAAGTACCCCGAAGGTACCCAGGCCTATAGTTATTTGAGACGCTGTCGTAGGCCTCTGTCTAAGGAAGCCCAGCTGGCTGGTTTCCTTTCCATATGGCTGCGCCGAGTGGTAGTGCCTGGCATCACGTCCGCGGATCACATTCATCGGAACATCCTGTGGCCTGCAGTGCGTCTGGTGTTTGGGGCAAGACTGGGCTTGCTTCCTGCCATGGTGTGCCGTATACAGGCTGGCCTGAGGTCCATGACTGATGGGTTGCTCGTTGATGAAGCTCGACGGAAGAGTTTCCCTAAGGTAGAATTACCATATTTGTACTTAATGGGATGGTTAATTCTCCACAATCCCCGGGTGATATCTCCCGATTCCGGCAGCAGCTCAGGGGGTACATTCCTGCTGAATTACAGGGATTCCCCCTGGAACGTGAATACAGTCTTAGACTGTCGGCTGGTTTTGAACCTCAGCCATGGCTGGAAGATCCTCTGTATTCCCCCTCCTATGTATCGCAACCATTCAGGACCGTGGCTCGAGGATTCAGGTCGAGAGAAGACCGTTCTTTCTCCGGAGGCGTTTAATTGGTTGGTCTGTATTAGACCTTCCCATCTGCTGTATAGGAGCGAAGACCATTGCTTCTTCGAGCCCTACCTGCCTAGTCGGTTCGCCAGGCAGTTCGGGTACGACCAGTTGTATGTGGGCAATGCCGTCACCAGCTTCAGGTCCAGGGGTGGACTCATTGATGGAGCTAGAGGGTGGCGATATTTTATCATGGGTTGTACGGGGGCAATTTTTATCGTGTCGGTCGTTACAACTTCCACGGAGCTGCGCGTCCTTCACTCTTATGCCCAGTTTTATGTGGCGGTTAACACCTTCCACCGCGATTTCGACATGCGTAGAAGCTTCAGGGTGCCTTCTGCCAAGCCCGGGGGAAGGGTCGAAGTCCCTTCGGTTTCTTCTGACGAGGGTGAGGAATCTGGTACTCCGGATGAGCCTCTGGTGCCGTTGCCGAGGTGTGTAGTGCCTCTGCCAGCGGGGGCTCTGGTAGTCTCTTCTGGGAAGCGACGGGCTTCTGCTCCGAAGGAAGCTTCCCTTCGTAAGAGGAGGAAGGAGACGGTTGCTCGTCCTCTCCGCATTCCTGGTATTGAGGCTGCCGGGAGTGAGCCAGCATCTTCTTGTATCAGGGATGATTCTTTGGCTGGAGGTTCCTCGCCTTTTAGAGAGGGACCTTCTACAGTTCTGGCTGGCGGCGCCGGAGAGTCCTCGCTAGAGGCTGCCGTCGCTGCGGCTGCTCCAAGCAGCGGAGCGGGATTGTCTGTGTGGCCCCGGCAGATGGGAGAATCTTTCCTGAGGTCACCAGTAGGCGAAGTTACTTCTGTGTCAGCGAGCGCGCTTAGCGAGACTCTGGCTAACGAACCTCGACCGCGTCTCGGGGAAGGCTTGACCGAACTCTTGGCGATGTCGGTCGGCCCACCTCCTTCTCCAGGTATGACAGTTCGTATCGCGTCATTAAGGCGTGGTTTAGCTACATCGGCTGCAGATGCGTCGTATATGCCGTCAGCTCCGGGTAAATGTCGTTTTGATGTCTCCTCCTAGGAAGATTTCCATTGTGTTGACATTTGCTTTCTTGGCCTCTTTTCAGGGGATGACGTCCACGGGGAGCACGACGTTGAAGCGCCTTCCGGCTCTGCTCCGGTCCCTGGCGATGATGTGGAGGCGCCAGATTTTGAGACAGAAGTGTCTTCGGAGGCTAGCTCGCCCTAAGAGGTTTCGTCGTCTCAAGAGGAGGACGAACCTGTCATCGTGACCTCGCCTGTTGTGAGTATGCCGATGACTTCGATTGTCGCCATTGCACCTTCTTCGGCCGTGCCCCCTGTCGAGGCGTCGGCGGTGGCTACCTCGTCTGCAATTGTGGCCACTCCGGGCGCCCAGTTGGGTCTAGTCGCGTTGATCGAGCAGCATACCAGCCTTGTCTATACTGGCTTAAAAATGATGATACCGATGGTGTTGGCGAAGAACCTTGACTTCGAGCTCCTGAAGAAGACTTCTCAGCTTTCGATCGAGGTTGTCAGGGGGCTTGGCAATCCTGGAGTAGCTGATGCTCTGGAGGCGGTGGTTAATGGTTTAGAGCAACCCATTAACGAATACTTGTAGCGGAATGAGGGCAGCCTTGATGCTGATATCCAGGCTCGATACGACCTCATGACTGAGCGGCTCGCTACAAAGCTTGAAAGCCTAGACAACTCTATCCAGACGCATAAGCTGGAGATGGATAGAAGAAGAGTTGTTGTGGAAGAAGCTCTTGCCGTTGAGATGAAGTGTCGATCCGAGCATGAAGGGAATGCAGCAAGGGCCTCCAAGCTGAGGGAAAAACTTGCTCGGGCAGAGGCGTGGGCTTTCCAGTCGTTGGCAGGTTTGGAGGTAGCGACTGGTCAACTGAGCGAAGCGCGACGGGATCTGGACCGTGCGGAAGCTGCCCGTGCGGGCTGTCTTCGGGCAAGGGCTAATCTGACCCTTACGCATACCCCCGAGGCACGGCTGGAGCAGGCTCGCGCCGATGCCTTGGCCCTTAGGAATGAGAGGATAGTTGCACTGGAGCGGCAGATTCATGGTCTGATTACTCCGCCATCTTGATGTATCTCTTCCTATGTAATTATGCCTTCTTCCGGGTAATGAATAAAAGCGACTCTTTTCTGACTGCTGTGGACCCGTCATTTCGGAATGTAAATGACATTTTTATGTGAGAGTGATATCAGAGGTAGTATGGACCTGATAGACTCTCGATAAACTTCTCTAGCAGGATATATCTATTCAGAGGTCATACAGACATGATAGGATATGACCTAACTAGTTTCTTTTTGGGAGTAGTTTTGTCAGAATTGAGATTCTCGCTATATTCCGCCCGAGCAGGGGGGATTAAGCGTAGTATCTTTTCAGGAATTTGCCGTTGATAGGAGCCATTAATAGGTCTCCGTTGGGCTGGGCTATCTTGTAGGCGCCATTTAACGTTGTCTCGATCACATAAGGGCCTTCCCATTTGGGCTGGAATTTGTCTTTACTTCTGTGAGTTAGGATCATCGGCCTTCTCACGGCTAGAACTAGCTCGCCGACCTTGAACACCCTTTCCTTTATTTTATGGTTGAAAGCCCTGGAAATGCGTGCTTGGTAGAGCGCGATGCACTGTTGAGCTTGGAGGCATTTCTCGTCTAATCCTTCTAGCTCTTGGAGCCTTAACAGGTCATTCTTTTCTCGAGTTAGCTCATTGGTCACGGCTATTCGGAGCGACGGGATCTGGATTTTAACTGGGAGGACTGCTTCGCTCCCGTAAACCAGCGAGAATGGGGTACAGCCTGTCGGTGTCCGTACTGTCGTACGGTATGCCCAGAGACATTCGCCCAGCTTCTCGTGCCAATCCCTTTTGTTCTAAGAGACAAATTTCTTTAAGAGTTTGATAATGGTTTTGTTGAAAGCTTCTGCCAAACCATTAGCAGCTGGATAGTACGCCGTAGAGGCAATATTGTGTATCCGGTTTTTTTATTGCAAAAACGATGAAACGCTTGGCTGATGAACTGGGGCCCATTGTCGTGGATTATCCTCCGGGGTATCCCGAAGCGATAGATGACGTGATGCTTGATGAAGCTGATCACGTTGGACGCCTTTACCTCAGCGAGAGGGATTGCTTCGGCCCATTTGGAAAAGTAGTCCGTGATGGCCAGTATGAACTGGTGACCCCCGGAAGAGGACGGGTGAATAGGACCGATGATATCCATACCCCATGCTTCGAAAGGCCAGGATGCGACCGTAGGATGTAGATGTTCTGCCAGTTGATGTATGAAGTCTGCATGAACCTGACAGGCTCTGCAATGCCTTGCATACCGTATTGCATCTGCGATCATAGTAGGCCAGTAATAGCCCATCCTCCTGATGCGGTCTTGTAGCTTAGGCCCGGGTTGATGCGCTCCGCATACGCCGTCGTGGGCTTCACGGATAATCTGCTGTGCCTCGGCGCCAGAGAGACACCTTAACAACAGTCCATCGTAGGTCCGACGATACAGGTATTATGAAGATGCATCGAAGTAGAAGCGTAACGATCGTCTTTTGATGGATACTGCTTCTTTGGGGTCCTCTGGTAAGATTCCGTATGCCACGAAATCTACGAAGGGACTTATCCAATCCCTTGTAGGAGGATCGGTGTTTACAGTGTAGCTGCGTTCTATGTGACAGCTGTTCTTCACACAGAATAAATCTCTGTTAAGAAGGATTACCGAATCTTGCCTTCTTATAGGGGTAGCTAAGTCTGCAGCTAGGCTGGCCAGGGCATCCGCTTCCAGATTCTGAGATCGAGGTACATGCTCTAGGAAGAACCCTTTGAACGTTATGGCTATCTCGATTGTCGCTCGGTGATAGGGGATGAGGTCTGGATTCCGGACTTCGTATATTCCCCTGACTTGGTTGACTATGAGCAGAGAATCACCGAAAGCTTCCAGGGATTCTACCCCCAGCTCTTTAGCAACTTGGAGCCCGATTAGCAGGGCGTTGTATTCTGCCACATTGTTGGAGCAGGGCTCGCTAAGAGAATATGCTCGGTAAATGACGAGCTGATCCGGAGTAACTAGGACGACTCCCACTCCTAAAATGACGTTTCCCTTAGGGCCGACTCTGGAGGCGCCATCGAAGAATAGTCGCCATACGTCACTTTCTCTTGCAAAATTACATTCTACAACTTCATCGGGGATGTCTTCGTATAGTTTGGAGGTCTCCGGGATTGGATGAGCTGCTAGGAAGTCGGCCAGTGCTTGGCCTTTGATGGACTTTTGTGGGACGTAGACCATGTCATATGGTGTTAGCAGCATCGCCCAAGTTGCGAGTCGGGAGTTAAGGGCACTTGGCTTGCTCATCAGCACCCGAAGAGGGTTGATCCTGGAGATGATATGAATAGTCTGGCCGGTGACATAGTGTCGCATCTTCTGGACAGCGAACATCAGAGCCAAGCATTCCTTCTCCACTGGGTTGTACCGGTGTTCGGCCCCGACCATCATCCTGCTGAGGTAGTAGATAGCCTGTTCATGACCCGCATCGTTCTTCTGTGCAAGGAGAGCTCCTAACGAATGATCCATTGCTCGAACGTACAGCAAGAATGGTTTTCCCATGACGGGAGGCACCAGAACTGGTGGGCTGGTTAGGTAGCGCTTGATATCCCCAAATGCTTGCTGACAGGTTTCGTCCTATATGAAGGACACACCTTTCTTTATGAGGTGAGAGAAGGGCTGACATCTCCCCGAGAGGTTGGATATGAATCGCCGGATGTAAGCCAGACGTCCTTGGAACCCCCTGAGTTCCCTCAGATTATGGGGCGGTCGCATCGCCACCATCGCCTGGACTTTGTCAGGGTCTACTTCGATGCCTTTGGTGGTAATGACAAATCCCAGGAATTTGCCACTGGATACCCCCAGAAAGGACTTTGTAGGGTTCATCTTGAGTTGATTCTGGCGCATTAGCTCGAATACCGCCCTCAGGTCTCGAATGTGATCACCTTTGAGGCAGCTTTTGACAGCTATGTCGTCCACGTAATATTCCACTGTTTTGCGTAACTGCTCACGGAATATGTTACTCATAGCCCGTTGGTATGTAGCCCCGACGTTCTTTAATCCGAAGGGCATGACCGTATAGCAATATACCCCCAGTGGTGTCCGGAAGGCAGTGTGCTTTTCGTCTTTCGGATGCATCTTGATCTGATTGTATCCCGAGAACCCGTCCATAAAAGTCATACGCTCGAAGCCGCAGATGTTGTCGATCATGATGTCCGTGATGGGAAGGGGGAATTCATCTTTGGGGCAGGCCTCATTCAGATCTCGGTAGTCGATGCAGATACGTACCTTCCCATTTTTCTTTATGACTGGGACAACGTTGGCGACCCAGTCGGGATGTTGTTCTTCTCGGATGAAACCGCAGGTTATCAACTTCTTGACTTCGTCCTCTATGGCGTCCATCATATCTGGGCGGAACCGCCGTTGGTGCTGTTTTACCGGCTTCGAATTGGTCAAAATATTGAGCTTATGAGTAGCTACCTTCGGGTCCAGGCCCGGCATATCCTCATAATCCCACGCAAAGACGTCGATATATTCCTTTATCAGCTGTATAATCTCTTCCTTTTTAGCTGGGGGAAGATTGTTACTGACAAATATTGGCTTTGGTGAGAGCTCACCCCCAACGTTGACTTGGATGACTTCGTCCTTGGTGGGAGGTTCTCTCTGCTCGAAGCAGAATTCCCACTGTGTATCCATTTGCTGATCCCAGGGGTCATTCTCGAACGGCTCCGTATCCTGTTCCTCAATTTTTGAGGGATTTGTCATCACCATATTCACTGATCGTGTTTGTTTGAGCGCATCAGGTCAGTCGGAGGGCGACGAGCTGCCCTGGGGAGATGGAAAGGGGTCCTCATCTGGCTTGGAAGTTGCGAGGGAGGTGGCATACCCCAACTCGAGACGAGTTTGTCGATAGCGGGGGTCGCTGCGTGGCGGCGTTCATCTGCCTCTTCCGTAGTTGAGGCCTGGCTTCCGCTTCAAGTCGTAGCCCATGTTTTGCATGATCCTTAGCGCTTGCGAGCTGTATCGGTGGATCTGTATTTTCCCAGTATCGTCATCGAAAGGATCTTCCTGGACAGTCGGTCGATTTCGTATGCGACCAAAGACTATTGAACGCTGACTGCCGCAAGTAGGCGGGACAATGAAGATAGAATCCTCATGTGGTCCATATGTTGTGACGATATTGGATGATGATGCTACTTCCCAGACATACGGACGGTAGGAGTTTATAGCTTCCAAGAATTTTTGAGCCATCGATTCTACCTCGTCATGTGGAATGGGTTCATGTTTCAGAATCTGAGTACCGATGTACCGGAAAAGAGGATGTTTATTATCATCTGGATCTCTGTTCCTGGTTGCATTTACATCAGTCGGCTGCTGGTTGCGCCGAAGGTTGATGACTATGGGTGGAGGCTTCCGGTTCAAAGTGATTACTAGAGGATCACCCCCTTCTCTTGACTTGGTCTTGCTCAGGTGGATAGCCATAGGCTCTATGGCTTTTGGGCGAGCGGTTCGTACTTTCACTCTGATTGACAGTGGTGGTGTGGCAGAGGGCTCTTCGGGCTCCCGGTGGGATTCCTTCTTTGCCTCTCCTGGCACTTCTTCCGTATGGTCATGGGAGTACAACACGGCATCGGAATAATATGATTCTATTCCTTTAAACGGGTTTAGGTCAGCCACCTTCGTTTGTACGGTTCCTTGTGCGTCTACATATTTAAGGCATTGATGTAGGGTTGAAGGAACGATGTTGTGGTCATGAATCCACGGTCTTTCCAGCAAAATGTTGTAGGACACCTCTGAATCGATGACGTAACATGTGGCCACCGATCTAAGGTTGCTGATCTGGGCTCTCAAGCGAATCTTCCCTAATGGTTTACTTCTTCCAGCGTTGAAACCCACGATTGTAGTGGTAGTGTAAGCCAGTTCGCTGGTAGGGATTCTCAGTGGCCTGAGCAGACTGTGAGGGATGATGCTGATCGACGATCCCAGATCTATATGAATCCGGTCGACCTCCATGGAACCGACGTACCCGGTGTAATAGAGGGGCCTGTCATGTCTGTTATATTTTAACAGCATGTCGTCTTGAGTGAAAGTGATATTTGGGACCACCTCCATCACGCTGTGGCATTGAGGGCACGCCACTGGTTCCTCGTCGGGGTACTTGAGCTGGGTCAAGTATACCTCCGCCTGCATCAGTGCTTCACTCAGGGCTAGACGAGTGTCTGGGGAGAGCCTGAGTAGCTCGAAGATGGACAACCTGGCTGGCGTATTGGCCAGTTGGGCCAGGATGTCAAATTTTTACGGCTTCTCTAAACCTTTGCTCGGAATATTTTTCACGGGTTTGTCGAAGCGTACTTCTTTCTGCTTTCCCTTTTCCGTCGGAGTAGGTTTCACAGGGCTGACGTTTGGCATGACGGGACCTTGCTCTGAAGGTTTGGTAGCTGGAGCGTCAGCCGACGCACCTTCCTAATTTGCTCCATCGCCGTCGAGGTAGGCTCTCCCTGAACGGGTTGCGACAAGTACCTCGTCTTCGTCTGATGTAGAAGAAGTTATGACCATGTAGCATGATCTGTATTTGGGGTTCTTCTTGGGGGTAGGCTTGGTTGCCTTGGTCTCTTCCTCGAGATCTGACACCAAATCTGGGTGAACCCACATAATCTCGCCTTGTCGGGTAGTTAGGGGCACCAAGTTGTGATCTTGACCCCTAGCAGGGGGAAGGTTAACGATGTTCATCATTGCCCGGGAGATAGGTGTAACACCATTAGGGACCTTTTGGGGAGGCAGATTGCCAAACTGCAGCGAGATCATGTTGGCCGTGACCGTTTTCTCGGTGTTGTGTAGAGTGATGGCCTTAGCATCGATCAACCCCTGGATCTTCCTTTTTAGTATATAGCACGCCTTTGTCGGGTGGTGTACGTATCTGTGGAAGACGCAGTATTTTGGGTCATCAGTATTGCCGACCTCCTGGGGCCGCCTTAGTTCTGGGAGGGTGATCTTGCCACTTTTGACGAGACATTCGAAGATACTTGGGATATCGTCATCGTCGAAAGAGTAGACTTCGACGGGCCTAGAAGCCCCAGGTTTTGCTTGGGTGGTCGCCGCAATCTTTGGTCTGGCCGTGTTGATTGCCAGGACTTCCTTCCCTTTGGGACCACGAGGATGGTCGCTGCCAGGAGATGACCTCTTGCCTCTGTCAGAGGCGGAGATCATGATGCCATTGTCGCGCACTTTGCGACTGTTGTCTTCGGTGGCTACCGCCGAGATGATGAACGAGGGCCAATCATGGAACTGATATGGTCCTGTGAACACCGAGACCACGGGAAAGAGGTTCTTCCTGCAAATGTCCACCAATGCTGAGTCTGGAACTCCTGGAGGCATCTGTAAGGTGGCCTGACGAAAGCGTTCGATGAAGATGCGAATGTCCTCCTTTTCCTTCTGTTTGACTTCGATGAGCGAGGATATAGACATATCCATTCCTCCCTCGTAGAATCGTGTGAAGAATAGAGCTTTGAAGTCCTCGAAGGAAGTAATACAGTTGTCCGCCAAGCTACGGTACCACTGATAGGCTACTCCTGAGAGATAGCCTTTGAACACCCGAGTGAGGAGGGCATCGTTCCCTTGTAGCAGCACCATCATCATACTGAAATAGTTCATGTACTGACTTGGTGATGTTTTTCCCTCGAACAGAGCCATCGCCTGAGGTTTGTATTTTGGAGGGAAAGGGACCTCTTCCCAGATAGCTGGGTAGGGCTGGTTGATTCCCAGTTTCTTGAGCTGATCTTTGTGCTTCAAGGCGTCGAACTGGGCTTTCAACTCTCGTACTGCCTGCATCAGATTCTCAGTCGGAAGCGGGGCTACGGAGTGGGGCGGAGTCAGTTGTATTGTAGCTCCAGCGGGAGGTAGAGCATTCTCCAAGTGAGGGAGAGGAGGAACTGTTGACTCTTGATCCAGCGTAGGCTCTTGGCTGGGGTTGGATGGTGGTGAGTCCGACCCCACGCGTATCTGAGTCGGCGGGATCGATGCTTGAGCCATGGCAGTTGCATGCTGAGTTAACATCATCTGGTGCATGTTTTTCGTTACAGATTGCATTCGTTTCAGAGATGTCTCCAGTATAGTGATGCGTTGTTCCGTATTCCCTGATGGCGAAGCTTCTTCGCACTCATCTTCAATGGCGTAAGCTCCCATTTCCCTGGGGGTGATTGAGGGATTAGTATAGTCGTTGTAGAAGTCGACTCGATACTTTCTGCCTCTGATTCGGGAATTTGGCGACCCCCGGCGTCGGAATCAGAAGATGACGACGCCGGTTGTCGTGACCTTGCGCGAGTGTTTCGGAACACCCCGGCTTCAACGTCTCTGAAGGGATTAGTAGACCTCCTTCGGCTCGGAAGTCTAGACGGATGATGCCTCGAGCTTGACTCCTCTCCAGGTACGTGTGAAGCCATGTTTACAGACGCATGCGCGGGTTCCTCTTCCTGGAAAGACAGCGAGTAGCCCAATCGGTCGAAAACTGACCGTTTTGCTTTGGAGCAGCAGCAATTAATCACAACTTGATGATTATTACAAAAGTGTCCGCTAGGAGGCGTAATATGCATGTTGGAAGGTCCTCTTTCCTCGTGCCTTCGGATCAGATATTTGCGCAGGTCAGGAGGGTTTCTTTCCGCCGTCTGAGTTCGTTTTACGCCGAAGGACTGTGCCCGGCGTAATCTGGAGATTCGCCCAGTCTGGCGTAAGGCTGGAGAGGCCCTCAGTCGGCCATTGGCTTCTCGCGTAATCCGGAGGGTAGGCAGATTATTCTTTTGCCAGCGTGAAGGCCGAGTAGTCGAGTATTCGCCTGCTTGCTCCCTCTTGCGGAGATCATAGCGCTCAACTGGTTCATTGTAGAGGTCAGATTTTATCTTGCGCGTGGAGCGTGATATGTACTTCTGATTTGGCGTTAAGGCACCATCAGAGGTTTTGTCTGTACCGCGCGCAGCGGGAGACTGATTTCTGTGCGTATAGTACAGTGGATACTCCTGGGTTAGCGCTGAGGCTTTACCAGAAGCTTTGTCTGTACCGCGCATAGCGGGAGACTGATTTCTGCATGTATAGCACAGTAGATACTCCTGGGTTAGCGCTGAGGCTTTTCCAGAAGCTTTGTCTGTACTGCGCATAGCGGGAGACTGATTTCTGTGCGTATAGCGCAGTGGATACTCCTGGGTTAGCGCTGAGGCTTTACCAGAAGCTTTGTCTGTACCGCGCGTAGCGGGAGACTGAATTTTACGTGCGGGGCACGGAGGGAGCGATGCTACCACCTCATTGGTCGGAGAGATCGGAGAGATCGGAGAGTCCACAGGAACAGGGGAGGATGTCTTGGGCATCCAGACTTTGCGTAGCTTCCTATTGTCTTGGACGGAGAGAGAGTGAGAGCTACCCCCAGTCCGAAGCATGTCTTCGTAGGCAGACTGGTCGAAATGAACGACCAGTGTCTTCTTCACGGTTCCTACGGATACCGCATCGTGTTGAGAAATTACTTCCTTGTCAGAAGAGAAAGACGTCCCCAGCAGAGTCGCCATCTTTTTTGCGGTGTTAAAATGAAAGAAATAAAAGTGTATTTCAATGACAGGGTTTATACAAGACCCGTGCCCTTTGGTTTACAAACAAACTTGTACAATTCAATCCTATACGAGGATGTGGGAGTACAATTTATTTAATCTGGGTATAAATTGCTATAGGTGTCTGATCTGCGGTCGATCACTTTAGCCCTTGGACTACACGATGTTGAAGAAGTACCGTGGAAGACAGGATGCAGCTTCGGAGGTTGCAAAGGAGGGTGGAGGCATGATGCTGAAGGTCGTCGCTCCCTATTCCTTGCCTGAGCTCTGTATTCTTCTCTCTCTCTCTATCTCTCCCTCTTGATCTCCGGTTCGATGACCTTGTACGATCTTCAAGTTTTTAGTTTTTTGACCTTGTTCGATTCTTCTTTCAAAGTTTCGACCTTTTTCCCCATTGCTAGGGGTCTCTATTTATAGATTTTTGGTGACAGTGACCACTCAGTTGGTGTAAAAACCGAGGAGTGGATGACACAGTACCCTTTTATAAGACGGTTAAAGTAACCAAAGTCTGCGTATGGATGATCTTTTGAATGAGCGTATGACGCGGGCCCAACTAAGGGGACACAACGCGTACTATTGCTACGAAGATCACGGCGTAAAAGCCACGCAGGTAGGTATCCCTCGTGTAGAAGAGGTGGGCATAAAAGCCAACGTCTGTCACCATGGCATAAAAGCCAAGTAGGCATAGAAGCCAGGTAGGCATAGGAGCCTGACGGCATGGGAGCCGGATGAGCATAGAAGCTGAGGAGGCATAGAAGCCGAGAGAGCATTGAAGCCGAACGGGCGTGGAAGCCGAGAGAGCATAGAAGCTGAACGGGCGTAGGAGCCACTGCGTAATGTGCTGAGTGCTGATGTGGACGTCTTTAGCCGAAATTATGGCTTTTGCAGATATAATCAAATCCCTTGCATTAAATGCAGAGATTTGTCATCATCTTGTGCATTAAATGCGGAGACGTATTTTTGAAGGTCTGCAGCCCTTCTGTGCATCCATCGCGGAGACGTGCCTCGAGGGAAACTGTAACCGTTCTGTGCAATTAGACGTAGAGACGTGCCTCGAGCCCCGTACGAAGTGCAGCCTTTTGACGTTGCAGGCGGTTTGTCTTCTGGGGTTTGTGAAACAGCTCATGTTGGCCTGTGTAAAACAAGGCCGCGTATTCCCTTGTACGCGAAAGAGCGATTTACGTCGGGGGATTTTAGTAAGCGTCGGTTTGGTGATATTTTAACCAAATCCTCTGCATTAAATGCAGAGATCCGCCATCATTACCGAGGGGCGCATCCCGAGTGGTCTGCGATCGTCTCCAGCCGTCGTCTGGGTAGCCGTGCAGCACCTTTTTTTGTCAGGAGTCAGAGGTCAGGTTTACTGCGTGACTGGACAGTTTCTTTTTGGGAAAATGAAGCGTTCCTCGTACGCTTTAACGCTGCTTCGAGTGCGGCTGGGTTTTACGCCATGAAGGCGATGAAGAACCCTGTTTTACGTTGGATGGCTCTGAAGGCCTCTGCTTACGCTGCTCTGCATCAAGATGCTGCGTAGATCTTCCCAGCGTATTTTTCATGCTTCTACAAACGCGGCACGAAAAGTCATCCACGAGATCTCCTTCTCTCCGTGATCAAATTGGAGAGATCGTCGATGCACGTCCCACCAATCGTGTGCGTTGAGGCAGAGCTGTAGTTGGCGCAGGAGACGCGCTTATCTTTGGGGACCTCTAGCAGAGCGAAGTGATCTTCAAGTTCGGCCAACCAATCTAGAGCTACGACTGGGTCCTCAGTCCCGTTGAACGGGGTATTGCAGACTTTCTTGAAGTGGCCAAAGTCGAAGGCAGTCACGTCCCTCGCCCTTGGAATATGCGGCGTCTCTACTTCAAGCACGGGTTATTCCACCGGAGTCGGCGCTCTTGCCGTGGAATGGTTGGAAGCCAAAGTCTGAACGATTTGTTGTAGGGCATCCACCTGCTTCGTTGGACTGAGAATCGTGCTTCTATATTGTCTTGAAACTTGAGCTGACTCTTTTTCGCCCGCTTCTCGGCCCGTTCATAGCGAGCCTCGTCCCTTTGTTGGTTTTCCTCCAACATCTGCAACATTCGTTGGACGGGATCGATGCTTGGCACGGCTCGCTGGCTCTCTGAACTTCCCGAAGTGCCCGAACTACTTTCTTGGCCTTGCTTTTCGTCCGGGTTTTGCGCTGCAGATTGCGCTGGAGCCATTCCTTCAAAAGAAGGTAAATTACATTAGAATCATAATGTATTATGGACTTATTGTATGAACGTATCTCATTTTGGCCTAGCGAGTTCAAGAGTTCGCACAGGAATTTGATCGTTAAAGGAACTTTTCCAGCACGAAGTCTAAGGAACTTTGAATCTGTGCTCTGATACCACTATGTCACGACCCGATTCCATAGAATCGTTGGGGCGTCCCCCGAATCGTGATGCCGTGCGGGCCTGGAGTTGCGCCCGCACAAGGCTAAAGTATTTTGCATAGCAAGCACATATTCAGAGTACGCAGATAAATTAAAACACAGATTTGAAACATGGAAAAGTTCTCTTTATTGATAATGAACATCTATTACAAACTCTTGAACGAGTTAGCTAATATGCCGAACGGCTTACAAAAGAGATGACTCAAAATGAGATAGCAGTCCTGTACATTATATCCCTTTACTAAACTTCAAAAGATATAAACCTCCTGGCTGGAGGATAGCTTTGCCACGGAGCTGCATTTGTGTATGAAGAGTTACAGGCTCCGGTCTTCAAAATACTTCAAGGGCGCGGTAAAGATGCGCCAACAGCTGGACTGGATCGGAAAGACGACTTCGCTCCTCGCTCGGTTCGTCTTGGTGTGGAGAACCTGTTTCAACGAGGGTCAGCATATCAAAACATACTGGTGAAGGTGAGCTAGCCTGACTTTACCAATCAATACGTTGTTTAATGAAAGCATGGATATTTGTTGGTTTCTATCTTGCCTTAGTTCATTTTTAAGTAAGCAGCATATAGAATTATACTGAAATGAACGTGCCACCGTTCGGTGGATTTTACCTGCCCGTCTGAATTACCTGCACAATACTTACCATGCCTTCCCTGCCACGAAGACACAAGTTAGTTTGCAACAGGTTTAAATATACAATAGATCACTGGCGTATGCCATAAGGGACACTAGTCATAGGCGAGAATGGCTTATAGCGAAAGTACAGTGGGTGCTACAAGCCACTCCGTCTAGTACAGTTGACTATACAGTAGGGTTCCGTCCGGACCGGATCGGTGCCAGTGCCCCAGCGACCGTCCACAGGAACTAGTTACCTTGTGCACAAGTTGTCCGTGATCGAACAGTATGTTTACTAAGTTAACAGTTCATACAGTTGAGGCAACAGTAGTACGGTACAGTCAGTAATGCATGATTCATTTAACATAGCCTTATTGAACAGTTTATCGCATACAAGATATTTCATACTTAGCACGATTTATAGAACAGTTATAAACGAACAAGCATGCAGTTCAGTATCCATTCAGGAAGTTATATTGACAAGCATACGGAACCAAGTCTATTCTCTTTTATCTTGGTTTCTTTTATTATTACTTGGTATCATTTGATCGGGGCGAAGGAATGCAAGTGTTTTAGCTGTGAAGCTTGGAAGCAGGGCTAGCTAATCGGGTTGGTAGCCACTCACTTAGATTATTTGAAGGGAGATGGAAAGAGGCGCTTCACGACTCCGCTCGCAAGCCGCCTACTGCTCGCTCACCTGCACACGAACAGCTCGATTAATATTCTTTCCTCTCTTTCCAATCTCGGAATAGAAGTGCAAGTCAATGAACGAAAACAATGAAGACCATCGAAATCGTTCAAGGAAAATAAGCAAATCCCAAAACCAACTCAAAGCACGAAAGCAACAAGCGACATCGAAAACCGAGGCATAAAAGATAGCAGCGGAGAGGTCCCTCCTGACTCTGCCGCTAAGCCGATCCTTGGGGCGCAGTCCACTGAATATGGGAATCGATTTCGAAGAAACAAATACATAACGAGGACTTGTTCTTAATTCAATCTATCCCGATCGAACGATACCGACTTATGTTTCTTAGCCGCGATCTCCGCACCGGGAGAACGGGGCGCTACAGTAACAACTCTAACCATCGCCGCTGCCTCATGTTGAGCTCCTTCTATGTGAACAAATACTTTAAGCTCTTATGATCTGTGAATATCACTACTCGCTTCCTATATAAGTAATGCTTCCACAGCTTAAGAGCAAAAGTAATCGCAACAAACTCCAAGTCATGGGTAGGGTAATTCTACTCGTGCGGGCGTAATTGTCTAGAAGCCTATGCAATCACCTTCCCATTTTGCTGTAACACACATCCCAAACCCTTACCCGATGCATCATTGTAGATGGTAAAACCTCATATCCCCGATGTCAATGTCAATATTGGAGCTGTAGTCAACCTCTTCCTTAGTTCCTCGAATATGGCCTTGCGGCCTAATAGTCCTCTGTCCAAATAAACTCTACGTCATTCCGAGTCAACCTAGTTATCGGCTCTGCGATCCTAGAAAAATCTAGAGAAAATCTTCGATAGTAGCATGCCAATCCAAGAAAACTCCTGATCTCTGTCACTGAGCTCGGGGTAGACCATGACTCAACTGCAGATATCTTTTTTGGGTCCACTGATATCCCATCTCCTGTAATCACATGCCCGAGGAATTCAACCTTATCAAGGAAGAACTCACACTTCAAAAGCTTGCCATAAAGCTTTTCCTTCCCGAGGGACTCTAAAACTATCCTAAAGTGTTTCTCATGCTCCTCTAGGGTCTTCGAATATATCAAAATATCATCAATGAATACCACCACAAACTGATCAAGGTACTGATTAAACACCTTATTCATCAGGTTCATGAATACCGCAAGGGCATTAGTCAACCCAAACGGCATCACCAAAAACTCGCACTGTCCATAATGAGTCATGAAAGTTGTCTTCGGTATGTCCTCCTTCTTCACTTTTACCTGGTGGAACCCCGATCTCAAATCTATCTTAGAGATTACTTTTGCCCCGCTTAGTTGATCAAACAAATCATTAATCCATGAAAACGGGTATTTATTCTTGATAGTGAGGTTATTGAGTGCCCTGTAGTCGATACACATACGTACCGACCCATCCTTCTTCGGTATAAATAATATCGGAATACCCCATGGTGATAAACTGGAATGGATAAAGCCCATGCCCTGCAACTGATCCACTTGCTTCTTTAACTCCGCTAGTTCGCTATTGTTCAATCTATAGATGTGCTGTGATATCGGCTCTGTGCCTGGCACCAAATCTATAGAGAACTCCACATCTCTGTCTGGTGACAACCCCGGTAACTCCTCTGGAAATACGTCCATGAACTCTATAATCAATGGATGTGGTGGCTCCTGCTCTTCTACCATAGCTCCACAGTAGACTCCCTTGTCATGCTCCGCTGCTCCTCTGGCGAACTGAAAGTCTGGCTCTCCTGGCGGCTAAAATATTACTCTGCCTCCATGACAATGGATAGTAGCATAGTGCTTACTCAACCAATCCATCCCGAGTACTATATCATAACTCGGAAGTGGCATTACGAGTAGACACGCGCTCAACTCTCGGCCTCCTAAAGAAACTTTTCTATCCTTGCAAACTTCACTGACCAGGATTATGCCACACCCGGTCGCCAATGGTTCAGACTCCAAATAATGTTTCAAAGTAAAAGATACAGAAACAAAACTGTGCGAAGCACTAGAATCAAATAAAGCATGCGCTGAAAAAGAATTAAAATAAACTGAACCTGAGATAACCTCACCAACTGGCTCCTCCTCCTCGACGGTCAGGGCAAAAGCTTGCCCCTGTCGCTGAGCACCTCTCTGCTGCTGGTGGTGCTAAGTAAACTTCTGCCGTTGTGGTGGTAGGGGAGGTCCTCGTTGCTGTTCCGTCGGGTACCACTTTGGAATCCTCTGAATAGGTGCTGCACCCTGGCCTGCTCTAACGTGAGCTATAATGCAATCTCATAAATGATGTCTTGCCTACCCGTAATAGAGGTACACTCCAAGCCTTTTTTTTGAGACCTCCTATGTATGTCCAACCTTCCTACAGTGAGTACACTGCGGGGCCTGTCATGCGGGTCTTGGGGCCTAATGTGCCTGCTGCATTGTTGGCCTGAATGGTGCCTGAAAATGTTATCTCGGCTGCTGCTGATAGAAGGGCCTATGCTACTGCTGTAAGTAGGGCCGCTTCGCCGGGCCCGTACTAGTACTGGCTTCTTTGTACCTCGGCCTCTTGAAGCCAAGCTCCAGATCATCCTCCGCCAGCTGTGCCTGCCTCATAATCTCCTCATAAGTAGTGGTGTGCTCTCCCTTGGTGTGAGACTTAATCTCACTGTTCAGGCCCTTCCTAAATTTTATAGCCTTTGTCCTGGGGTTCTGCCCCTCAACAAACCACCCTAATTTGCAATACTCGACAGCATACTCGTCCACCATCATGTTTTCCTGGACGAGGTACTTGAACTGACTTTCCAGTGATGTCAGAGCCACATTGGGGAAGAACTTTCCTTGAAGATTTGCTTAAAGGCCTCCCAGGAAAGTCTCGGCACTTTGACCCTCTGATCGATCCTGAACCAGGTCAAGGCTATGTCATGCATCATACTTCATGCCTCCTCTATCTGCAAAGCCTTAGGAATCTGTGCTAGCAACAGGTTCCTTTCGATATCCTCTATCCAACCGTCCGTGTAGATAATCCCTCAGTACCTCTGAACTCCTTAGACCCTATTCTCTTGAAGTCTACTATGGTGCCTAGCCTTGGTAGCTGCGGGATCTGCGGAGGTAAGACTTCCTGTGGCTGGACCGCTGCAACTCTCTCAACAACGTCTAGTGCTAACTGATGGGCATGCTCATTGCCCTATCGCATCACCTCCGACTGTCACTGCTGGGCCTCCATTTGAGCCTTCTGTGCCTTCATCATCTTATGAAAGAAGGCGAACATCTGTGCTGGATCAATGGCTGGTAGTGGAGTTGGTAGCTCCTCCGATGCAGAAGGCACTATCCTTCGTGAAGTTGCATATAAGAACCTCTGGATTAGAGGTGGAGCATCCCCCAAAAGTTGCGGCTGAGACGCCCACCTGGACTACTGAAATGACCCTCTGAACTGGAGCTGATAGAGATAGGACTGCTGTTGCTGGCCCTCCTCGGAGGTGGTGAGATGACCAACCTCGAAAAAACCATACCAGAGCGCTGAGATCGAGTCTTCAACGGCATCCTAAAGACATATTGAAGCAAAGAAATCAATATTGATTAAGATATGATATCATCAAAGAATGACAGATTTATTCAAAGTAAAGCAAGCATTCAAATATATAAGGGTAGCAAAAGCAGGTATTTGAAAGTGTTTCCTAGTTGTGATTGAGTATACTCTTAATCTATATCCTATATCTTAAAATAGGCTCGTAATAGTACAATTAAGTCATTGCACCACAACGAAATTGCTCTATTGCGACTCTTGACCTGCATGGGCCACCACTAAAAATGTGTCAAGACCCGCACTCGGAATAAGGGTACGAGTGGTGAACTATGCCCAGCCTTTGTCGTATAAACGACATAGAACGCTATTCTATGCCACAACACTATCTAACATAACACATAATATAATGATACCTGTCAATATTATTTCATCTCCGAACGGAGGAATAATATAATGACATCATAATATATATATATATATATATATATATATATATATATATATATATATATATATATATATATATATATATATATATATATATATACTCAATCTCCAATAAACTAGAGGAAAAAATAGCACGATATGGAATAGAACTAAAAAGAGTACAAGTGACAAAACAGTCACAAAGCCAAGTCTAAACTACACAATCTCACAAAAGGATAATACATGTCAAAAGAGTCTAGGTAATCAAATATATCTTATAATAACATCTAAGAATCCACAACTGATGGTACTACAACAATAAGCTCTACGGGCATAGGTTCAACTAGCTCATCCTCCTGCGGTCCATAGTGCGTAGGACACCAGTCCTCTAATGAATTATCTGAAAAATTATATCCAAATCAGGATGGAGCGAATACAACCCAATAGCAATTCCATTAATTGACAGACACTATGAAACAATAATAGTAACGACAATAAACGATGGAAAATATCTAGAATATAACTAAGTATGGTAAAGAGATATCATGGGAATAATATAAATATACTAAGAGCAACTGAGAAAGAAATCATAAAGTAATAAACCGAGATAAGGAAAAGTAATACTAAACTTGTGCCTTGAAACATTAGCAAGATATGTGATCGGTTTGGGCCTAGGACGGTCTATAATCATAAAGGAGACTAGTATGACTACACGTGTGTTGTATGGTCCACTAGCTATCACGGACTATCACATAAATATATCATGGTTTGAAAGGTATGATCATATATCCATTAATACTTCCCCAAACCTCTGACTAGTACACAGATCTAAATTATGACACGTTCTGACACGGTATCACTATGTGCGGTCTGTAAAATCATGCATACCGATCACGGTCTAGTCAAATAATCACAAAGTAAAAGTGATCACGGAGAAGAAAATCTTATGACGGGGATCCATGTATACTAATATGTGTAACATCGTGTCAGGAATCAAATAAAGCAATACTAAAAGAAAATAACATAAAGACGATCAAATAAGGAAACCACTGGAGATGTACCTCGCCTCTATCCAGAACAAAAGTTGTCACTCGGTGTCCGAGCTGGTGTCACACACACCTAGATATGAAGGACATGTTAATTTTGGGCGTAATAAAGTAATAAATGAGCTAAAGGATGCAAGAAGGATGCTTTTCTAGGTCATCACTAGTCCATACTAGGTATTAGGTCTACTAAGGTTATTACCTAGCCTTGGGTTAAAACCTTAACTGATACATCAATACTAAACCAATCTTACACTAACTAAGGACACTAACTAATACTATCACTATCAGTTATAAATAAATGATGCTACTAACTCAACTAACTAATTAATTACTAATAGACAAACTAGTCGCTTACTTAACTATAGATATAAACATATTAATAAAGCTACTAAGACCTACTAACTTACCCAACTAACTTATACCAGCTATTACCTAACATTCCAATATTTGTTAACTAACAACTAGATATTAGTTCACTTCTGATCATCACTGACTGGTACTCAGCAACATTCCAACTGATACTTTAAAATCAGTAATTGATACTACTAAACTAACATATACTATATATATAATAGCTAATAGCTAACTGGTAACATATAATACACTAGCTGCTACTAGGGTGATTGGGTACTCATACCTCCAAAAAATACCCGAGCCCCAAGTCCTAATTACAATGGACTGGAACTATGACTAATGCATCCTTATTTGGATACCAAACCTTAACTTTATTTCCTACACACAATACACACGGGAACACATAGTTAAAAGATACATATCTCAAGTTCACTAATACACAGAACCTCCTACATCTATATACACTCACAACTATACCTAGTTACTACTCATCACCAGGTATTATCATCTGTTACTCAACCAGAGCATCTAAATAATTAAGGTGTGAAACTATATTACTACTCACCTGGAATTGAACCATCCTCTCTTAATCCCAACCCGCAGCAATGGCTATAACCACCAATGCCTGCACAATGCTAACCCCGAGCTTTTACTAATGTACAAGTATGCACTTACCTGTACATAAAGCCTACAACCTAATACTGCAGAATATATTTTCTGCATATACAAATCTGGGAATTAAACTAATTTAGGCAATCAAGCATATAATCAAACACTTGTGGTGTACAAGCTAGGATACACTATGATACGTACCCAATTGAGAGTATAAAGTCACAAAACATCACAACAAACATTCCTACATATCATATACTCTAATTCCTAACGAATGCAACTTGTTACAATAGAAATTAAGAAGTAATTGTACAAAACACCCAAAATAAGCCCCGTATCACTCCGTATCGTAAAATACTATGATACGGTTTACACGTATCCATTTGTGAACACGTATCTAGTATCCCAACCCCGATCTAAGTTTAATTAGATTAAATTAGTGTCAAGACAAACACTTGATGTGTTAATCCCGTAATTTCCGCAAAATTAATATAAAAACCTATGTAGAGACCATAATACTCAACCAAAATAACTATAAATTGTTCCTAATGGTAGCCCTATGCCATATGGTGGTTCCTAGAGGTCAAATGCATAATTTGGAAGCTACAATGAGAGAGAATTCAGAAATTACCAATTAAAAGATGGATTTTCAATAAAAATCAAAATAGACATGATCCGGACATGATCTCTCCGCTACGACTCCTCCTCCTTGTGCTCCTTACTTCTCCAAGCTCCAAGCTCCTTGTGGAATGAGAATAAGAGGGAATGAACGTGAATTTAGAGAAAATTAATGGAGAGAATATGGAAAAATTGGGGATCTAGAATTTGGATCCAAAATAAATGCAAACGAGGAGAGAGAGAGAGAGAGAGAGAGAGAGAGAGAGAGAGAGAGAGAAGATCCCCCCTCTATTTGGCCGGCCCCCTTCCCCTTTTCCAAGTAATGTCTAATGTCTAGGATGCCCCTACTCATCTAATTATGAAGAGGATTATTGAAGGACTATTTTCGAAAGTCTCTAAATAAGTCAAATTAAGTCTAACCCTTCTAATTTATTAGTGGAATGGACTATTGGGCTTGGGTCCATGTTGGGCTCACTAATTGTCATGACAATTCTAGTTGGGCCTACAAGTGTTAAGTCTAATTAATAGGCTAGTCCTCTAACTAAGAATAAATGGTACAATGCTCTAAATAAATATATGTCACTATAATAAATAATAACTAACACAACCATTAAATAATATTTTAGCACTCTAATATTAATATAATAATCCCAAAATTAAATCACTCCAAATTACCAAACTACCCCTAGTTAAAAAAGTGAGGGTGATAGTATTGGTGGTCCCAGTTATGAAAAAACCCTTTTTCTTTATGTGCGAGCCATGGATCACTCTCTCAGTGCTCTGCTAGCCCAAAAGAGTGACATAGGGCACGAGTAGGCCATCTACTACCTTAGTAGGATGATGGTTGGAGCGAAGCACAGATACAACCCTATTGAGAAAGAATGTCTAACTCTGGTCTATGATATTCAGAAGACCCGACATTATGTGGCAGGACAAATAATCCATGTGATTTTGTGAGTCAATCCTCTCAGGGTGCTCATGACTAAACTCGGGGAACTCAACTCCTGCCTGGCTACATGGGCAATACTATTGTCACCATACGACATGGCATTTGTTTCACAAAAAGCTGTCAAGGGACAAGCATTAGGTGACTTCCTGGCCGCCCACCCGGTACCAGAAACTTTAAAACTCTACGAGGAGATCCCCGACGAAGTCACAGACTCCAACACCGTGACGAGCGTAGAAGCCATTTGGCGAATGTTCTTCGACGATTCTTCGAGAAAATGGCCCAAAGGCGATATCGTCGCTAAAGTCGGGATAGTGTTGATCTCCCCATCCCCATACAATCTCGTCATCAACCGCACCTACTCTCTCACCGAGCCGTGCTCCAATAATGTGGCAGAGTATAACGCTCTCGTTATTGGGCTTCAACTTGCCAAACAAGTAAGAGTGGACTACCTAGAAGCCTACATCGACTCTAAGCTGATAGTCAATCAGGTCCGGGGCGAGTACGAAGTCCGAAATGAAGACCTACCCCCTACAACCAAGCCACACTAGGCATAATCTCCACCTTTGAGGGGTTCTTCATAGAGCACGTCCCCCGACTGCAAATTATCGAGGCTGATGCCCTTGCCGGTCTCGCTGCTTCCTTGGCAGTCCCAGCCAAATCTTATCAGTTGGTCATAGTGGTGGGCCAAGAACTGGTCTGCCAAAAAAAAAAAACCTCTGCATGTGCCTGAGCTACTTAGCAGAGGTGGACGTCGGCATCCAAAACTGGAGGCTATCCTTCATCGACTATACAGTCTATAGAATCCTCCCTGAAGACCCGAAGGATGCTACTTCCATCAGAAGACGTTACCTCCGATTCTACTTTGACACGGCTACTAAAATGTTGTATCGTTATTCGTATGATGGACTTCTGCTACGGTGCCTATCGGATACAGAAGCTAAACAGGTACTTCAGGAAACCCATGATGGCGTCTGTGGTGCCCACCAACCTGGTCCTAAGCTACATAATCGTCTCAGGCGTTTGGGCTATTACTGGCCAACGATGGTAGCAGATGCTGTCAATTATGCAAATAAGTGCCAAGCGTGCCAAATCAATGCTGTAATTGCCATATTTCTAGATAAGGGTATTTTTGTCATTTTGTATATTATTTATTTCTTTGTGATTAATATTTATTCATTGTGCTAATAATTAATATTTGTTCTTGAGCTATTTATTTATTTTATAGTTAGTGGGCTAGCATAATTATTTGAACTTGACACTAGTGGACCTAATTAGAATTTGTCATGACATATTGAACCCAACATTTGGGCTAGGCCATTAGACTCATCCCTCTTGACTAATTATGTGACTTAATTAAATCTTCATTAGGAAAAAAATCTTCCTCCTTAATTAAATTCTTCATGACAACCCTCAAGGGGTATTTTAGACATTATACATTGCTTGGGAGAGGGGCAAGGGGCCGGCTACTACATAGAGGGGGTTCTCTCTCTTTCTCTCTCTCTCTCTCTCCACTTTATTTTATTTCAATTCTAGATCCCCAATTTAGTTCATCCCTAAATTGACTCATCCCTCCAGCAAATTCAACCAAATTCACACATATTTTCTCTTATTTTCACCATCTATATTTTCACCATCTAAGAAGCATTGGATCTTAAATTGCAAGAAGCACTTAAATATAGAGAAATTGGCAAGAATATTATGTTCTAAATTGTGTCCATTGAATATTTCATTGGAAATAAATCTCCCAATAGGTAAATTTAGAATTTACCCCTCAATTTAGACTCTAATTCATGCATTTAACCATTAGGAATCATTCCTTGGCTTAGGACTACCCATAAGATCAAGAACTAGGTTCATATAACTTGTATTATGGAATATACATGGGGTTTTGCGTCTAATTAAGGAGAATTACGAGATTGATACATCAAGTATATGTCATGAGACCAATTGGGACTAGCTATGTGTCCATAATTGGATATGAGTAGGCCGTATTATGATACGGTGTGATACTTTACGATACATGACTCATTTTGGATAATTTATGTAATTACTTTTTAACTCTTATTATAACTAGTTATATTAGTCATATAATGATGTATTTGGTGTGAATATATGGTAATTGATGTATATTAGGGGTTTTTGATACTTCATTAGAGAGCGTATCATGGGTATCCTAGTTGTGCACCCTAAGTGTTTGAAGTATTGACTAATAGTGTATCATTTATGATATATAAATAAGTATAATTATATTGTTGTATTAGTTATGATACATATATGTGTGTATATATATACATTAGTATGTGGTAGGGGCTTGGTAGCTATTGGCTATGTTGCAGTGGGAGTTCAACTCACAGTTCTTGTGGATGGCTCAAGTAGAGGTGTGAATATGCATCTGGCACATTTGTGCAGTTGGAGTTCTGTGTGCAGTGCAGGGTAGGCTTGGGATTAAGGAGCAACCATTTATGTAATATCATAGTGTTGATCAGACCTGTGCAGGATTTGGGGATAATCAGGTTCCAGGCAATGTAGGAAGGAAGGATAACTGAGGGTAAGTTTGATAACTAGGTGTAGAGGTGTGTTTCCAGGTTACAACACAGAGGGAATTGTGTGAGGTTTAGAGTGGCTGTGAGGTACAACAGTACTTGGTGACTGTAGGGAGATGCACCTATGGCAATTAGGACTGATTCAGTTGCATGTGTGGAGGAAGGCGGAATTGATTACTGAGATGGATGAAACTTAGCTCTGTGCAGGAATTGGTAGTACCTTGGTTCAGTTCACCTGGGAATTAACTGAGAGTTAGAACAACAGTGAGCATTTCAAATTGTGCACTACTAAGCTTCTAGAGCAGATAATCCATCTTGCTGATATTGTGTTCCAGGTATGGAGTACACTGAACTGGAGCAAAACTTGATGTGAGGGGAGGAAGAGTAAGGTAGGGATCTTGAGTATGGGTGAGGTCTATGGTTAGTGTTGGATGTTGGGGTTAGCTGTATATTATAAGTCAGAGTTAGCACCTTAGTTATCTATGTTAGTTAGTATATCAGTTAGTGTATTAGTTAGTTAAGTTAGTATTAGCTGATAGTTAGTTCAGTTAGTAAGTTAGTGTAGTAGTGATGTCAATTAGAGTATTAGATACAAGTTAGTGTATATTAGTTAGCAATATAGGGTAAGATAAGTTATGTGTTGGTACATTAGAATATCAGTTATTGGTGTATCAGTCAGATGCAGTAGAGTGATATTCAGATACCAGATGTTAAAGGATATTAGTACTGGGAGAGGACTGATACTAGAGTATCAGTGCACTATGTTACAAGTGCATATCTGATTTGGAAGTCAGTAGCATCAACCTGGAGTGAGTGTCCCTTAGTATCAGTCTTGGTTGATATCAGTTGTGTTAGTTAGTGTTAAGTTGGTATATGTTAGTATCAGATAAGCTAAAGCTAAGTTAGTATCAGTTACTAGTGATTGGTAGTTGGAGTTAAGTAGATTAGAGTATCAGTTATCAGTTAGATTTCAGTTAGATATATATGTTCTTATTAGTTATAGAAGTGGTTAGTTAATATCAAGGGTATATGTTAGTTATTAGATTAGTATAATCAGTCAAGGATAGAGTATCAATTATGAAGTTAGTTAGTGTTAGTTTGAGTATCATTAGTAATATGTTTTATAGTTAAGTTGTATCAGTGGTAAGTAGTATATGTGTTCAAATGCTAGTTAATGATTAGTTTCAGTTTGTACAAGTAGATCTGTTAGTTAGTAAGTAGTGTATGTCAGTTGTTATTATTAGTTAGTGAATGTCAGACATTAGTTAGTATATCAATTAGTTATTATTAGTATGTTAATGTTAAGTTGTTAATAATAGCTAAGGTATTGGTCAAAGGGGTTATGTACTAGTATTAGAGCTAAGGCATTGACTAGTACTAACTAGTGTTGACTTAGAAATATGAGTAATGACCTAATATAGCTATTATAAGCTAGTGTTAGCTAGTTAGTGACCAATATGAACCAATTAACTTAGTATGGATCTAAAAACTTGTATACGACCTAGTTTGACTAGTGTGACCTAGGAATGACCTAGAAATCATATTAGTGCATTATTTAACTTTTTTCTCATTCATTAAACCCATTGACATGATATTTATATATAGGTGTGTGACACCAGCTCGGATACCGAGTTATATCTTTTTCTCAGGACCAGAGACGAGTACATTCTCTAATAGTTTCTATTATTTAATAATTTTTATAATTCAAGTATTTAAAAATATTACATCTGATTCTTGATACGATGGTACACGAATTGGTATTGACATTAGATCTTCAGTCATGAGATGTTATCTTGATTTATCGCAATGATATCGAATACTGCTCCTTGTTTAGTATTAGATAACATTGGATAATATTGGTTAACATTGGATATGTTTGCTAGTAATATGTCATGGTTGGATCCATTGTATCAGTCGGGGCGGGGGAAGTACTAGCTAGATATGTGATTAATAACTATCGGCAAGTAGTATAAATTATCAACAACTAGCTAATCATGCACTTCACGTATGGTTGAGCTAGTTTTTTCTTAGTGTAAATCATTGAATCTCCCAAGCCGATTACATATCTATTTAGTATTTCAAAATACATTGTATGTTGTAGTTTGGTATTTAGTTCATAGATTACATTGCCTTGTATCTGATATTATAGTACCTTCTTTTTTATTTCATATATGCATTGGCTATACCCTATTGCTTACATTGTTTGTCTTCCTTTCCTATTGCCATTGCATCAGTTTATTATCTTTTAACATATATAGTATCCTCTATTTACTGTTTTATAGTCTTTGTCAATTAATTAGAACTGCTATTGGGTTGTACTTCGCTCTAATCCTGACTGAATATATTTTTTAGACGATGACTTAGAGGACTGGTGTTCCACACACTATGGACTACAAGGGGGGATAACAACCATGGGTCATAACACTCAAGAGTGATTGCCGGAAGGTCTAGCCGAAATCACTAGTTATCATAGTTAGTTCTATTAGCATTTTGGTACCGGATTTATTTTTGGCTTATAGTTGAGACTTGGATATTGTTTCTATTTGTTGTTGTTGTTATTGTTTAGACTTCTTAGTTATGTTAGACTTCTTTGATACCTTATCGTACTTTATATTTATGATTGAGTATTGTGTTGCATTAATTATATTGTCCTCCTTCTTGGAGTTGAGATATTATTGACAAATTTATACATTATAGTGAGATGATTAGATAATATAGTTGACCTACACAACGTTCTATCGCCGATGCTGCGGTATATGATGGATGTACCCACGCACTTGTGCCCCTTTACCGGGTATGGGTCGTGACTCATGCTGACTTCATCCACTAACCCTTAGAGTTCCTACACCCGACCATTGTATCTTGGCCGTTCAAAGCCTTGGGGATGGACATTATTGAACCAATTAGTCCACCTTTGTCGAAGGGACATCGGTTCATCTTGGCCATCACCGACTACTTTTCTAAGTGGGCAGAAGCTATTCTGCTCGTTGAAGTCAAGACGTCAAACATGATCAAATTTGTCAAGTATCACGTCATAGCTTTGTCAAGTATCACGTCATATATCGCTTCGACTTGCCAGTGAGGATCATCAACGACAATGGTCCACAGTTTGCAAGACATGCTTTCTACTGGTTATGTGATAAGAACCAAATTCAGAATGTAGCATCAACTTCCTACAATCCAGCAGCAAATGGTCTGGCTGAGGTGTTCAACAAAACCATTATCAAGCTCCTCAAAAAGTTTGTGTCATCTAACAAGTACTACTGGAATAAGAAGCTGGGTGAATCTCTCTGGATCTACCACACAACAGTATGGATGCCAACTGGTAGCATGCCATTCTTCTTGGTCTATGGGAGTAAAGCGATCCTCCCCCTCGAGGTCCAAATTCTCTCGCTCTGAGTGACTCTCTACAATCGGCTAACCGTCAACGACAATCACTGTCGAAGGCTACAAGAGTTAGAAGCTCTCGACGAGAAATACCTCTTAGCTCAACAGCACATTGAGCTGTACCAAGAGCGCCTCTCAGGAGCCTTCAACAAATGGGTTAAGAAGAGGACCTACCAAGTAGGTGACATCGTCCTGACAGTAAGAAGGCCGATGGTTATGACCCATAAGATGGCCGGCAAGTTTCAACCCAAATGGGAAGGCCCGTTCATCGTAGAATATGTATTCTCCAATGACGCCTACTGTCACGACCCGCACCCGGGTTTTGGGCATGAGTCATGGGTACGTCCATCCTACGCCACAGCATCGGCGGTAGAACGCTGTCTAGGTCTCAATAATACTATCTAAACATAACTCATAACCTGTCAATGATATCAACTCCATAAGGAGGACAACAAAACAAATATCTCTCAATAGCTCATAATGTATACTCAATCACAATAACTATAAGAATGAATGGCACGATAAAAGATAAGAAAGAATGACATAGTCAAACACAATATCTCAAAATAGAGATAAACCACAGTCTAGCCGTCCAACATAAAAAAAAAATCTCCACAAGTCTCAATTTGAACTTAACATAAGTCTCAAAATAAACTAAAATGCATAAAATAAATGCTATCTAGATAGCTGCAGGTAGTGTCTCCTCAAAGGGAAGGGACTCCTCTAAGATCTCTGGTGTGTAGTCTGCATCTATACCTGGTCCATAGTGTGTAGGACAGAAGTCCTCAAGATCCTCTGGAAAAAATATCCAGGTCAGGATTGGAGTGAAGTACAAGCACTAACAGCAGTTCTATGTATATTGACAAAATCTATAATACAGTGTAAAGAAATACAAGATGGATATAAATACTGGCAATAAGAAATACTGGAGATAATAAAATACTGGAGCACATGTCATCATCAATGGTACACTAGAAATGAACATAAATACAAGTGCATGCTAGAACAATAAACTAGAATATAAGTGAATGTTAGAACAATAACTAGAATATAGGAAAATGCTAGATCAATAAACTAGAAATACATGTATAGACTAACTAGCTAAGTGTGTGAAACATCAGTATATCGTGTGATCGACTTGGGACTGATCAGGCTTGCTATGTATGACTAGCTATGATTCATGTAAGGTCAAGCAAACCATCCGGATATCTATGATGCAAGCAATAGTCAGGCTAATCATACATAACATGCTATGAGGCATATAATGGTCAGGCTGCACCGACGTGAGGTATGGGTGAGCTATGATGCATGTAGAGTTGGGTATGATCACATACTAATATCTTTCCATCCCCAGCTAGCACGATGGATCCCAATCATGACTCCTCGTAACAGGTCTCAATGATGCCAACTCGTGTATACATAGTGTCAGAATTATGTACGCTATACAACTAGAATCATAGAGATAATCAACATAATAAAAATTGTGAGAGAATGTACTCGCTTGTGGTCCTCTGCTGGAAATACCAATGCATGTTTGTGAGGTTTTGTCTGAATAATCCAACAGTCCTATAGACATTATTTAATAATAATACAGAATCAGTCGATACACTAACATGCACACAATCATAAGTATACTGAACTCAGAGACTACGCTAGAGGGGCTACTTGTCATCTAACAGGGTCAAGTGTGCGTCTAGCTTCACGGGTGTCACGTCCTCAAATACTGTGCATAATCATACAGTCAATCACTAATACATGTCTCGGCAGTACGTCAGTGTACACAAGGCAGTCAACTTACAATTCTCAGGGTCATATAGTATATGCAATTATACGGGAAAATCCACAGTTAACCTAGGGTCATACAGTACATATACAAATATAGTCATAACTAGTATTAGCATTTAATTTCCATACAATTTATATATATATATATATATATATATATATATATATATATATATATATATATACCAATTTGATCATTATATACGTACGCGTACATATACGCATATGAGTTTGGGTTTATTGCATGGTCTCTTGCAATGAATATCGAACGAACTTGTCATGACACAACACGCTAAATCCTAACGTCATTCACACGTACATAAAATCACAAGAGAAAATACATAAAATCACAAGAGAAAATACTTCGCACCTTGGCCTCGACGTGCACGTGCACGAGGGAGTATTCGACGTTGAGATAGTGCCCAGTTGCGTCACACAGAGGCTCGGCTGCTCCTGCAGCTGCTCAGGCGAGGGTCGGTCCAGTCCAGTCGCTGTCGAGGGAAGTCTCGGGCAAGAGGGAAGTCGGTTTTAGGCGAGTGCTATCGTCGAGTCGTCGAGGGGAGTCGTTCACTCGTCGAGGGATGGTCGATGGGTGGTCGGGTTACGGTTCAGGAGGTGATGGGTTGAAGGAGGTCGGGATGGCCGGTGGGGCACTATAGTCGTGGTGGTTGTAAACCCTCTCGACCAGATTCCAGTATTTTAGGAATATTTTTCCCAATTTAGGATTTGTTGCAATAATTTATTTTATTTTGCTTACATATCCTATTGACTTGTGCACCTGTCCGTCACCTAATTATTTGGAGCTTTACCTTGACCGTTATCCCCAGACAAAATTCACATACCTCTCCTAGACATGACAGACTACTATCCTGCACTTTGTGAAATTTCTAGATACTCAGTTTTGAGCCTCGTATGAGACGCACAAATCTCGTTACAAACGCCCGTATTTAATTCCTATTTTAATTCCCAGACCTGTACCCATCCCTGTTCCAATAGCGATTTGAGGCCTAACATCCACCTGTTTTTCCCAGACAAAAATACGTTAATATTCTACACTGAGTATACTATATTTAGTATATTGACACCGTAGAAAAATTATGGCCCTACCTGCCTCTAAATAATTAGAGAACACCGTGCACAGTATTTATTTATTAAATAAATACGATGACCCGTATCACCCAGAAACCAGACCCAACCCCTGCCCAGACTCACCCTCACCCCCTCGGGACCCTCACACAGCTTTTTCCTTCAATCTTGTGAATTTTAGTATTTTTCGGAATTGGGTGTTTTCCCAGACAATTTTGTAATTGTGCAATTTTCCAAAACTAGGACCTTACGCAATTTATGAAATTACAGGGACTTTTCTGTAAATTTCAGTGCGAGGTGTCACCCCCTCACTGGCCGGTGAACCTGCACCGTCCATTTGGAGACGGGACCCACCCGAAAAGATCCCGAAAATATCCCAGAAAATATCCCAAAATATCTTGTAAATATCTTTAGATATTTTACATATTTTATTAATATAATTTTCTATAAAATAAAAAAAAAGAAAATAAAAGAAAATAAAACAAAAACCCTAACCCTACCCTGGCCGCAGCCACCCCCCCTGCCGGAGCGGCAACCCCCCCCGCCGCCGGCTACAGCCCCCACGCCGGAGTAGCCCCCGCGGCGAGCCCGCGGCGAGCCGCTCCCCACCGCAGCGAGCCCCCCCCGCTGGCCCGACCCTCTTCTTCTCCGACTTCCTCCTCCCCCTCTTCCCCTGACCTCTCGGTGTAGACTGTGTAACCATCTCGGTGCCCGTGCAACCCGCTCGGTGCATCGCGTCCTGTGGCGATCGCGGCACGCGATCCAAAAACAGGAAAAAATAACGACCCTATTCACCCCGGAACTGGGTACGCCCCGCCAAACGGGACGACTTGGTCGTACGCGGTCTTTACCAAAACGTGCGCGCCATTGATACGGACGTGCGGGATTTTGCAGAAGTTGATTTGGATGTGCGTGCACACCGGAATCAACGCGTATCCGCCGACACCGCCCCGTATCCGTCAGTTCTGGAACATGCTGCAACTTTGTGTACACACGTCAGATCGAGACGAAACTTGCGCCATCGGACTCGTAGCAATACGCTGGTCCTGTGAGCCAAGTTTAGTTCGATTCTGAGAACGTTGGCAAAATTCCGTATCGTGGGCCCCACAGGCTCCACTTGACGGGCGATTTTTTGACCGGCTCATCGGAATCCAATTCTGGAAGTTCCGTTGGGTTCATATCATTGTTCCTGACTTGTTGACACTAAGTTTGGCAAATTTGGAGACCTTTGATCCTGGCACATTTTTCGGTGCAAAGCGGCCCACATGTGGACCCCGCTTTGACCAAAAACTGTCATTTTTGCCCCTGTGTCCAAATTGGACGAAAGGACAGGCATTTTAAGCTATTTGATATTTTCTGAGACTGTTAGTGATGTTTATTTCAGTATCCGGAGACATTCATTCTGAGATCAGAGTTTCTGACACTTGGTACTTGACATCGGGACGTTACATATTTGCAGCTCTCTTGCCAGGCAAGTATACCTTGTCTTGTTGTACTGTTTAAATTCAGTTATTGCTAGTTACATGTTTATTTATTTTAATATTATATAAATGTGCGCGTCCGAGCAGACTCGGGTGCAGTCAACGAAGGCGTTGACGTTAGGACTTGTGTCTGACCCAGTGTCTAGTAGACCCACCTAAAATTGTGAAGTTATTGATATAACTTTCCAGGCCTTGACACGTATCATTACACGTCACCGAGTGAGTACATGTAGGGACGCGTGCCTCATGCGCGACTGGCCATCAGTGTGAGCAACACGTGTAGAGGTATTTAGCTCAGTTGTTTATTTTATTGAGACTTGCATCATAATAGGAGGTGTCCATGTCATTTTTACGACTTGTACATCTATATTGGGCGGGAAAGACATCTAGTAGGCGTATGGGACACCCCCCCACTGATATATACTCAAGTTACCATGCTCTTCGGAGATGGGGATTACGGTATATATAGCGAGTTACCATGCTGCTCGGAGATGGGTATTGGTTTTCTTGTTCCCATTTCCATGCTCCGAGGAGGATGGGGTATTATCCTTCGTTCCATGCTCTGCAGGGATGGACGATTATAGAGTTACCCGTGTGATCGGGGGCATATGATACATATACTAGCCAGTCATGACGATTGGTGAATTACGTCAGCATATGTCTAGCCTACACTTTCCCATGCGTACTACAAGGTCTTTAAATTGCATTCACTTAGATGGTTAGCACACCCCTTTATTTATTCAGTATTTACATTATGGCATGTCATTTTTATGTATCTTGCTATGTCCCTCTGAGGACCTGGTCCCCTGCCAGGTGTATATTTTCTTGAGTATTCGCAGGAGCACAGATCCGGACATGTTACGCTTATTCCGAGGAGGTCTTCTCTTCGAGCCTCGTGACTGTCAGATGTTGTTCTTTTATGGTGTGTATTCTGGTTCCTTTTATATTCTATTTCGGCAGTAGATTCGTTCCATCTGACTGCCATTCTTAGATATCTGTATTGAGATCTAGTTATATGGTTATTAGTTATTCATATGTTTATATGATTTCTGTGGATGAGATTTAGATATTACCCTGTGACTTGCGATTAGTTTTACCACTTATGAATCACTGTTCATTATACAGCGTACGCTCGTATATATGGTTTCCACATATTGGAGTTGCCATATATACAGGCGGCTGGCATGCTTACGTGTCCTGGTCCTACGTATTTTGGGACTGGGACGTGACATGTTTTTAGTGGTGGCCCATGCAGGTCAGAGCATATTGTCTCGGTTATGTTACTGTACCGAGCAAGCCTGCACCTAGGATTAAAGTATAGGATCTCATCTAATTGACTATGACTTATCTTCCTTCCAGTCTATCCTACTTACAAAATTGCATCCTGCTTGATTCCTGTGCTTCCCTGATAATTTCTTAAGTATAACCCCTGATAGAATATAGGGATCCCTATTGATAGGATGATACTTAGGGTAATATTCCTACTTAGAACACAACTAGAGCTTTGACATATCATTAAGTTAAGATTTCTTAGTGAACCCTAGCCTTCTTTATTACCTAAATAAACCCTAGTCTTCCTTATTACCTAATGAACCCTAGCATCACTACCTATAGATTAACTTACCATTGTCCCCTGACATATTTATGTATGACTTAAGAGCAGTATAAACACTACTAAGATTAGTTAGAGAATTTACCATGGTGTGACCCTAGTCTTAAGGAACCGATAGAAATCCAAGGTTGAATACTAGGACTGAAACCTCATCCTGTGTTTAGATAAACCCAGTTTTACGCCAGAGACCCTTTACCCTTGTTGGCGTAAAACCTAGTTGACCATTGTTGGCATAAGAACCAAACGACTGCCTAGTTGGCATAAAAAGCCAAATGACTTTCTTGTTGGCGTAAAAACCAAATTATGCAGGAGATTGTCTCATTTACGCCATAGTTTTGACAACCGCTGCCCACGATCCCTTAGTTTTTCTTATCCTACGTCATGAGAGCCACATAGGCAACTGCCCTGCATAAACCTGATTCATGAATTATAGATAACCAGCATAGAGTAACCTGATTAGGCGTAAAATAATGATAGGATGTGAGCGTATTTGTAATAGCCTTAGCTTTTCCCAGGCATGACCCAATCTTGTGCTTTAATTGCAGAGGTACGCCTCGAGCCCTGTGCAAAAAGAAACAGCTTTCTGGCGGGACATCTGGTTTTGTCTCACCTCGAGCATAGTAATGACTTGTATCCAATAAAGTCACTAACGACAAACCTGGATCTCCGTGCAAATTCATCATCGCAGCCGTCCTCTCGATCGTTGTGCAAGTACTTTTTGTCAAAGGTCAGGATTCACTAACTTGACTGACAAACTCATGAGTTTCTCGTACAACTTTACGCTACAACGTATGCTAGACTTTACGCAAACCTTTTTGGCAAAACTTTACGCAGGCAGACTTTTATACAAACCTTACGCGCGCTAATTTTAGGCGCAGATTTTTTAGCGCAAAACTTTTACGCCCAGACTTCCACCCAGACTTTTACGCGCAGATTTTTACGCATAGACTTTTTACACAGACAGCTCTGAAGCTCTGCCTTACGCTTCTCTGTTTTATGCGGATAGCTCTGAAGTAATGCTTTACGCCAAATTATTTTTATCTCTGCTTTACGCAGACAACCTTGAACCCCTACTTTACGCGAACTTTCTTAAAATCTATGTTTTAGGCAGACAACCTATAATGTTTACTAAGATTGTAGAACTTAGAAGACCATACCTCTTTTAGGTCAACTAGCGACTTAGACAAGGATTTAGAATAATAACTGTAGAGATTGTAGAGTCTTATCTTTTTGTGACTGTGAATTGTTTATAATTTCTCATATCATAATCTAACGTACTTATATTTACTGTATTACCTTGACTTATACTGCTATTATAGCCTAGTTTTGCAAGCTTATTCTTTATCGAGCTTGTTCATGACACATGTGTTATTGGGGCCTGATCCACCCCACTAATACAATTGTCTATTCAAAATCAGTGTATTACGGTCTGATCAACCTTAGTGCATTTTGATTTGCCCTTCGTATAACTACTTTACGTGGATTGAGATATATAGTGATTAGTAGACAGATGTACTTGCCCTCTAGATATATCTGAGCATATCGTATCAGTTACGTAACTGTACTGATACGAGCATATGAATAGGAATTACCAAGATAGGATTTCAATCCACAACTATTTTGACAATTCCCATTTGAATCCTTTAAACGCCTTGATCCCCATATTTCTAATCTATTACCTCCGCTTGAACTCTTGATTACTGTTTTTACCGTCTTCCCTTATTTCGGAAAGACAAAACCTCGTGCTTAGTATAAAGGTACGATAAGTGTATTGTTTTTGTAGCCATTTCTGTTTTGTTTCTTGGGTAATTACCAAACCCTATTATTAGATTAGATTGCAATTTAAACCTGTGCTACCCTTAGAATGACCTTCGCTACCTACCTACTTTCCTGGTACGTGCATCCCTATGACAGCATGAAATTTTTATCGTAACTCGGGTCAAGTTCAAAACTCAAGTGTTACGATAAAGAATGTATCATTTTGCTGTCAGAGATCTAAATGGATTTCACCTGGATGAACGATTGACTGACTCCTGAAAAGATAGCAGCACCTATGACTAGGTTGACTTTTTTTAGGATTAAGAATCCCTATGGACCAACGAGTATCAAGCCGCTTTCGAGGAGTTAAAGAAGCGACTGACCACAACACCCGTATCAACTATTCCATCCAGATCAGGCGGTTATGTGATCTACAGACGCATCAGGAAAAAGTTGGGATGCGTATTAATACGGGATGACAAGGTAATGACAGATGCATCCAGACAATTATAAGTGCATGAGAAGAATTTGGAACTTGCAACCATCGTAATTACTCTGAAGCTATGGAGACATTACTAATATGAGGCAAATCGTAAGATTGTACGGCATACCAGTCAGCATTGTACCAAACAAGGATTCGTATGACCAGAGCTGGTGGTCAACACCGTAGAGACAGTTAAGAATATACAAGGACACTTGCGAACAGTGCAAGACAGACAACAGCAGTGGGTAGACCGTCATCATCGTCCCTTGGAATTCAAAGAGGACGATCATTGCCTTCTTGAGGAAGTACTTGCTGTATTCCATGTGTCGCAACTCAGGCGTATGTGACAGACAGCAGTCAGGTTCTCAACCATTCGGAGATCACCATTAGGCCGAGCTTGTCATATCAGGAGCAACCCGTAGAAATCCTTGAACATCGAGAAATAGTATTGAGAAATCAGTCTATTTCCCTTGGTCCGTGTGACATAGAAGCACGGCGCGCCAGGAGAATCTACTTGGACGCATGTGTACGACATGCGTAAACATTTTTCGAACCTATCCGTAAACCAAGATATAAATTACTTTGTTAAATTATATCTTATGCCGTCTTTGACTTCTATCCCGGCTTAGTTTTAATTTCGAAGACGAAATTTTTATAAGTTGGGTAGATTGTAAACCCTCTCGACCAGATTCCAGTATTTTAGGAATATTTTTCCCAATTTAGGATTTGTTGCAATAATTTATTTTATTTTGCTTATATATCCTATTGACTTGTGCACCTGTCAGTCACCTAATTATTTGGAGCTTTACCTTGACCGTTATCCCCAGACAAAGTTCACATACCTCTCCTAGACATGACAGAATACTATCCTGCACTTTGTACAATTTCCAGATACTCAGTTTTGAGCCTCGTATGAGACGCACAAATCTCGTTACAAACGCCCGTATTTAATTCCTATTTTAATTCCAAGACCTGTACCCATCCCTGTTCCAATAGCGATTTGAGGCCTAACATCCACCTGTTTTGCCCAGACAAAAATACGTTAATATTCACACTGAGTAAACTACATTTAGTATATTGACACCGTAGAAAAATTATGGCCCTACCTGCCTCTAAATAATTAGAGAACACCGTGCGCAGTATTTATTTATTAAATAAATACGATGACCCGTATCACCCAGAAACCAGACCCAACCCCTGCCCAGACTCACCCTCACCCCCTCGGGACCCTCACACAGCTTTTCCCTTCAATCCTGTGAATTTTAGTATTTTTCGAAATCGGATGTTTTCCTAGACAATTTCGTAATTGTGCAATTTCCCAAAACTAGGACCTTACGCAATTTATAAAATTACAGGGACTTTCCTGCAAATTTTAGTGCGAGGTGTCACCCCCTCACTGACCGGTGAACCTGCACCGTCCATTTGGAGACGGGACCCACCCGAAAAGATCCCGAAAAGATCACGGAAAATATCCCAAAATATCTTGTAAATATCTTTAGATATTTTACATATTTTATTAATATAATTTTCTATAAAATAAAGAAAAAGGAAAATAAAAGAAAATAAAACAAAAACCCTAACCCTACCCTGGCCGCAGCCACCCCCCCTGCCGGAGCGGCAACCCCCCCCGCCGCCGGCTACACCCCCCACGCCGGAGTAGCCCCCGCGGCGAGCCACGGCAAGCCGCTCCCCACCGCAGCGAGCCCCCCCCCCCCCACGCTGGCCCGACCCTCTTCTTCTTCGACTTCCTCCTCCCCCTCTTCCCCTGACCTCGCCCCCCCCTCCGCGGTGAGCCCTCCCCGGCGCATCACCGTGCCGACCTCCTCCTCCTATTCTCCTCCATCTCCTCCTCCCGATCTCCTTCCTCCCCCGCCGCTCCTCTTCCTCCTATTCTCCTCCACCCCCACGTCTCCACCACCACCGCCACCCCATCACAGCCGAACCTCCCCCTCTTCCCCAGCCGGAGTTGCCCCACCGCCCCTGGCCGGAGTCGACCCCTCTCCGCCGCCCCTGGCCGGAGTCGACCCCTCTCCGCCGCTCCTCTCCTTCCCGAGCCACCTCCTCTTCTCCTCCAGCCGCTCACCACCACCCTCTACCACCATCACCGGTCACAGCCACCACCACCATCATCATCACCCACATCTCATCCTCTTCCTCCTCCTCCTCGCCACAACCGCCACTCGAGCTCCGGCCCGACGCCCCAGCGACCGGAGCAGCAACTTTCCCCCCAGGTGAGCTCCTCCTCTCTCTCCTCCACTTTTCCCCCTGGCCTCGGCAGCAGCAACCCCGGAGCCCTGACCGCAGCAGCTCCGGACCACCTAGCGACGACCCCGACTAGAGCAGAATCGGACACAGCAGCTGGACACGGCCCGGACACGTCCAGGACACAAATCCTGTGTCAAGACGACTCTCGAACACGTGAAAATCAGATTCACGGAGCCCTGTTCAGGTAACCCATTCTATCTCCTCGTAGTTCCATTTTCAATTCCGTCAGTTACGTCGTGTAGACTGTGTAACCATCTCGGTGTCCGTGCAACCCGCTCGGTGCATCGCGTCCTGTGGCGATCCCGGCACGCGATCCAAAAACAGGAAAAAATAATGACCCTATTCACCCCGGAACTGGGTACGCCCCGCCAAACGGGATGACTTGGTCGCACGCGGTCTTTACCAAAACGTGCGCGCCATTGATACGGACGTGTAGGATTTTGCAGAAGTTGATTTGGATGTGCGTGCACACCGGAATCAACGCGTATCCGCCGACACCGCCCCGTATCTGTCAGTTCTGGAATACGCTGCAACTTTGTGTACACACGTCGGATCGAGACGAAACTTGCGCCATCGGACTCGTAGCAATACGCTGGTCCTGTGAGCCAAGTTTGGTTCGATTCTGAGAACGTTGGCAAAATTCCGTATCGTGGGCCCCACAGGCTCCACTTGACGGGCGATTTTGTGACCGGCTCATCGGAATCCAATTCTGGAAGTTTCGTTGGGTTCGTATCATCGTTCCTGACTTGTTGACACTAAGTTTGGCAAATTTGGAGACCTTTGACCCTGGCACATTTTTCGGTGCAAAGCGGCCCACATGTGGACCCCACTTTGACCAGAAACTGTCATTTTTGCCCCTGTGTCCAAATTGGACGAAAGGACAGGCGTTTCTAGCTATTTGATATTTTTTGAGACTGTTAGTGATGTTTATTTCAGTATCCGGAGACATTTATTCTGAGATCAGAGTTTCTCACACTTGGTACTTGACATCGGGACGTTACATATTTGCAGCTCTCTTGCCAGGCAAGTATACCTTGCCTTGTTGTACTGTTTAAATTCAGTTATTGCTAGTTACATGTTTATTTATTTTAATATTATATAAATGTGCGCGTCCGAGCAGACTCGGGTGCAGTCAACGAAGGCGTTGACGTTAGGACTTGTGTCTGACCCAGTGTCTAGTAGACCCACCTAAAATTGTGAAGTTATTGATATAACTTCCCAGGCCTTGACACGTATCATTACACGTCATCGAGTGAGTACATATAGGAACGCGTGCCTCATGCGCGACTGGCCATCAGTGTAAGCAACACGTGTAGAGGTATTTAGCTCAGTTATTTATTTTATTGAGACTTGCATCATAATAGGAGGTGTCCACGTCGTTTTCACGACTTGTACATCTATATTGGACGGGAAAGATATCTAGTAGGCATATGGGACACCTCCCCACTGATATATACTCAAGTTACCATGCTCTTCGGAGATGGGGATTACGGTATATATAGCGAGTTACCATGCTGCTCGGAGATGGGTATTGGTTTTCTTGTTCCCATTTCCATGCTCCGAGGAGGATGGGGTATTATCCTTCGTTCCATGCTCTGCAGGGATGGACGATTACAGAGTTACCCGTGTGATCGGGGGCATATGATACATATACTAGCCAGTCATGACGATTGGTGAATTACGTCAGCATATGTCTAGCCTACACTTTCCCATGCGTACTACAAGGTCTTTAAATTGCATTCACTTAGATGGTTAGCACACCCCTTTATTTATTCAGTATTTATATTATGGCATGTCATTTTTATGTATCTTGCTATGTCCCTCTGAGGACCTGGTCCCCTGCCAGGTGTATATTTTCTTGAGTATTCGCAGGAGCACAGATCCGGACATGTTACGCTTATTCCGAGGAGGTCTTCTCTTCGAGCCTCGTGACTGTCAGATGTTGTTCTTTTATGGTGTGTATTCTGGTTCCTTTTATATTCTATTTCGGCAGTAGATTCGTTCTATCTGACTGCCATTCTTAGATATCTGTATTGAGATCTAGTTATATGGTTATTAGTTATTCATATGTTTATGTGATTTCTGTGGATGAGATTTAGATATTACCCTGTGACTTGCGATTAGTTTTACTACTTATGAATCACTGTTCATTATACAGCGTACGCTCGTATATATGGTTTCCACATATTGGAGTTGCCATATATACAGGCGGCTGGCATGCTTACGTGTCCTGGTCCTACGTATTTTGGGACTGGGGCGTGACAGTGGTGGTGTCGATAGATGAGAACGGGGACAGTCGGGTTCAGGCTAGTGGAAATGATGGTGGCGGCTGCTGTCGTTCAGTCGAGTTGTGAGGGCGAGGGTCTGACGAGGTCCGGTTGGTGATGGCGTGCAGGCGGGTTGATAGAGGTTGACGGGGGTGACGGGTTGGTCGAGGAAGGTGACCGCGAGTTCGGCGGTGAACAGTAGAGGGAGAGGGGTGTCGGCTAGGTTTAGGTCTGGGGTGATGGGGATGATAAAAATAAAGAATATATATATATATATATATATATATATATATATATATATATATATATATATGGAGAAGTAGGGTTTTGATGTTGACCTAGGGTGTTGGGCCGGTCAACATCCTTGGAATTGGGTTTCATTCTATATGTAAATATTTTAAAGGGCTGGGATTTGGCTTATTTCAAAATGTAGGGCTAAGGTTTGATGATGGATTGATGTTGAGTGTTACACACTCCTAAATTATGGAGAAAATTCACATGGTCGGTCAATGAAGGAAAATAGTGTTTCTTCAGATGTTTGGTCCAATGGGGTTTGGACACCTCAATGCACTTTTGCATAAAAGTGCCCAACAGTTAGAAAAAATTACACAAAGTGGGGTTTTTGGATTAAATTAATTTAAAAATTAATGTAATTGGTGTTCTAAAATTAATTGGACGTACATAGGGTTAAAATTAGGTAGGACACAAGTGTCATAAATGAAGAAGACTCAGAATAGAATATTATCATAAATTGGGTTGCACAAAATGGGTCAAGAATGTGTCTCCAATTTTGATTGGAACGCACAAGGATGTAAAGTTGAATTTATATAGAATTAAATATAATGGTATGCAACGAATATTGTGCGACTAAAATAAAGCACACAAGGGCATAGTTATAAGTTACACAAGGATCAGAATAGAAGACTGGCATGTCTAGGACAAGGGTGTGAAACTTGTTGGAAGATAAAAGCTAGTGTAACGCTCTAATTATCAAAGCAACGGTAAGGTACAACAATCAAATAAAATTACAACAATTAAATATAAATAAATATCATGAAATATTAATACATTAAATTAAATAAATAAAAAGATAAAAATATCCTTATTCTAAAATATGGTAGTAACAAGTCTACCCTCCTTAAAAGAATTTTGTCCTAAAAATTAAAATAAACTAGCACAAGAACAAACAATCAAACAAAGAACTATACCACAAGTCTCGAAGAGATACGGATACTGCTCGCGCATTTCGTCCTCTCTCTCCCAGGTTGACTCGCCTGGAGAGTGATGTCTCCATGCAACACGAACCAAAGGAATGGTCTGGTTCCGCAATACCTTCTCTCTACGATCCAAGATCTCTACAGGCTACTCGGGATAGGTGAGAGTCAGTCCAACCTCGATCTCCGAGTAATCCAGTACATGACTAGGATCTGCTATATACCGTCTTAGCTATGACACGTGGAACACGTCATGCATTCCATCTAGACCAGATGGCAAGTCCAGTCTATATGCTACTACACTGACCCTTGGAAGGATACCGAAAGGTCCGATGTATCATGGACTAAGCTTTTCGTCTCTACCAAAATAAATTGTGCCCCGTGTCGGAGAAATGCGTAGGAACACCAAATCGCCAACCTAGAAAAAACAGTCTTAACACACAATCTAAAACAAAACAATCACAAACCAACCAAAAAAAACCTATACCTGAAACTCTAGGGGTCTACGGTGGCTATCGTCCCAATGCCACTAATTGTCCTGCACCACTCGCAGTCTGTCTCTGATGAGTTTCACCTTTTCTGCTGCATCCACGACCATTTCTGGTCCTAACAGAGCTCTCTCTCCAACATCATCCCAAGATAACGGTGTACGACACCTTCGTCCATATAAAGCCTCAAATGGTGATATCTCAATGCTGGCCTAGTAGTTGTTGTTGTAAGCAAACTCTATTAGGTGTAGATGATCCTCCCAAGAACCTCCGAGATCCAAAACGCAAGTGCGTAGCATATCTTCAAGAGTCTAAATAGTCCTTTCAGACTGTCCGTCTGTCTGGGGGTGATACGCGATACTGAACTTGGGCTGAGTGCCCCAGCTAGCCTGCAGACTCTTCCAGAAATGGAAAGTGAAACGACTATCCCGATATGAGACGATACTCACAGGAACTCCATGTAATCTGACAATCTGCCCTACGTACATCTCTGCTAACTTCTCTGTCGATGTACCCACTTTGAATGGTAAGAAGTGGGCTGATTTGGTCAACCTATCCACGATGACCCAAATCGTGTCCTTTCCTCCTGGAGAATGTGGAAACCCTGAAACAAAGTCCATAGTTACGTGCTCCCACTTTCACTCTGGAATGGGTAAATATTAAAGCAATCCTCCTGGCCTCTGTCGATCCGCTTTTACCTGCTGGCACGCTAAATATCAGGATACAAAGCGTGATACCTCTCGCTTCATACCATACCACCATACGTGCTCCCTCAAATCTCGATACATCTTGTTGGCATCGGGATGCATCGAGTACTGAGGGCGATGTGCCTCCTACAAAAACTCTTCGTGTAGCTCTCCACTTGGCATACACATCCTCGTGCCATGTCATAAAGATCCATCGTCCGTAATTGTGAAGTCATATGTCAATCCTGTCCAAACTTGTGCCCTGATACTCCTCAGAGTCTCATCATCATACTATGCAGCTTTAATTCTATCCATCAGCTCTGATTATATCTACAATCCCCATATCTGAATCTCAACACCTGGAACTAATACTTCAATTCCCAAGCTCTCAAGATCGGCCAATAAATGTCTATCTGTAGTCAAGTACATATGTCACGCCCTAGTCCCAAAAATACGTAGGACTAGGACACATAAGTATGCCAGTCGCATGGATATGACGACTCCAATATATGGAAACCATAACCCATACGTACGCTGTAATATGAATATAAACTCATATGTGGTATATATAACGTCACAAGTCACAGATATGCTAATATCATCCACATAACAAGTCATAGAAAAGAAATACTAAACTAGAATAAGGAGTCAGAAATATCCAAAATAATAGTCGGGTGGAGACAAATCCACTACCAATGACTATATCAATACTAGAATAAGAGAGGAGTATAAATCTCTAATATAAAATAATGTGAAGACAGAAGTGTATCAGCTAAAAGAATCCATCGCTAGATGTAATCAAGGATGCTCAGAAGGTAAAACCTCCTCGGCAGAAAGTAATAGGTCAGGTTCAGTCCCGTACTCCTGTCACGCCCCAGTCCCAAAATACGTAGGACTAGGAATACGTAACACGCCAGCCGTATGTATACAAACTCCAATATATGGAAACCATATACACACGTACGCTGTACATGAATATCCAATCCACAGTGGTAATATATGTCACAACAAGTCACACGTAGTTTTATATCTCATCCACAACACAAATAATAGAATAATAGAAATCAATAACTGAATATCAAGGAAGCAGCCTCAAATAGTAATCTCAAAGTGTGATAGTCGGGTGGAAACAAATCCACTACAAATCGACTATAATAAACTACTAAAGAGAGAAGAGAATAAACTCTAATATAAGAATAAATGTCTCGAAAATAATAGCAACTAAAATCTCTAAACAGCTGCAATGAATCATATATAATCAGAAGGTAAGATCGTCTCAGACTGATAGGTAGCGTCAGGTCCAGGTCCATACTCCTGCGGGTACTCCTGCTCATCTATATCTGGAAAGGGACCAGGTCCTCAGAGGGACGTAACAAGATACATATAAACATGCCAATAAAGTACTGAAAATAAACATCCATTGGGGTCGCCTAACCATCTATGTGAATGCAGTTTGAGAACAACTTTCCACCAAGTGGGCTATCTGGCTAAAATAGGATTGGCATGGTTCTCTTGGAGATCCAGGGGCCTACAAAGGCACGATGACTTTCGAACGCCGGAGGCCCACCTGATAATATATAATATATAGTGGTCATCATGACCGCGCATCTCCGACGGAGCGTACGGGTTACACAAGGAAAGTGCAAAGGAGCCCAAATGCCTTACTTGTTGTTCTTCCCACCCAATGCTCTAAGAATGTCATGTCCATGACACGATAATACCTCTAATAACCGCCAGGTCTACTAGCATACAAAGTTTCTATTGGCAGTTATCCCTATCCGTCACACGACCTATACGTACCGGTGGCCATCCGAGTGCGCAAGTCCGTGTCCTACATGTGACTCACACTCTTGTAAGAATAGTGTCATGGCCAATGAAACATAAATGCCTCATGAAGATGGGGTAGTCTCATAAAGTAGGTCTAATGCAAATACATAAATAAAAATATAGTACGATGACAACGTCGTTGCATCCAAGTTTCCTTGGATGCACAGTTTATATAGCAGTTAAAATAAATAAACTAAATAAGCAGAAAATAAACATGCATGCATCATATGGAATGTGAATACAGTACAATGGCAAGATATACTTGCCTGGCAAGAAATCTGTAAAGTGTACGCGCCAAAATATCAAGGACACGGAACCTGGAACTAAGGACTCCGAACAAACATCTTCGGATACTGAAATAAACATCACCAACATTTCCGAAATGAGCAAAATAGCTAAAAAGCACATCCCTTTCGTCCAATTTGGACACAGGGGCAAAACGGTAATTTTGGGCAAAAATGGGGTCCAAGTGTGGCCCACTTTGCACCGAAAAGTGTGCCAAGGGTAACAGTCTCTAAATGGGACAAAATATAGGTCAAACAACTCTAGATGTCAATACGAACCCAAGGATATGTCCAAATGTGGATTCCGATGAGCCGAACATAATTTTGTCCAAAAAGTCAATTGTGGGGCCCGCCAATTGGCAATTTGGTCAACCGTCTCAGAATTGCGTGAAAATTGGGTCACAGGACCAGCACATTACCACGAGTCCAGTGGCGCAAGTTTCGTCGCAATTTGACTAGCGTGCACAAAATACGCGCGAGTTCCACAAAAGTTGCGATACGGGGTGTGTCCGCGGATATGGCCTGATTCCGGCGCGCACAAGCGTCCGAATCAGTTTCCACAAATTTTTACGTATCCGGTTACGCTGCGTGCACCGTTCGGTATACTTGGTACACGGCGGGGCGGTCCCGTTTGTCGGGGCGCGCTCCATTTTCCAACTTTTGAAAATCTGGAAAAAGTGGGTTCGCGCAGTTTTGTGACGAATTTAATTATGTCCACAGCAGCTAATAACATAGGGTTATTTAACAGAAAATAAACTAGGTCAAGTGTTCTACATGTATCAAAAAGAATCACCGAATTCGGATATCTGTGGTGGGAGATACGAACTCGACAATATGGGTGGTCACCGCAGTTTTCTGCGATCCCAGAATTGGGTCTGCTTGCGCCCACTTGGACGCTGTTTTTTGCCTAGGGGTACACGTTTTCGAGGTTGGCTATAATATAAATATGGAAGAGGTTTAAGGGGTGAGCATACCGGTGAAGACGGAACGACGTTTGGTTGAGCGAGTCGACGGAAAATAATTTCGGAGCGAAGGTGCCTCGTGTGGGAATCTGCAGTGCGCGAGGTCGGAGTCGTCGGGATGGTTTGGACGGCTTGGCGGGGCTCTCTGGCTGCGGCGGCGGCTCTAGATGAGAATAGGGGGTCTGGATATTTTAGGTTGGAGTTTTTGAAAGATAAATATATATATATATATATATATATATATATATATATATATATATATATATATATATATATATATATATATTTAATAGGGAGAGAGAAAGGGATGGAGCGGCCAAAGGGGGGGTCGGGTCTGTGCTAATGCAAAGTTGCTGAAGTGGGATGGGCTTTAGAAGCAAGTTGCTGAAGAATGAAGTGGTTTAAGGGGGGCGGGTCCCTGGATATTTGCAAATGAGTTTGCATTGGCGGGTCCTTGCAGCAAGTTTGCTGAAGGATGGAAGCAAATTACTTAAGGGGTGGTTTGAGTTGTGTTATTATTATTATTATTATTATTATTATTATTATTAAATTAGTAAATTTCTTATTTAATAATTCTTTTACTTTCTTTTTTTTTCCTTTCTAAATATATATATATACATATATATATTTGTGTATACATATATATTATATATATACTCATAAAAAAATTCATGGATTAGAATAATGTACACCATTAGGCTAGCAACTGCTCAAGGGGTCTCCTACATGGAATAAATTCCGAAAAATTCTTGATGGTCCCATAAATCCTCTAAGTGTCCGAACACCTAAAATAAAAATTATTAAAAATCTATTTCTCCTATTTAGACCTAATTACTATAATTTAGTTAATAATTAATAAATAAAAATGGTATATATGATTTTCTAGGAAGGGGGTTTTACATTCTACCCAACTTGTAAAAATTTCGTCCTCGAAATTAAAATTAAGCCACGATATAATGCAAGGATGGTATAAGATATAAATTAACAATGTAAATTCATACCTTGGTCTGCGAATAGGTTCGGAAAACGCTTGCGCATGTCGTCCTCGCGCTCCCAAGTTGATTCTCCTGGCGCGCCATGCCTCCATGCTATGCGAACCAAGGGAATAGACTGGTTCCTCAACACTTTCTCTCGACGATCAAGGATTCCCACGGGTTGCTCTTGGTAAGACAAGCTCGGCCCAATGGTGATCTCCGAATGGTCGAGAATATGACTGCTGTCTGCCACATATCGCCTGAGCTGCGACACATGGAATACGTCATGTACTCCCTCCAGTGAAGGTGGTAGCGCAAGTCGATATGCCACCTCTCCGACTCTCTCAAGCACGTCAAATGGTCCAATATACCTTGGACTCAACTTGCCGCGTCCTCCGAATCGGATGGTGCCTCTGGTCGGTGATATCCTCAAGAAGACGTGATCGCCCTCTTTGAACTCCAAGGGACGATGATGAAGGTCTGCCCACTGCTTCTGCCTGTCTTGTGCTGCTCGCAAGTGTCCCTGAATCTTCTTGACTGTCTCTACGGTGTTGACCACCAACTCGGGTCCCAAAATCTGACGTTCTCCCACGTTACTCTAACACATAGGAGACCTACATTTCCTTTCATACAATGCTTCAAACGGAGCCATCTGAATACTCGCTTGATAGCTGTTGTTGTAAGAAAACTCTACAAGATGTAGGTGGTCCTCCCATGATCCTCCAAAGTCTAACATGCAAGCCCTCAACATATCCTCCAAGGTCTGAATAGTATGCTCCGACTGTCCATCTGTCTGCGGGTGGTAAGATGTACTGAACTTCAGACGAGTACCAAGACTTTCTTGCATGCTCCTCCAAAAGTGCGATATGAAGCACGAATCTCTGTCCGATACAATGCTGACTGTTATACCGTACAATCTCACAATCTGCCTCATATATAAGTCAGCTAAAGCTTCTGTAGACTGACCCACTCTAAAAGGTATGAAATGGGCTGACTTGGTGAGTCGGTCCACTATTATCCATACTGCATCTCTCCCACTTGGACTCTTGGGAAAACCCGTGACGAAGTCCATAGTGATGTGCTCCCACTTCTACTCTGGAATCGGGAGTGGTTGCAATAATCCTGCTATCCTCTGGTGCTCCGCCTTCACTTGTTGACATACCAGATATTTAGCTACAAAGTGAGCTATCTCTCTCTTTATTCCATGCCACCAAAAGTGTTGTCGTAATTCACGATACATCTTGGTGCCTCCAGGATGAATAGAATAAATCGAACTATGAGCCTCTGCCATCAGCTCCTGTCGAATCTCTCCATTTGGAACATAAAGACGATCACCACATCGTAATGTCCCATCCTCATGAATGCGCAATCCTGTCTGCTCTCCAGCCTCTGTCCTTTCCTTTAGTCTCCTGAATCTGGCATCTGTAGGCAAAGATGCCTTAATCCTCTCTACCAATGATGATTATACTTGCAAGTTGGCTAGTGTCCCATCTGCTCCGGATAATATCACTTCAATGCCAAGCTCTTGCAAGTCCTCCAATAGTTTCCTCTGTGCTGTCAAGAAGTAAACTGCTGGCTTCCGGCTTAATGCGTCTGCTACCACGTTAGCCTTGCCTGGATGATAATGTAGCTCTATCTCAAAATCTTTTATCAACTCGAGCCATCGAAGTTGCCTCATATTTAACTCCTTCTGTGTGAAGACGTACTTGAGGTTTTTGTGGTCTGTATAGATCTCCACTCGTTCCCTATATAAGTAATGTCTCCATAGCTTCAGAGCAAATACAACGGCTGCAAGTTCCAAGTCATGAGTCGGATAATTCTTCTCATGTACTCGTAACTGCCTAGATGCATATGCAATTACCTTGCCATGCTGCATCAATACGCATCCTAAGCCTTTTCCTGATGCGTCACTGTAGATCACATATCCTCTTGATCCTGACGGAATCGTCAATACTGGTGCTGTAGTCAGTCGCTTCTTCAATTCTTCGAAGGCTGCTTGACACTCGTCAGTCCATATAAATTCTTGGTCCTTACAAGTCAAACGAGTCATAAGTGCCGCTATTCTTGAGAAGTTTTCCACGAACCGTCGGTAATATCCCGCAAGTCCAAGGAAATTCCTCACCTCTGCTGCTGATTTAGGAATAGGCCATGTCTCAACTGCTGAGATCTTCTCTGGATCAACAGAAATACCATCTCCTGTAATAACATGTCCAAGAAATGAAACTCTGTCCAAGAAGAACTCATATTTGCTGAGTTTAGCATATAACTGCTCTCTCTTTAAAGTCTCTAGAACAATCCGCAGGTGCTCCTCGTGCTCCTCGTGGCTCTTCGAATATACAAGTATATCATCTATGAAGACGACCACGAACTGGTCCAAGTACTGATGGAAGACTCGATTCATCAAGTCCATGAAGATCGCTGGAGCATTGGTCAATCCAAATGGCATGACCAAAAACTCGTAGTGCCCATATCTTGTTCTGAATGCGGTCTTCGGAATGTCCTACTTCCGTACCTTTACTTGGTGATATCCCGATCTTAAATCTATCTTCGAGAATACCTTAGCTCCACTGAGTTGATCAAACAGGTCATCAATGCGTGGCAATGGATATTTGTTCTTCACTGTCACTGCATTCAAGACTCGATAGTCAATGCATATACGCACTGACCCATCCTTCTTGGGTACAAATAACACTGGTGCTCCCCAGGGTGATGCACTCGGTCGGATAAAACCTTTCTCCTTTAGCTCTTTTAACTGTGCCTTCAGCTCGTCCATCTCATTCTTCGCCAGTCTGTAAACATGCGATGCTATAGGTGCTGCTCCGGATGCTAGTTCAATTGAAAACTCTACGTCTCTGTCTGGGGGTAGTCCTGGCAAATTCTCTGGAAAGACGTCTAGAAATTCTGAAATAATAGGGTGATAGACAACATCGTCCATTGCGAGCTGCATACCATCAAGGATTTCTGTGGATCCTCGGACAAACTCAAGTTCAGTCTGGCCTGGTACCTTAAAAAGAATGCTTCCTCCAAAGCAATCGAAGAAAGCATGATACTTGCTTAGCCAGTCCATTCCAAGCACAATATCAAAAGATGGCATAGGAAGGACTAAGAGTTGGGCGTTCATCTCTCTGCCACGTATCACTATAGGGCTCGATCTACAAACTTGACTAACTGGTACAACTCCTCCTCCGGTAAGAATTCTAACACAACTAGATAATGGTGTAGAAGAAATATTGTATTTGGCAATAAAACTAGATGATATGAATGAGTGGGTGGCTCCCGTATCAAATAATGTCACAGCAGGAAAAGTAAAAGCAAGGGTAATACCTGCTATGACATCCACCTTATGATCCATGTCATCTACCTCCAATGCAAAAGCTCGCCCGTTCCTCTGTGGCTGTCCATGTCCGGTCCTCATATACTGCTCCTCCTGAGTGGGTAGCGGTGGTCCTCTCTGAATCCTCCTGCTGCTGGGGGTCAAGGTGCTCCCAGTCCGATCATCTGCTGGGCTGGCTTCGGTGCTGGAAGCGCTAGTCTCTGAACTGGTGGTGGGAGTGTCGATGTCTGCATTGGGCAGTCTCTCGCCAGGTGCCGCCTAGAGCCACATCTCATACACTAACCCAAGCGAGTCTGACAATCTCTCGATATATGTTCGCGTTTCCCACAATAATTGTAGTAGGGCTTCTCTGGATTCTGGTATGGTCCGGCTCTGTGTTGCTGATGCTGCTGTGCCAAGGGACGTCTGATAGGTCCTCCCTGTTGTGTCCTGGCTGGTCCCTGCTGTATCCTTGCTGATCCTTGTTGTGTCCTCAGCTGATCTCCTTTTTCTTTGCTAATGGTTTCCTAAAATCTGGCCTCTGTCAGTAGTTCAGCGTAAGAGACTCGGGACTGCGAGCTTGTATAATGTTGTAGCTCCTGGGTCAGTCCTCGATGAAATCTCTTAGCCTTAGCCAAGTCATTTGGTATCAAAGCAGCGCCATATTTACTGAGTCGACTAAACTCGGCATCATACTCGTCCACGGTTCGGTTCCCTTGCTCTAAGTGAAGAAACTGATTATACAAGGTGTCCCTGACAGTGTCCGGGAAGTACTTTCCCTCAAAGCATTCCAAGAACTGCTCCCAAGTCTGGTAAGTACCCAACTGGCGCTCCATGGATTCCCACCAGTGATGAGCATTACCATCTAGAAGCGTCCATACACCCGTCATCCATAGGTCCGTAGGTAACTGTGATGCCTCCAGTAGCTTCTGCGTGTGAGTGATCCAGCTGGTAGTCTCCTCCGGGCTCTCAGTGCCCTTGTACTTCCTTGGACCTATCTGAACAAAATCCTTTACTGATCCAACCCTAGCTTGAGGTACTGGAGCTAGTGCTTGGGCTGGTACAGTAGCCTGTGCAGCCATCCTCTCCAGTGCTGCCAAAAATTCTTGCCTCTGCTCGGCTTCCTGCTGCCTCTGTTCCTGTATCATCATCTGAAAGAATTGGAACATCTGCGCTTGGCCATCTTGCGGTACTGGGACAGGTGGAAGGTTCCCAATAGGTGAAGCGGAAAGATCAGATGGAACTGGAGTATGAGTTTGTCCATCTGGTCCCGGAAGCCTAGGAATCGTTGGGGTCCCTCCTTGGGTCTGACCATTGACTCCAGAAGTTGCGTCGCCATCAGCGGCAGTACATCCATTTTGTATATCCATCTCTCTGCAGTTGATGTACGAAACGATTAGAAAAAGTACAGGAATCAAACAGGATGCAAGTATTAAATAGGAAGGATGAATTTCAATCAAGCGTGGATGAGATCCTTATACTCTATTCCTATACGCAGGCTTGTTCGGTACAGTTACGTAACCGAGACGATATATTCTCGACCTGCATGGGCCACCACAAAAACATGTCACGCCCCAGTCCCAAAATACGTAGGACTAGGAATACGTAACACTCCAGCCGTATGTATACGAACTCCAATATATGGAAACCATATACACATGTACGCTGTACATGAATATCCAATCCACAGTTGTAATATATGTCACAACAAGTCACACGCAGTTCTATATCTCATCCACAACACAAATAATAGAATAATAAAAATCAATAACTGAATATCAAGGAAGCAGTCTCAAATAGTAATCTCAAAGTGTGATAGTCGGGTGGAAACAAATCCACTGCAAATCGACTATAATAAACTACTAAAGAGAGAAGAGAATAAACTCTAATATAAGAATAAATGTCTCGAAAATAATAGCAACTAAAATCTCTAAACAGCTGCAATGAATCATATATAATCAGAAGGTAAAATCGTCTCAGACTGATAGGTAGCGTCAGGTCCAGGTCCATACTCCTGCGGGTACTCCTGCTCATCTATATCTAGAAAGGGACCAGGTCCTCAGAGGGACGTAACAAGATACATATAAACATGCCAATAAAGTACTGAAAATAAACATCCATTGGGGTCGCCTAACTATCTATGTGAATGCAGTTTGAGAACAACTTTCCACCAAGTGGGCTATCTAGCTAAAATAGGATTGGCATGGTTCTCTTGGAGATCCAGGGGCCTACAAAGGTACGATGACTTTCGAATGCCGGAGGCCGCATGATAATATATAATATATAGTAGTCATCATGACCGGGCATCTCCGGCGGAGCGTACGGATTACACAAGGAAAGTGCAAAGGAGCCCAAATGTCTTACTTATTCTTCTCTCCACCCAATGCTCTAAGCATGTCATGTCCATGACACGATAATACCTCTAATAACTGCCAGGTCTACTAGCATGCAAAGTTTCTATTGGCAGTTATCCCTATCCGTCGCACGACCTATACGTACCGGTGGCCAGCCGAGTACGCAAGTCCGTGTCCTACATGTGACTCACACTCGTGTAAGAATAGTGTCATGGCCAATGAAACATAAATGTCTCATGAAGATGGGGTAGTCTCATAAAGTAGGTCTAATGCATATACATAAATAAAAACATAGTACGACGACACCGTCGTTGCACCCAAGTTTCCTTGGACGCACAGTTTATATAGCAGTTAAAATAAATAAACTAAGTAAGCAGAAAATAAACATGCATGCCTCATATGGAATGTAAATACAGTACAATGGCAAGGTATACTTGCCTAGCAAGAAATCTGTAAAGTGTACGCGCCCAAATGTCAAGGACACGGAACCTGGAACTAAGGACTCCGAACAAACGTCTCCGGATGCTGAAATAAATATCACCAACGTTTCCGGAATAAGCAAAAAATCTAAAAAGCACATTCCTTTCGTCCAATTTGGACACAGGGGCAAAACGGTAATTTTGGGCAAAAGTGGGGTCCACGTGTGGCCCACTTTGCACCAAAAAGTGTGCCAAGAGTAACAGTCTCTAAATGGGACAAACTATAGGTCAAATAACTCTAGATGTCAATACGAACCCAAGGGTATGTCCAAATGTGGATTCCGATGAGCCGAACACAATTTTGTCCAAAAAGTCAACTGTGGGGCCCGCCAATTGGCGATTTGGTCAACCATCTCAGAATTGCGTGAAAATTGGGTCACAGGACCAGCGCATTACCACGAGTCCAGTGGCGCATGTTTCGTCGCAATCTGACTAGCGTGCACAAAATACGCGCGAGTTCCACAAAAGTTGCGACACAGGGTGTGTCCGCGGATACGGCCCGATTCCGGCGCGCACACGCGTCCGAATCAGTCCCCACGAAATTTTACGTGTCCGATTATGCTGCGTGCACCGTTCGGTATACTTGGAACACGGCAGGGCACGTTCCATTTTCTAACTTTTAGAAATCTGGAAAAAGTGGGTTCGCGCAGGTTTGTGACAAATTTAATTATGTCCACAGCAGCTAATAACATAGGGTTATTTAACAGAAAATAAACTAGTTCAAGTGTTCTACATGTATCAAAAAGAATCACCGAATTCGGATCTCTGTGGTGGGAGATACAAACTCGACAATATGGGTGGTCACCGCAGTTTTCTGCGATCCTAGAATTGGGTCTGCTCGTGCCCACTTGGACGCTGTTTTTTGCCTAGAGGTACACGTTTTTCGAGGTTGGCTATAATATAAATATGGAAGAGGGTTAAGGGGTGAGCATACCGGTGAAGACGGAACGGCGTTTGGTTGAGCGAGTCGACGGGAAACAATTCCGGAGCGAAGGTGCCTCGTATGGGAATCTGCAGTGTGCGAGGTCGGAGTCGTCGGGATGGTTTGGACGGCTTGGCGGGGCTCTCTGGCTGCGGCGGCGGCTCTAGATGAGAAGAGGGGGTCTGGATATTTTAGGTTAGGATTTTTGAAAGATATATATATATATATATATATATATATATATATATATATATATAATAGGGAGAGAGAAAGGGATGGAACGGCCAAAGGGGGGGTCGGGTCTGTGCTAATGCAAAGTTGCTGAAGTGGGATGGGCTTTAGAAGCAAGTTGCTGAAGAATGAAGTGGTTTAAGGGGGGCGGGTCCCTGGATATTTGCAAATGAGTTTGCATTGGCGGGTCCTTGCAGCAAGTTTGCTGAAGGATGGAAGCAAATTACTTAAGGGGTGGTTTGAGTTGTGTTATTATTATTATTATTATTATTATTATTATTATTATTATTATTATTATTATTATTATTAAATTATTAAATTTCTTATTTAATAATTCTTTTACTTTCTTTTCTTTTCCTTTCTAAATATATATATACATATATATATTTGTGTATACATATATATTATATATACTCATAAGAAAATTCATGGATTAGAATAATGCACACCATTATGCTAGCAACTGCTCAAGGGGTCTCCTACATGGAATAAATTCCAAAAAATTCTTGATGGTCCCATAAATCCTCTAAGTGCCCGAACACCTAAAATAAAAATTATTAAAAATCTATTTCTCCTATTTAGACCTAATTATTATAATTTAATTAATAATTAATAAATAAAAAGGGTATATACGATTTTCTAGGAAGGGGATTTTATAACTCCTGCGGATACTCCTGGTCGTCTATACCTGGCAAGGGACCAGGTCCTCAGAGGGACATAACAAGATACAGAAAAGTGAGCCAATTTGAATACAGTGAACATGCATAATGTTTAAAAATAAATAAGTACGCTGTACAAGATAATCTATATGAATGCAATGAGGATAACTTTTTGACGTATGGGCAAGGGTAGGCTACTCGATCTAATCCTCACAACTCATACGCTCGTCAGTGGACATCATCAGCCGACATACCTCAGGGGTAGCGACCCTCGAACTCCATCAATCGACATACCTCTGGGGTAGCGACTATCGGACATGACCACCATAGTGCGTGCTAGTGACTACGGTTTACCAGAGTGGTTAAAGCCCATACGCCTACTGATTGTCCTCTATGATGCTAAGTGTCAAGTGTGTGTCAATATATCTAATATATAGTAATGACTGAAAGAACTACACATGCAATAAATAAACAGAAATGCAATAAATATAAAGAAATATACTAAGCATGCAAAATACTGTAAATAATTTGGCAAGGTATCTTGCCTGGCAAGAAAGCTACAAAATGTACTGTCCTGATGTCAACACCAAGAGTCAGAAGCTACGGCCTCATAATGAACATCTCCGGATGCTGAAATAAACATCACCAACGTTCCTAGAATAAGCAAAATAGCTAAAAAGTACTTCCCTTTTGTCCAATTTGGACACAGGGGCAAAACGATAATTTCGAATAAAAGTGGGGTTCACGTATGGCCCACTTTGCACCGAAAAGCATGCCAAGGGTAACAGTCTCTAAATGGGACAAACTATAGGTCAAACAACTCTAAATGTCAATATGAACCCAACAGTATGTCCAAATATGGATTCCGATAGGCCGAACACAAATTTGTCCAAAGAGTCAACTGTAGGGTCCGCCAATTGGCAACTTGGTCAACCATCTTAGAATTGCATGAAAATTGGGTCACAGGACCAGCGCGTTACCACGAGTCCAGTGGCGTAAGTTTCGTCGTAATCTGACAAGCATGCACAAAATGCGCACGACTTCCACAATAGTTGTGACACGGGGTGTGTCCGCGGATACGGGCTGATTCCGGCACGCACACGCGTCCGAATCAGTCTCCATAAATTTTTACATGTCCGATTATACCGTGTGCACCGTTCGGTACACTTGGTACATGACGGGGCGGTCCCGTTTGGTGGAGCGTGCTCCGTTTCACAACTTTTAAAAATATAGAAAAGTGGGTTCGCGGGGTTTTATGACGAATTTAATTCTGTCTACAGCAGCTAATAATCTAGGATTATTTAACAAAAATTAAACTAGGTCAAGTGGTCTACGTATACCAAAAAGAATCATCGAATTTGGATCTCTGTGGTGGGAGATACGAACTCGGCAACATGGGTGGTCACCGAAGTTTTCTGCGATCCCAGAATTCAGTTTATTTGTGCCAACTTTGGCACTATTTTTGCCTAGGGTTTAGTGTTGTTAGAGGTCTGCTATCATACAGATATGGAAGAGGGTTAAGGGTTGGGCATACCGGTGAAGATGGAATATCGTTTGGTTGAGCGAGTCGACGGAAAACAACTCCGGAACGCAGGTACCTCGCTGTGGGAATCTGCAGTGCGCGGGGTCGCGGTCGTCGGGATCTGTTTGGACGGCCTGGCGTAGTTCTCCGGCTGCGGTGGCGGCGCTCTCTAGGTCTAGATGGGAAGAGGAAGGGTCTGAATAATTTAGGGTTAGGGTTTTATTGAAAAAAATAACGATATATATATAGGATATATATATATATAAGTAAAAAAAGGGGGGAGGAAGTCTTCCGCGCGCGACTTTGGTAATGTTGCTGCTGTCGTGGCTTAAAGGAATGGTTTGCTAGGGATTTTGCTAGGGAAAGTAGTAGTAATGGTTTGCTGGAGTTGCTTTAAGATTGCTTAAGTTATTAGTTTATTAGTATTAGGTTATATTATTTTATATTAGTTCTTTTCTTTTCCTTTTTCTAATTAAATATATATATATATATATATATATATATATATATATATATATATATATATATATATATATATATATACTCATAAGAAAATTTCAAGATTATAGTAATGCACACTATTAAGCTAGCAACTGCTCAAGGGATCTTCTACATGAAATAAATTTCAAAAAATTCCTGATGGTCCCATAAATCTTCTAAGTGCACCAACACCTAAAATAAAAATTAATAAAAATCTATTTCTCCTAATTAGCACATAATTACTACAATTAAATTATTAATCAATAAAAAATAATAAATACGGTTTTTAGAAATAGGGGTTTTACATTCTACCCAACTTACAAAAATTTCGTCCTCGTAATTGACACTAACCCATATTCATAATGATAGCTATAGCTATTACACTACATTGGTATCTAGCAGGACTCCTGAAACTCGTGGTCTGCCATTCTAACACTTCCTCATCTATTGTCCCTACACTATTCTATCATCCTCTAACTCGTCTACACTATCCAACTTACAAGAATTCTACTAGTAGTCACATTCTTTGAAGCTATTGTCTAGGTTTGTAAGGCAAATACATTTATTGGGTCAAGAATCTTGGGATACCTATCTAGAATCTCATAACTATGACTTTTTTCTATAACCGTCAAGTATCATAGTCTAATACTGCCACGCCACCTGGCCAGTATGGCTGCAAGTAATTCGACTACTCTACCAAAATTGTCTGGCTGCAACTGTCGCTACCTCGCAGGCGATTTGTCATAGTCATCAGTTTGTAACAAGTGCCTTCAATTCTTTCCTAGGCATAGTCTAAGTTTTTAGGGAAATACTTAAGGTCCTGACTAACTATTAGGGGTATGATCTAGCTCAAATGATCTAACAATTTCTACCAGGCTACATGGTGCTACTTAAGAGTTAAACTAATAAAGAATACAAATATTGCTATAGTGTATATACATATTAAGAACTCATCCTTAGTTATCAAGCATTACTAACGTATTTATGTTTTAACTAACAAAATAGGGGTGAGGTTGATATAAATCAATAATTCATAATGGCACGAAAGATACGACTATGATAGGAAGAGTTATGCACGAGATAAGGAATGAATATAAAAGGAGGAGATGAGTCACCCAAGAGGGCGAGATAAGGATAAGGGAAGAATACTACTACTGCTACTCACGTCATCCATTAGCATCGCTTGTATGCCACATGGGTAAAATATACATACATCCTCATAACTGCTAAACTACCATATATATAATTCTATATCTATTTGTGCATCTAAGATCTTGTGTCACAATGGGGTTATGAGTATGCAAAGACAATTATAACTAAAAGGTCGTACTTGTATCTACGGCTTCCTGTGTCTGCTCTCCCATACTTGTCATAATGAGTGCTTGGCCTTGTCCTTGGTTGTTCAACTGGGGTCTAGTCCCCTCCATTTGTGCAGACTGTAGAAGCAGTGGTGGGACCCTTTGGTCTCATATACTTGAGGGTGTATGCGGTGTTCCTAATTTTAATGCCATAGGCCCTGGGTTCTGCTGAGGACATTCTCGAGCTTGATGGTGACTTGATCCACATACCATGCACAGTCCTAATCGACGATGACAGTCTCTTAGAATATGACCTATCCTACCATAATAGTGATAAGTACGGAGCTCCTTGGTTGGATATGGTGCAGTACTATCTGGTTGCTGGCGTGTCAAAGGGTGTCTAATGGGTCCTCCTTGTTGTATCCTTGCTGGTCCTTGATAAATTCTTTGTTGAATTCTGTTTTCTTTGCTGATGGCCTCCTGAATCCTGACCTCTGCCAATAGCTCGGCATAAGAAATCCGGGACTGTGAGCTAGTGTAGTACTGGAGCTCCTGAGTCAGCCCACGGTGAAACCTCTTAGCCTTCTCCAAGTTATTAGGTATTAGGACTGTGCCATACTTACTGAGACGGCTAAACTCTGCGTCATACTCATCAACCATCTTGTCCCCTTGCTATAGATGGAGGAACTGATCGTACAATGCGTCCCTTACAGTATCCGGGAAGTACTTCCTCTCAAAGAATTCCAAGAATTGTTCCCAAGTCTGACGCGTACCCAACTGGCGCTCCATTAATTTCCACCAGTGATGCACATTGCCTTCTAACTGAGTCCTTACTCCTATCAGCCATAGGTCAGAAGGTAATTGTGATGCCTCTAACAACTTCTTGGTATTGGCAATCCAATTCGTAGTCTCCTATGGACTCTTATTGCCCTTATATGGCTTAGGGCCCATTTGCACAAAGTCCTTGACTGAACCAACCCGAGCTTGTGGTACTAAATCTAGTGGTTGGGTTGGTATAGGGGCTAGTGCAGTCATTCTTTCAAGTGTTGCTAGAAATTCCAGCCTCTGCTCTACTGCCTGCTGCCTCTGTTCCTGTATTATCATCTGAAAGAATTGGAACAGCTGTGTCTGGCCATCCTGCGGTGCTGGTGGAGCTGCAAAATTTCCATTAGGTATCGTGGAAGGGGTTGATGGGATTGGATTGCTAGTCGGTCCATCCGGTCCGGGAAGAAGATGAGTCGTTGAGGTCACTCCTGATGATTGGTCGTCGTCCCCTGGAGACGTGTTGTCCCCGGTGGCGGCATGCCCGTTATGCAAATTCATCTCTCTGCAAGAGATGGACGAAGGATTAAGAAGAGTACATGAATCAAGCAGGATGCAAGAACTTAAGTAGGACATGTTGGAAGGAAGGTAAGTTATAGTCAAGTGTGGATGAGATTTAAAATTCTAATCCTAGGTGCAGGCCCGCTTGGTACAGTTACGTAACCGAAACGGCTAACTCGACCTGCATGGGCCACCACAAAAACATGTCATGCCCCAGTCCCAAAAATACGTAGGACTAGGACACGTAAGCATGCCAGCCGCATGGATATAGCGACTCCAATATATGGAAACCATAACCCATACGTACGTTGTAATATGAATATAAACTCACATATGGTATATATAACGTCACAAGTCACAGATATGCTAATATCATCCACACAACAAGTCATAGAAAAGAAATACTAAACTAGAATAAGGAGTCTGAAATATCTAAAATAATAGTCGGGTGGAGACAAATCCACTACCAATGACTATATCAATACTAGAATGAGAGAGGAGTATAAATCTCCAATATAAAATAATGTGAAGACAGAAGTGAATTAGTTAAAAGAATCCATCGCTAGATGTAATCAAGGATGCTCAGAAGGTAAGACCTCCTCGGCAGAAAGTAATGCGTCAGGTCCAGGCCCGTACTCCTGCGGATACTCCTGGTCGTCTATACCTGGCAAGGGACCAGGTCCTAAGAAGGACATAACAAGATACAGAAAAGTGAGCCAATTTGAATACAGTGAACATGCATAATGTTTGAAAATAAATAAGTACACTGTATAAGACAATCTATATGAATGCAATGAGGATAACTTTTTGATGTATGGGCAAGGGTAGGCTACTCGATCTAATCCTCATAACTCATAGGCTCGTCAGTGGACATCATCAGCCGACATACCTCAGGGGTAGCGACCCTCGGACTCCATCAATCGACATACCTCGGGGGTAGAGACCATCGGACACGACCACCATAGTGCGTGCTAGTGACTACGGTTTACCAGAGTGGTTAAAGCCCATACGCCTACTGATTGTCCTCTATGATGCTAAGTGTCAAGTGTGTGTCAACATATCTAATATATAGTAATGACTGAAAGAACTACACATGCAATAAATAAACAAAAATGCAATAAATATACATAAATATACTAAGCATGCAAAATACTGTAAATAATTTGGCAAAGTATCTTGCCTGGCAAGAAAGCTACAAAATGTAGTATCCCGATGTCAACACCAAGAGTCAGAAGCTACGACCTCAGAATAAACGTCTCCGGATGCTGAAATAAACATCACCAACATTCCCAGAATAAGCAAAATAGCTAAAAAGCACTTTCCTTTCGTCCAATTTAGACACAGGGGCAAAACGGTAATTTTGGATAAAAGTGGGGTCCACGTATGGCCCACTTTTCATCGAAAAGCGTGCCAAGGGTAACAGTCTCTAAATGGGACAAACTATAGGTCAAACAACTCTAAATGTCAATACTAACCCAACAATATGTCCAAATGTGGATTCCGATAGGCCGAACATAATTTTGTCCAAAAAGTCAACTGTGGGGCCCGCCAATTGGCGACTTGGTCAACCATCTCAGAATTGTGTGAAAATTGGGTCACAGGACCAACGCGTTACCACGAGTCCAGTGACGTAAGTTTTGTCACAATCTGACAAGCGTGCACAAAATGCACGTGACTTCCACAAAAGTTGCGGCACGGGGTGTGTCCGCGGATACGGGCTGATTTCGGCGCGCACAAGCGTCCAAATCAGTCTCTATGAATTTTTACGTGTCCGGTTACACCGTGTGCACCGTTTGGTACACTTGGTACACGACGGGGCGGTCCCGTTTGGCGGGGCGTGCTCCGTTTCACAACTTTTAGAAATCTGGAAAAGTGGGTTCGTGAGATTTTGTGACGAATTTAATTCTGTCTACAGCAGCTAATAATCTAGGGTTATTTAATAGAAATTAAACTAGGTCAAGTGTTCTACGCATACAAAAAAGAATCATTGAATTCGGATCTCTGTGGTGGGAGATACGAACTCGGCAACATGAGTGGTCACCGTAGTTTTCTGCGATCCCAAAATTCGGTCTGTTTGTGCCAACTTTGGCGCTGGTTTCTCCTAGGGTTTCATGTTGTTCGAGGTATGCTATCATACAGATATGGAAGAGGGTTAAGGGTTAAGCATACCGGTGAAGATGGAATGGCGTTTGGTTGAGCGAGTCGACGAAAAACAACTCCGGAACGCAGGTACCTCGCTGTGGGAATCTGCAGTGCGCGGGGTCGCGGTCGTCGGGATCTGTTTGGACGGCCTGGCGGGGTTCTTCGGTTGCGGTGGCGGCGCTCTCTAGGTCTAGATGGGAAAAGGAAGGGTCTGAATAATTTAGGGTTAGGGTTTTATTGAAAAAAATAACAATATATATATAGGATATATATATAAGTAAAAAAAAGGGGGGGGGGAAGTCTTCCGCGCGCGGCTTTGGTAATGTTGCTGCTGCCGTGGCTTAAAGGAATGGTTTGCTAGGGATTTTGCTAGGGAAAGTAGTAGTAATGGTTTGCTGGAGTTGATTTAAGATTGCTTAAGTTATTAGTTTATTAGTATTAGGTTATATTATTTTATATTAGTTCTTTTCTTTTCCTTTTTCTAATTATATATATATATATATATATATATATATATATATATATATATATATACTCATAAGAAAATTTTGAGATTATAATAATGCACACTATTAAGCTAGCAATTGCTCAAGGGATCTCCTACATGAAATAAATTCCGAAAAATTCCTGATGGTCCCATGAATCTTCTAAGTGCACCAACACCTAAAATAAAAATTAATAAAAATCTATTTCTCCTAATTAGCACATAATTACTGTAATTAAATTATTAATTAATAAAAAATAAAAAATATGGTTTTTAAAAATAGGGGTTTTACAACATAGCCATCGGATACCTGCTCAAGGCATCGACGACTACGTTGGCCTTTCCTGGGTGGTACTGTAATGAGATGTCAAAGTCTTTTGTCAACTCTAACCATCTCCTCTTCCTCATATTCAACTCCTTATGTGTAAACACGTACTTCAAGCTCTTGTTGTCCGTGAAGATTTCCACACGCTCTCCGTACAGATAGTATTTCCACAGCTTTAGAGCGAAGATAACTGCTGCTAATTCCAAATCGTGAGTGGGGTAGTTCTTTTCATGAGGGCATAATTATCTTGAAGCATAGGCAATTACTTTCCCGTGCTGCTGAAGAACGCAACCCAAATCCTTTCCTGAAGCATCATTGTAGATAGTGAATCCACCTGTCCCTGATGGCAATGTCAAAACTGGAGGTATCGTTAATCTCTTCTTTAGCTCATCAAATACGGCCTGATAATCCACTGTCCAGACGAATTCCACATCTTTCTTGGTCAGCCTAGTCATTGGTTCTGCAATCTTGGAGAAGTCTTCTACAAACTTTCTGTAGTATCCTGCTAGTCCGAGAAAGCTCATGATCTCAGCTACCAAACTGGGGGTAGCACATGACTCCACTGCCTCGATCTTCTTTGGGTTAACTAAAATTCCATCACCCGTTACCATATATCCAAGAAATTCAACCTTGTCAAGGAAGAAATCACACTTTGAAAGCTTCCTGTAAAACTCCTCTTTCCTGAGAGTCTCTAAGACCATCCTCATATGCTCTTCGTATTCTTCTAGGGTCTTTGAATACACAAGAATATCGTCGATGAATACCACTATGAACTTGTCGAGGTACTGGTGGAATACCTTATTTATCAAGTTCATAAATACTGCTGGTGCATTGGTTAAACCAAACGGTATTACCGTAAATTCAAACTGGCCATATCTGGTCCAAAAAGTTGTCTTCGGTATGTCTTCTCTCTCTACCTTCACCTGGTGATAGCTTGACCTCAAGTCTATCTTTGAAAACACCTTTGCTCCGCACAATTGATCGAAAAGACCATCTATCCTTGGTAACGGGTATTTGTTCTTGATAGTGAGGTTATTCAGAGCTCTATAATCGATACACATGCATACCGTTCTATCCTTCTTCGGTACGAACAATACCGGAGCTCCCCATGATGATGAACTGGATCTAATGAAGCCTTTTTCCTACAGCTCCTTAACTTGCTTCTTCAGTTCTGTCAGCTCGTTGTTGTTGACTCTATAGACGTGTTGTGAAATGGGCTCTGCTCATGGTACCAAGTCTATAGAGAATTCAACATCTCTGTCTGGCGGCAAACCTGGCAACTCCTTTGAAAATACATCCAGGAACTCCGCTATCAGAGGATGTGGTAACTCCTCTTCTTCTATCCTGGCTCCATAAACAGTGCCTATGCTCTGCTTTGCTGCTCCTCTGGCGACCTCAAACTCTGACTCTCCTGGTAGTCAAAATATTACTCTGCCTTCGTGACAATCTATAGTAGTATGATGTCTACTCAACCAGTCCATTCCGATTATAATATCGTATCCCGGAAGTGGCATGATGAGTAAACTCACGCTCAACTCATGGCCTCCCAATGATACTCTCCGATCCTTACAATAATCACGGACTAGGATAATGCCTTCTCCAGTCGTGATCTTGCAAGTCCTATCTAATGGTTCCGTTTCTAAACAATGCTTAAGAGCATAAGATACAGATACGAAACTATGGGAAGCACCAGAATCAAATAATGCAAGTGCTGGAATAGAATCGAGAGAAACTGAACCTGAAATTATGTCTCCAGCTGGCTCGGCCTCCTCAATCGTCATGGCGTATGAGCGTCCCTGTGGTGTTCCTCTCTGCTGTTGTTGGTGCTGAGCAAACCTCTGCTGCTGTGGTAGAAGTGGAGGTCCCCTCTACTGGCCTCCTGGTACAGTAGGTACTTTGGCTGGTCCTCCCTGAGCGGCTGTTCCACCCTGACGAGTCTGAATAGATAGACAATCACTCAGTTGATGTGCTGACGATCCATAGGACAAGCATGTACCCAACCTCTTCCTGTAATTATCTCTGGTGTGTTCTATCTTCCTACAATATGCACACTGGGTAACGGGCTGAGTCTATCCCTGTGGCTGCTGCTGCTGGATGTGTCCTCGAACTGGTATCTGCTGCTGCTGATGCTGCTGCTGGTACGGCCTTTATTATTGTTGAAAGTTTGGGCGCTTGGCCGGTCCTGTGTTACCACTTGTTCTTCCAGAAGTGTCGCGTCCTCTCTTGGGCCTAAGATCCAAGTCATCTTCAGTAATCTGGGCATCCATCAGAATACCCTCAAATGTAGCAGTGCGTCGTCCCGAAGTACGAGACTTGATTTCTCTATTCAATCCATTCCTGAATTTCCATGCTCTGTCTCCTGGGTCTCGAATCATCGATGGCGTGAAACGACTCAAACGACAAAACTCCGGGCGTATTTGTCAACTGACATGCTTACTTGGACCAAGTCATAGAACTTCTCCTTGAAGAGCTCCTTGAAGTCCTCCCAAGTAAGTACTCCGTCAGTGAGTCTCGGTTCTGTATGATACCATATCAGTGCGATATCAAACATCTGACTGCCAGCGGACTCGATCTGAAGAATCTCCGGAATCTGCGCTAAACGCAAGTTTCTCTCTATATCCTCTAGCCATTCGTCCGAGTAGAGTATCCCCTCGGTGCCTTTGAACTCTCGAGGCATCATCCTCTTAAAGTCCACTATAGTACCTATCCTCTGGTGATGCGGGCCAGGATGCTGCTGTTGTCGTGCTACCCTCTCCACAGCCTGGAGAGACACCTGATGAGTATTCTCCATGCTCTCTCTCATCATCTCAGCCTGTGCCTGGTGCGCCTCTTCTTGCACCCTCTGAGCCTCAGCTTGAACACGCTGAGCTTCTGCTGTCACTCTCTGGGATTCTAAGATGCCTTGGATCAGTGTGAACGTCTGTGCGCCGTCAGTGGGCACACCTCCGAGAATTGGAGTCGGTGGTGGTGGAAGGTTATCTGTCACAGCTGGGGCAATCCTCTGAACAGGTGGAGGAGGAATCCTAACAGCTGTAGATACTCCCACATGAACATGAGATGTAGGAGGAACTCTAGATGTCTGTTCGTCAGGTCGAGAGGTGGCCGACCTCTCTAAAGCTGCTGCTCCCAGTCTCAACTACCTAGTCTTCGGCGGTATCCTAAAGACAGATTGAAAAGAATCAATTAAGGTAATAGATACGATACCATCAAGGAAGGACAGTAAAATTCCAAAGGAAGCAATTATGCAGAATAACATTGTAAGATCAAAATTTTCTAGTTGTGATTGAGCATACTCTCATCCTAAATCCTATTTCCTAGAGTAGGCTCGTAGTAGTATAACTAAGTTGTCTCACTACCACGACATCACACAACTTGCGAAGCTGGACCTGCATGGGCCACCACTAAAAATGTGTCACGACCCGCACCATTATTTTGGGCATGAGTCGTGGGTACGTCCAGCCTACGCCGCAGCATCGACGGTAGAACGCTATCTAGGTCTCAATAATACTATCTAAACATAACTCACAACCTGTCAATGATATCAACTCCATAAGGAGGATGTCACGCCCCAGTCCCAAAATATCGGGGGACTAGACACGTGGCAATGGCCAGTAGCACACACCGATGGACAAACACAATTTAATGGATCCATCGGGGCGTACTTAAGCTGTAATACAATAATGAGGGTGCAAAATACTAATCTCATCCACAGAAATGAATACAACAATATCAACAAAAGGAAATTTAAACATCATCAAGTCACAAGTAAATAATCGGGGAACAACCCGATAATAAGTCTATTACAATTGTCAAGATACAGAATTAAAGATAATAACTGCAAATATTGAGTATGGATAAAGCATATACTCAGAAGATATCCTCGGGGATCACTCGTCTACTGGATCTGGTACTGCTCCAGTGCCTGCTCCTGATCCTGCTAATACTCCTGTTCCGTATACCTTGGGATCAATCTCGTCTGCTAATCCTGGGGACATAATCCGGATCCAGGTCCTCAGGGGACATAACAAGATACAAAATAACTCATGCCAAAATAAATGCAGTACAGCAATAAATGAAACAATAGGGTATATATAAGCAGCTAAGTGATATGCAAGTGAGAGTTTTAGTCATACTCGGGCTGAGACTACTATAGGATCTGTGTCGGAGAAACCCATATCAGTATTCTCTCGAAGGGCCAGTACGGTACCAAAGCTCTGTGTCAAAGTCTAAGGCACTTCCATTAAAGTATTATATATATATATAATCAGCCTTTTGTATGGTAAATCTCTCCCCACCCAATGTAATCACACGTCTCATGTCCATGACACGCAAGATCATATCTAATGCAGCAAGTCAAAATAAGATCTAAGCATATGAATAAAGTATATGTCATGAAGTCTGTATCCTATACAGAATTACCATGAATATCTCAGGAAGATTCTGTCTCATGAATAGTGTCAGGTGTCCTAGGTATAACGTACTTGATATTGCAAGCACGAGAATGTAAAGGGTATCGATATCCACTTTTAGGTGATGTTACACAACTCCACGTATGGTGTTGGCACCCGAATATTATTCGAACGCTAAGTAACTCACATAGTCCTAGGTTAAGCAGGTTCAACAATCACAGGAATAAAACAAGAGAATAATATGAATCAATATATTGCAATTATGGTAACGTACACTTGCCTGGGGTTCTGGCTCCAACTGTAGCTCTGGTCTCAGTGGGATTTGCAGGTACTCCTCCGGTTGTTGAAATAGATATCACCATCAGATTCAGAAAATATCAAATAGCTAGAAACGCCTGTCCTTGAGTCCAATTTGGACACAGGGGCAAAAATGATAGTTTCTGGTCAAAGCGGGGTCCAGATGTGGGCCGCTTTGCACCAAAAATGTGTCATAAGCAATGGTCTCCAAATTCGTCAAACTTAGTGTCAACAAGTCCAGAACGATGATACAAAATCAACGGAACTTCCAGAACTGGATTCCGATGAGCCGATCACAAAATCGCCCGTCAAGTGGAGCCGCAGGGCCCACGATACGCGATTTTGTCAACGTTCTCAGAATCGAACCAAATGTGGGTCACATGACCAGCGTATTGCTACGAGTTTGATGGTATAAGTTTCATTATGATCCGACATATGTACACAAAGTTACAACAAGATCCGAACAGGCCGATACGGGGCTTTGTCGGCGGATACGCGTTGATTCCGGTGTGCACGCACATCCAAATCAACTTCTGTGAAATCTCGCATGTCCGTATCAACGGCGTGCACCTTTCGGTGAAGATCGCACGCGACCAAGTCGTCCCGTTTGGCGGTACGTACTCAGTTCCGGGGGAAAACGGGGTTAATATTTTTCTATTTTTGGATCGCGGTTCGCGATCACCACAGGACGCGACACACCGAGCGTGTTGCACGGGCATCGAGAGAGTTATACAGTCTATGCGTCATAACAGATGGAACGGGAAATAGGGCAGCGAGGAGAGAGAAAAGTTTACCTAAACAGGGCTACGCAGAAACCAAATTTCTCGTGTCCGCGAGGCGACATGACTCATCGTGACACTGTACTGTCTAGGGTTAGGGTTTCGTCGACTCGCCGGAGCTGAGGGAGGCGGAGGCGGCTCAGCTGAGGCGCTGTCGGAGGTGGCGGAGCTCAGGCGGCGAGGTCGTCGGCTAATCGAGGCGTCCGGGGTCGGGGAAACTCGGCCGGAGCTGCTGCTGCGGGGTCGTCGGGGACGAGGTCGGGGCGGAGCTCAGGAAGTGGAGGCGGTGGTCGGGGTTGTCGGAAAAGATGGGCTGGTGGTGGTTGGGGTTCCGTCGGAGGAGGGTTTGATGTCGACAGAGCGGGGCGGAGCTAGGGCAGTGGCAGCGGGAGCTCGTCGGGTCGAGGGGGTTTTATAGTGCGAGGGAGGGAGGCGGATGACCGGTACGGGAGAGGAAGAGATGACAACTCAGGGAGGTGGAGAGGTGTGGAAGGCGGAGGGACGGCCGGTGTAGGGCAAGGCGGCAGCAGTTTCGTGACGGTTACGGGAGGCCGAGCGGCTGGGGAAGGAGAAGGGTTTCAGATTAGTGGATCCGGGTCGGGTCGGGTGAAGGATGGGATCCGACCCGATCCACTAAGGCATGGGTTCGGTTCAGTTGAACCGGGTCCGGTTCGGGTTGGTTTGCTTTATTTTGAAATAAACCGGGTTTAATTCTAGGGTTTATTTTAGTTTATTTAAAACTTAGTTTCTAGGTCTTTAAAATTATTTTCGGGGTCCTTTCCCGAAAAATTATCCTATGTCTAATTTTTCATTTTACACATAAAAATATTATTTTCATATTATTTTAATATTATATAACATCATTTAAAAATTATTTAATTTTAAAATATCTTAGTTTTAATTAGCTAAAAATACCAGAAAAATTACAGAAAATTATGAAAAATTAATTTTAAAATTCCTGAAAAATCAGGGGATTTACAGAGGACAATAAAACAAATATCTCTCAACAGCTCATAATATATACTCAATCACAATAACTATAAGAATGAATGGCACGATAAAAGATAAGAAAGAATGACATAGTCAAACACAATATCTCAAAATAGAGATAAACCACAGTCTAGCTGTCCAACATAAAAAAAAATCTCCACAAGTCTTAATTTAAACTTAACATAAGTATCAAAATAAACTAAAATACATAAAATAAATGTTATCTAGATAGCTGCAGGTAGTATCTCCTCTAAGGAAAGGGACTCCTCTAAGATCTCTGGTGTGTAGTCTGTTTATATACCTGGTCCATAGTGTGTAGGACAGAAGTCCTCAAGATCCTCCGGAAAAAATATCCAGTCAGGATTGGAGCGAAGTACAAGCACTAACATCAGTTCTATGTATATTGACAAAAACTATAATACAGTGTAAAGAAATACAAGATGGATATAAATACTGGCAATAAGAAATACTGGAGATAATGGAATACTGGAGCATATGTCATCATTAATGGTACACTAGCAATGAACAAAAATAAAAGTGCAAGCTAGAACAATAAACTGGAATATAAGTGAATGCTAGAATAATAACTAGAATATAGGGAAATGCTAGATCAATAAACTAGAAATACATGTATAGACTAACTAGCTAAGTGTGTGAAACACTAGTATATCATGTGATCGGCTTGGGATTGATCAGGCTTGCTATGTATGACTAGCTATGATTCATGTAAGGTCAGGCTAACCATCCAGATAGCTATGATGCAAGCAATATTCAGGCTAATCATACATAACAGGCTATGAGACATGTAATGGTCAGGCTGCACCGACGTGTGGTGTGGGTGAGCTATGATGCATGTAGAGTTGGGTATGATCACATAAGCTACTAATATCTCTTCGTCCCCAACTAGCACGATGGATCACAATCACAACTCCTCGTGATAGGTCTCAATGATGCTAACTCGTGTATACATAGTGTCAGAATTATATACGCTATACAACTAAATCATAGAGATAATCAATATAATGAAAACTGTCAGAGAATGTACTCGCTTGTGGTCCTCTGCTGGAAATACCAATATCCTGTTTTCGAGGTCTTGTTTGAATAATCTAGCAGTCCTATAGATATTATTTAATAATAATACAAAATCAGTCGATACACAAACATGCACACAATCATAAGTACACCGAACTCAGAGACTACGCTAGGGGTGCTACTTGTCATCTAACAGGATTAAGTGTACGTCTAGCTGCATGGGTGTCACATCCTCAAATACTGTGCATAATCAGAAAGTCAATCACTAACAAATGAATTGCCAGTACGTTGGTGTACACAAGGCAGTCAACTCATAATTCTTAGGGTCATATAGTATATGTAATTATACGAGAAAATCCACAGTTAACCTAGGGTCATACAGTACATATCCAAATATAGTCATAACTAGTATTAGCATTTAATTCCACACAATATATATATATATATATATATATATATATATATATATATATATATATATATATATATATATATATACCAATTTGATCATTATACACATACACGTACGTATACGCATACGAGTTTGGGTTTATTGCATGGTCTCTTGCAATGAATATCTAACGAACTTTTCATGACACAACACGCTAAATCCTAACATTATTCACATGTACATAAAATTATAAGAGAAAAAACTTCGTACCTTTGCCTCGGCGTGCACGTGCACGAGGGAGTATTCGACGTAGAGGTGGTGCTCGGTTGTGTCATGCAGAGGCTCGGCTGCTCCTGCTGCTGCTCAAGCGAGGTTCGGTCTGGTCCAGTCACTGTCGAAGGAAGTCTCACGCGAGAGGGAAGTCGGGCTCATGCGAGTGCTGTCATCGAGTCATCTAGGGGAGTCGTTTAGTCGTCGAGGGATGGTGGATGGGTGGTCGGGTTATGGTTCATACGGTGATGGGTTGAGGGAGGTCGGGATGGCCGGCGGGGTGCTGTGTTCGTGGTGGTGGTGTCGATAGATGAGAATAGGGACAGTCGGGTTCAGGCGAGTGGAAACGACGGTGGCGATTGTTGTTGTTCAGTCGAGTTGTGAGGGCGAGGGATCCAGCGAGGTCCGGTTGGTGATGGCGTGCAGGCGGGTTGATATAGGTTGATAGGGGTAACAGCTCGGTCGAGGAAGGTGATCGCGAGTCCGACGGTGAACAGTAGAGGGAGAGGGGTGTCGGCTAGGTTTAGGTCTGGGGTGATGGGGATGATAAAAATAAAGAATATATATATATATATATATATATATATATATATATATATATATATATATATATATATATATATATATATATATATATATATATATATATATATATATATATATGGAGAAGTAGGATTTTGAGGTTGACCTAGGGTGTTGGGCTGGTCAACATCCTTGGAATTGGGTTTCATTCTACATATAAATATTTTAAAGGGCTAGGATTTGGTTTGTTTCAAAATGGAGGGCTAAGGTTTGATGAGGGATTGATGTTGAGTGTTACACACTCCTAAATTATGAAGAAAATTTACATGGCGGTCAATGAAAGTAAATGGGGTTTCTTCAGGTATTTGGTCTAATAGGGTGTTGACACCTCAATGCACTTTTCCATAAAAGTGCCCAACAATTAGAAAATTGCACAAAGTAGGATTTTTGGATTAAATTAATTTAAAAATTAATATAATTGGTATTCTAAAATTAATTGGACGTACATAGGGTTAAAATTAGGTAGGACACAAGTGTCATGAATGAAGAAGACTCAGAATAGAATATTATCATAATTTGGGTTGCACAAAATGGGTCGAGATTGTGTCTCCAATTTCGATTGGAACGCACAAGGATATAAAGTTAAATTTATATAGAATTAAATATAATGGTATGCAACGAATATTGTGCAACTAAAATGAAGCACACAAGGACATAGTTATGAGTTACACAAGGATCAGAATAGAAGATGAACATTTCTAGGACAAGGGTATAAAACTTGTTGGAAGACAAAAGCTAGTATAGTACTTTAATTATCGAAGCAACGGTAAGGTACAACAATCAAATAAAATCATAACAATTAAATATAAATAAATATTATGAAATATTAATACATTAAATTAAATAAATAAAAAGACAAAAATACCCCTATTATGAAATGTGGTAGTGACACCTACATATTGGTTAAACCCAATGGCGACTTGCTCATGATGCCCATCAATGGCAAGTTCCTGAAAAAGTACTATGTCTAAGCTAGACTTGTACTCCCTTTATCTCCAGTAGGGCAACCCAGATGTACAGTGTCTATACTCTTGGTTCTTCATCCCCAGCAAGTGCCTATGCATAGCAGAACCTTTCCTCAATAAGCCATTATTGGTATTCAGGAGTCCTGGATATGCAACAGATAATGGATCCTCAAAATCTCTCCAGCGGAGCAATCCTTAGCTCCACCTGCATACTCCTACAGAGACCACTCAAAAACCAGTCTCGTTAGACGCTAGCCATGTCCATATTATTTTTAAGTTATCATACTAACAATCTCTCCAATGGAGTAACCCTCAGGTCTATCTACATTCCCGGGTAGGCCATACTCAGCAAACCACTTATCATTGAGTTTTTTGGACATTAGTTAACGTTCATATTACCTCTGAACTACTGTCCTAATATTTATCCTCGGCCGTGTTTGCCATGTCCTAATATTACCTCTGAACTACTATCCTAATATTATCTCTGAACTACTGTCCTAATATTTCTCCTCGGATCGGTCCCAGCCCCAGAGACCATCCGCAGGAACCCATTTAATACCTTGTACAAAAGTTGTCTGCGACATGCAAGTCTTGGGTTATTCCAGATTCACAACAAGACATGATAATTCTTGATTATTTTTTTGAACGAGTATTGCTCCACAAGCTGTGATTCTTTGCTTTACTTGACATGATTCTCATTCAGAGTTACACTTGACTTGATGCATTCCCCTAGTTCGGGAACTTCCTTGGCGATCTTAGGTCCTGGATACTTGCAGGTTCATATTGCACAAAAGGACTATTTGATAGTCTTTTGGCTAACTAGATGCATGCACGATACTGATAGTGTTACTTGATTGTGGCATAATTATGTGACAAGAATTGAAGCGAGACAAATGAGTACATATTTCAATATAAGCAGGCAAGCATGCATTTGTTGGAAACATAAGCATAAGGAAACATATACTATAGTCTACCTTAGAACATAAGTATTTATATTTAGCACATAAGTATTTATATTTAGCATGGGTCTAAGGGGCAGTGCAAGGAGTGAAGTCGTACAGGGACATATCGAATAACATAATTTATAAGGCATGTAGTGTAAACAAGTGAAGTAGTGCATTACGAAGAGTATATAATAATTTACTCGAGGCATAGCGGGGTCTACTTGCACGAAGCAAAGGTAGCATGCGAGGGTCCCTTTATAAGCCAAGTTTTATTTCCATGTTCTAACACAAGTAATAAAAGATGGGATTATTCCCTTATCTAGGTGCATTGTATTCTTTATTAGCATGCAAGGGGTGATTCACCTAGTGACTAGTATGTATCTTCCATATTTTAAGTGGGTTGGCTAAGCAAAAACAAGTTTATCGTAGCCACCCACCTTAGTAATGATTCACCTCGGTTGAACGATACTCTGAGCGAGCCATTGAAAGTCTAAGTCTGAACTTCTGAAGGGCCAAGTCTGGAATCCTTTGCCTCAAATAAGTCTTCTTGCTGAGCAAAGGGGGATCGAGTCATTGCACTTGCGCCATTTGAATCGGCTGTCCGCTTGAAAGGAACGGATCGTTACATTATATAACACTCAGAAAAAGTCTCATCCTCGAGACTTCCTGAGCGCAAACTATTTTATCGCATTATCGAATCTATCTCAAGCATAACAATCAGTACTACTAGATCCGTTCGAACATAATTTTCTACTCGTTTCTTATATCGTATCACGTGTATACTGGGTCCATCTCATTGAATGACTCTATCATTCAATCCAAACTCTGACTCAGTTTCTACTGCGCCTTAGTGCGGAACATATATCGCTTAATGCGGGGTACGCTATGATCCATCGTGAATGATGATCTAAGGCTGAGGCAAACTTATTAAAATGTTATACTCGTCCATGCGAATCTAACATATTCACTTGCACTATTATTCGAGATCAGCATATTGCGAGTCTGGATCGTGCACATATTCAAAGCGTCCCTCAAACATATGTATGTCAACCAACTTAGCGATAGCGAAGTCTTTTCACTCGAGTTCAACATATCGTTAAGTCTTGGATTGTGCACACGTTTAAGGCGTCCATCAAATATATGCATTCAACCAAACTTAGCGATAGTGAAGTCGGACAAGTTACTTGCGGAAAGTCTCAAGGGTTCTTATCTTACAAATCACGATGATACTTCAAACGGGGTAAAAAAAATTTAAGTCATTCAAATCCCACTCAAACCAAGCATTGCACTACCGTTAAGCACGATCTATCCGATCAACCGACTAGCATCCATGTCCTATCGTACATACCATTTGTATCAAACATAACACACACTTACCGTTCCAAGTCTAATTCTAAGTATTGCTACCCCAATTCTATGACTTGTTCAAGCAATATTCTAAAGTCGGTTATACAAGTTTTTCACTCGGCACAGGGTCATCTGCCTAATTACTAGGTTAGATCATAATGCCATAGGTACAAGTTCAAGCATACGATTCATCGTACAAATTTTTCGTACGATGCTCGCCCTAATTCCTAAGGTCAAACCATTGTTCATTTGTATGTGATATTCTACCCAAGCTAATTTTACTCATATTTCTAAACATCGACCACAGATTATCCTACTCTCATTAATACATTCGTTGTACTGGATTCTAGTCCGTTCGATCAAATCCATGGTATATCTAAGTCGCATAACAAGCCTAGAAATTCGTATAGTCTATCTCCTTCAAACATGTTTGATAGAACCCATATATCCATTCTAAGTCTAGACTACCAAGTCATAATTCAATTCTAAATCTTTGATCTCAATCATAAACTTTAAGTCGTTCAGCCAGATTTATGTATCCATTCATGAAACCATCAAGCATCTCTTACTCCAGGTTCTAGACTAACTTATCCTTGAAATACTTTTGATTCACTTGCATTTCCAATTCGTCTTATCGTATCGAATCACAAGTCAAGATGATCCATCAGTTGTCACGCTTTAGTCTCCCATAAGTTTGATCATCCTTGTTGGACTTGAGATCACCATACCAACGCTCTCACTGGATAATCGTCCTAATCCGGGCATGACGCATGTACGAGCACAGAGTTACGCTCGCACAAGACAAGAACGTCGAACGTTACGGTTAATATCGAAATGATCGAGATACCTTATTATTACACTTTGCTCATCCAAGTTATATATAATCCTTCAATTTATGTCCGTTCATGCCGTGATCATAATTTGTCTAGCCAAATCTTCCAACTTTAATGTTATCGTTTGATAAATCCAAAATCTACTTCTGGCATTGCTTAAATAACTAAGTTTCAAATATTCAAGCCAAAGTCTATCCACTTTTTGATACGTTCTATGCATCGAGTTCGTTTGAAATAATTATTGAACACGTTCCCGTGAGTTTGATTATCCATGTCGTTAGTAAAATTACCACGCCGACGCTCCCGTATGATAATTATTCTCGGCCGGGACTGATTTTGAAGGTTATCTTTTTGAACTAGATTCAAGATCGTTCTTCTAAACTCCAAGTCAAATCCATTTTTACTTACCTCTTTCATCGAACCACAATATTCCTTCTCGGGCTAACTTCTATTCGAGCGATATCCTATTCAAGTTCAATCCATTTGATTCAATATAAAATCGCTCATACGATCCATCAAGTTTCTACTAACTTTTCTTGACCAAGATATTAATTTTATTACCTTGAATCCCTATTCGATATAAGCATTATCACTTATTCAAGATATTCTCAAATCATTCAAACCAACTATTATACGAGACCTATGAATTCGTTTGAACATTTCTAAAATGATCTATACACCACTCAGGAATTGAGTCACCTAATCTCAATTGGTATTCGCATCACTCGCTAGCATATTCACCAAGTCGTTCCTTGGAATTCTTGTACGATACCTAAGCATCGTCTAGATAAATCCTGGTCTCATATATATTCTTGTTGATATTCATCCAAGTAAACCATATCTGATTTATATCTTCCAGATACGAAATATCGTCCGAGTTATTTCCCAAAATCCAAGCACGATCTCTATATTCGCCTTAGCGATAAACTGATAATGTTTCTACTGGTTTCCAATCTAAGTCTGACTTATCTTTATCTGAACGATATCTTAATCTCGCTTCCAAACTAGCTCACACCAAAGGGTCTTGGCATGCGATACTCAACACAACTTAGCCGAAAGGCTGTGTGCATAGCTAACCGTCCGAATGATATTCTATTTTGTACACTAACCACCTGGGTAATCACGTATAGGTATTCCGATTTGCATATAACTTATAAATTCTAGCACGAGTCTATTCCACAAAGTCTAACACAGACTGGAACAAGGGTCATCACATTTTTATCCAGTACAAGCAATCATATCAATCATATGCAATTTTTAAAATTATTTAGACTCATTATAAGGAACATCCCAAAGGGTCAACGAGAGAGAGTGTATGCACATAACCCATGAACGAGCTTTCAAAACTGAGAAAATTGATAAGAAGTATAAAGGCGTAAAGCCATGCTCTGATACCAATATGTCATGCCCCAATCTTCCACAGGTAATCGACCATCCCCGTTAGGCGAGAATCACCATGTCAGCGCTCCCATGGGACGATCTTTCCTATCTGGACGTGATGTCGCACGAGCATTAGCTGCGTCCGTGCAAGACCATAATCCGAGCAGGCGGTAAAATGCCTAAGCCACAGAGTCGCACAGATAGTCCGAATGCAGCAGAATAATAAATGAACAGACGATTGGTAACAAGTTCACAGAGTCGTCAATAGCGAAAGCATTAAATAACACAAGTAAAGTAAGCAATTTATTAATATTTCACAAGTATTACAAGCGGCGCCAGGCCGAGATTATAATTTGCTCAAGTCCTCTCTCAAAATAATAAAAGCGTGCCAAGTAGCTACATTTGTGGAATGATACAAGGGCAATTGTTCCAATATTATATCTTGTATATGTGCTTCAGTTCCGGTCGCAATGTTCCAAGGCTCCAGATCGAACTCCATGCCTTAGCACGTACGAAGGAGATTTATGTACCGAACGAGGTTCTTCCGCACCCAACAAGCAATCTGGTGGGTTATCAATACATGAATGCACTGGTGGGGAGGCTTCTCGCCAGCTCGACAAATCCAAATACGTTATAAATGTTCCGTGCACCATCTATTAAGTTATTTTTCTAGTCTTACCTTAGGATCAATTTTATGGCATAATGAATAGCCTAACTCGTATGACAATGTGTCATGCGATTTGAAGGAACACAGCAAGACTTACCAACTTACCATTCATCCTTCCCTATACAAGGCAAACCAAGTTAAACAAAGCACGAGCATATATAATAAAAATCAAGGGCAATAGGATAAGCAAATATGAGTATCATGAGCGAAATTCTGTTTCAGGTGCACAAGTTACACGGATTATCCAGAAGTATTGGAGAAGATATTCAAGTGTTCAATTTATATAAATGTGTTATACTCATATTCGTTCAGGTGTTGCAGGATGCGCTGTAATGTCTAGTATGCGAATTGCCGCTAAGCGAGGATGACTTATCTATATGAACATGAGTCGCTGGTATAGCCATAAAGGACGGGTTGTAGTCTTGAGCAAGAATGATATGCAATGAAAGAACACGAGGTGCTACATGCCATCATATCCAAACTTGAGACTACCTAGTCCTTGAGCGAGAATGACATTCAATAAAAGAACACGAGGCATTATATGTTATTATGCCCGAACACGAAGACTAATATGTTGTTTTGTCCGAATCGAATCAACCACAGTGCCCCGAAGAAAGTCTGCAGGAACCCATTTAATACCTTGTGCACAATTTGTCTGCGGCATGTAAGTCTTGGGTCATTCCAGATTCACAACATAACATGATAATTCTTGATTCTTTTTCTGAACGAGTATTGCTCCACGAGTTATGATTCTTTGCTTTACTTGACATGATTTTCGTTCAGAGTTACACTTGACTTGATGCATTCTCCTGGTTTGAGAACTTCCTTGGCGACCTAACGGTCTTGGATACTTGTAGGTTCATATTGTACAAAAGGACTATTTGATAGTCTTCTGGCTAACTAGATACATCCACGATACGGATAGTGTTACTTGATTGTGGCATAATTATGTGACAAGCATTGAAACGAGGCAAACGAGTACAAGTTATATTGTAAGCAGGCAAGCATGTATTTGTTGGAAACATAAGCATAAGGAAACATATAGTATAGTCTACCTTAGAACACAAGCCTTTACGTTTAGCACAGGTCTAAGGGGTAGTTCAAGGAGTGAAGCCGTACAGGGTGTAACGCCCCAGTCACAAAATACGTAGGACTAGGAATATGTAACATGCCAGCTACACATTCGACCAGACTCTGATCTGACTCAAATACGTATAAGCTGTATTATAATGGTCTCTATCTAGATAATCCAATAAATATAAATATCTATGTCTCAATCCACAATGAACATAATACAACAATAATAAGCTATATTTGCTAAAGTCGGCCGCTCAGTAACACAAGCTCGAATAGACTCGAGAATGAAATAAGAGTCTATAAAAACTAGGCTACATCAGCAGATGAATCAATAATATAAATAAATAGAATAACTATGTTAGAACTGATATAAGTACCTGGTACCAATGTCCCATGGCAAAGTAACCCAAATTAGCAACTCCAGGTAGGCTCCACAATGGTCTATGCTGTAAAATTGGCAAGGGACCAGGTCCTCAGAGGGACGTAAAAAGGTACAAAAAACAATATGCCAAAGTAAAACAGTATGATGCCATATAATCAAGGGTAAACTATTGTAACCATCTAAGTGATATACACATGAGAACATCACTCGTACTCAAGCTGAAACTACTATAGGCTCTATGTCAGGGAGCCCATAATAGCTAGTAATATCTCGTAGGGCCAGTAAATGTACCAAAGATCTGGGACAGAGTCTAAGGCACCTCCAGTAACATAGTATATATATATATATATATATATAATCAGCCTAGTATGGTGTGTCCCTCTCCACCCAATATATATATATATATATATATATATAATCATCCTAATATGGTGTGTCTCTCTCCACCCAATATAACCTTACGTCTCATGTCCACGACATCTTATGTCCATAACACGCAAGATCAGGACCTCTATCTAGTAACACGATTCATAATGATATATGTATATAATATGCAAGTCTCATATCACGAGTCATGTAATCCTATAAAGAATCACCATGAATACCTCAAGAAGGATTCTGTCATATAAAATAGTGTCAAGTGTCCTACGGTCAGACGTGCAAGGATACAAGCACGTGAAATGGGATCGTGGTATTAACTCTCTAAGTGACATTACTCGACTCCGCGTACAGCGACGACACCTGAATCTTGTTCAAATGCTAAGAAATATCTCACAGCCCTAGGGTAAACAAACACATCAACCATATCAAATAGTTATAATAACTAAATAAGATAATTAAGGCAAGGAACTGTGATACATCATGGCAAGATATACTTGCTTGTTGTCTGTGGCTGCGATGCTGTCTGTCCGACGTCCTCTGCTGTAAGAGTAGCTGACCCAAGATGCCCTGTTAAATATATTCTAATCAATAACCATATACACTAACTACTCTAGGACAACAAGAAAGATCGTTGTACAACCTCAACTTTCAGTGGACGTTCTTGTCCAATAATCCAATAGTTGCGTAGCATTTGAACAACGTGCCAAGATACACTTGCCATTCCACTCTCAAAATATATTATGAGGGTGTCTTACATCGACATACCACACATACTTATAGGAACTTATATGTGTTTGGCTACACGTATTCCTATATGTACGTAGGAACGTATCGATGTCATAAAACTTGCACCATTGCTATCCTATTCATCTAACATGCATAGAACCTCTTAATCATGTAGTTTAACATAATTTAATACTGATTTAATCATAATTAATATTCTGAAATTATTTATAAATAGTCAAAAATAACCAAACATCGACATTGCATGCTATTATTTGCTTCGGACGACAACTAGTCATTCTAACCAGCTTTGGCACGTAGCCTGGACATACAACCTCCATGTTGGTATTCAAATATGATTAAATAAGAAATTAATATATGAAATATTCTGGAATTAATATACATTAATTTTTGTAATTTATTTACTTCAGTAAAATATAACAACTATTAAAGAACTATAACTAGTCTTGATGCGACGTGACCGTGCAAGGTTGTTCATTAGTTTGGGGTAATTTTTGATCGTAAAAATATAGATATAATGCATAAAACTAATTTTAAATATCATCTATCATTAATATAAATTTACATAAGGTTTTATTAATAAAAAAATAGGAAAAGAAATAAAGTTGGAAAACTTACGTGATTGCGATTATGGCGGGAACCTTTTCTGCGATTACGGCCAAACGGAGTACCTAACGAACTCCAAATCTCACAAAACTTGACAAGGCTCTTAGGAACCTCAATTATGATGTAAAACTAGGATTTTTAGGGTTATTTTTACTACTGTAGAGGGGTCTAAACTGCTACTGCAACCAGCAACCAATATTTGGCCAAAAAGGAATTCAGTTGGGGTTTTTGTGGAGTTGTGCCTGTGGGGAAGGAGAGAGGAAGAGGAAAAGAATTAGAAAAGGGAGAGAATGTGAGGAAAGTGTTTTTTTTGTGAGGGAGAGAAAAAGAGGGGCCGAACCTAATAATTAGGTTTAAGTGTTGAGAGTTGATAAATATATGTAGTTTAAATAGGTGGATGGTTAGGATTTGATTTAATATTTAAAAATATGTGGATAGAATTTTGTGGAGTATTAATATGGTAAGGGGCTGAAATTTAAATTAGGGAATTTTTACAAAAATATTTACATAGGATTTCGTTTGATCCAAAGATAGAAATATGCAACAAACTAGGGGTTTATCAATTTGAAAATATGGGATTTAAATCTTTAATTGATTTGTTCAGATTTTGTGGATATATTTTATATGTGGGATTTTTTGTGATAAGAAAGAGGTATGGGATTTTTTGTTAGGATTGGTATTTGGTTGATTAGGATCTTGGGTAGTTAGATAGTTATGCCAACTATGATGACACCTATGGCACTTTCTTTAAATAGAAATTCTATAAATAGAAATTCTATAAATAGAAACAAATTAATATATATATATATATATATATATATATATATATATATATATATATATATATATATATATATATATATATATGGGGGTATTTGGGTATACTACATGCCTACATGTGTTTGGGTTTGGTTTGGGTCAAGATCTAGTCAAAAGAAAGCAGTTTTACGGTAACCGTGGTTCTAGATGTTTGTCAATATTTTTGGAGAATAGAAAAGATCAAACAAATGCAACATCCATATCCCAAATATATTAGGTACAATCAAGATTAATAATATGAGTTTTTTTGGAAGAAAAAATGTTGTGCATTGCTCCAAATATCCAAGCCATGGCAAAGTGTCATATATATAAAAAGTATTTTATAAATTAATACTTTAAAATATTAAATTAAATTAATTAAAAAGTACCCAATTACCCCTTTTCCAAAATGAGGGGGCTTACACAGGGACATATCGAGCGACATAATTTATAAGGCATGTAGTGTAAACAAGTAAAACAGTGCACTACGAAGAGTATATACTGATCTACTCGAGGCATAGCGGGGTCTACTTGCACGAAGCAAAGGTAGCATACGAGGGTCCATTTATAAGTCAAGTTTTATTTTTATGTTCTAACACAAGCAATACAAGATGAGATTATTCTCTTAGCTAGGTGCGTTGTATTCTTTATTAGCATGCAAGGGCTGATTCACCTAGCGACTAGCATGTATCGTCCATATTTTAAGTGTGCTGGCTAAGCAAAGACAAGTTCATCGTAGCCATCCACCTTAGCATAATTTGCCTCGGTCGCGATACTCCGAGTGAGCCTTTGAAAGTCTAAGTCCAAACTCCTGAAGGGCCAAGTCTGGAATCATTTGCCTTAAACGAGTCTTCTCGCTGAGCAAAGCGGGTCGGATCATTGCACTTGAGCCATTTGAATCGGTTGTCCACTTGATCGGAACGAGTTATTACAAGATGTGTGTACAAGATCCAGATATTTTTTCCAAGTTCCATAATACACGAACAAAGTATGCCAAGTCCTGGACTTGTTAGGGGAAGAAGCTTTAGCTCCTCACTGCCTCGCCTTGGCTCGGGAAACCTGCTGCAACGAGGGTCAGTACTTTAAAAAGTACTGGTGAGGGCGAGCTAACCCAACTAATCAAATCAACGCATTATTGGTGTAAAGCATGCAAGTTATTATATGGACTTTCTATTTTGCCATAGTACAAGTTACTGCATACAATAGATGTAAAATAACTAAAATGAACATGCTACCGTTCGGTGACTTTTACTTGCCCATCTGAACATCCTGTACATAACTTACCATGACCTTCCCTACCACGAAGACATATTTAGCTTGTATAATTGAATATACACATGTATGGGGTCACTGGCATAGCCATACATGACGAGTTATAGTTAAGGTAGACGACAAACCTTGCAATCGCGAGCAGATAGCTCTGTTGCAAGTCCTAAACTCACCTGTGCTAGGCCATTAGCACGACTATACTAACATTTCGCCTAGGACAAATCAGTTTTGGTGCCCCAGAGACCGTTCGCAGGAACCCTACACCTTGTGCACAAGTTGTCCATGACCATACATCGTCTCAAACTAAATTATCAAATTAAATATTTCAAGGCAACAAGCATGAAGTATTAAGTTCAGAAGTATTCCATAGTATAACTAACATGCTCAAGCTTTCATATTTCAAGTTATGCACTACACATTTCATAATTATAGATGAATGAATTCTAGCTATAATTACAACATTAAGTAGATACATGCATAGCAGACAAGCACGCAACAATATGATCGTACGATGATTTTTTTGTAACAAGCATCAATGTTTCAAGTTTACTTCTTATTATCTTACCTCACTTATTATTATTCCTATGGTATCGTTGATCCGAATGCACAAACAACGCGGATTATTAAGAATAAAGACTTGGAAGAAGGGAGCAAATCGAAGGTAAGGCCACTCACTAGTTTGAGAATCGGGAAAGAGAAATGGGAGATCTTTAAGACTCCGTTCGTACGTCGCCAACACGATCACCTACACGTACCAACAGATGATCAATATCTCCTGTCTAGGTCTCCCAGATTTTGATACAAAATATGAAGTTCAAGGAACGAAGACAATGAAATTCATCGAAACCATTCAAGAAAATGCAAGCTACAAAACTAACAAGAAAGCAACCAAGCGGCATCAAAATTGGACAAATAAACCAACGCAACGGAAAGTCCCCTCGCGACTCTGCCATCGAGTCCTTTCTCGAGGCATGATCCGCTGAATGTGGGACTTAATTTCAAAAAACCAGTCCATAATAAGGAAATGATCTTGATTCAATCTGTCCCGATCGAACGATACTAAGTATTTTTTAACCGCGTTCCCTGAATAGGGGGGATGGGGTACTACACGGATCAAGGCTGCCCCTGAAAAACTCCTTGGCGAGAAGGGCCACAGCCTACGACATCCTTCACAGAAAAAAGAGAAAGAAAGCAAAGAGATAAAAGTTCTCTCTCCCCATAACTGAGTATTTATAGGCTCCAAAATATCGTAAAGGAATCTAGGTAATGAACCGAGCAGTTAATGAGATAAACCTGACACCTCGATCTGCGTGATCCTTTTTAATCTCCTAAAAAACTGATGTCTCGTGCCCCGTGTCAGGAGATGACACAAAATCCTAAGAGATTCGTTCAAAGATAGAGCAAATCTCCTTATTAAATGATCGAACAGTCTATCGGAGACAACTATGCAGTTATGGGACTATGTGTCATGACCAGCACCCGGTATAAGGGCATGAGTACGTGGGTACATCCATCCTAAGCCGAAGAATCGATGGTAGAACGCTGTCTAGGTCAACATAACTATCTAAACATCTCACACAATATATATAAAATGAAGGAACAAAATAATATATGATAAATGCTAACCAATACTTAATCATAATATCAAACTAAGGAAGATAAAAGCACAATATGGAATAGAAGAGAGAATTAAGGAGTCACAATACATCACAAGTCCAAATCCATAAATCTAGGCACAACATAACTATTAAATACTATATACATGTCAAAATTCTAATAATGAGACTAATATAATATCCAAAATAAATGTCTAAGCCTCCTCGGTCACTGGCACTAAGTCCTCCTACTCTAGGGGAGTATCCCCTAGTGGCTCGCCGTCCTGCGGCCCATAATAAGTGGGACACAACTCCTCTAACCAATCATCTGAAAAATATATCGAATCAGGATTGAAGCGAAGTACAAAACTCTAAAAATAGTTCCAAATACATGGTAGAGGATATTTGTCAAGCAATAGGAAAGAATAAAAGATGAACCAAAAAGTAAAAAATTTAACTGAAGCATGCAAATAAATACAATAGGTTCATAAAAGTTAAATACAGAAAATATGAAATAAATTGTACGTAAGAGAAACTAAAATACAGTTTATGTAATTTAGAGCCCAAGTTTGATATGTGATCGACTTAGGTTGCACATGATTATTCTAAGGTAACTCAATTATATGTGAAGTGTATAATCGACATACACATGATTACGCTAAGAGATTGATCACATAACCAACTTTTACTCCCCTGCCCCAACCAATACTCATGGATCCAATCATGACACGTTACACAATAGATTTAATGTAAGCATACTGCACATGGATAGTAAGAGCACATGAAGCACGTGAAGAACAATACCCGATGCACATAATAAAATACAGGTATAGGATTACTCGCTAAACACGATAAGGGGATAACATCTTCTGACAGGTGTCATACCCCAATTTTCTCTAAATTGATAATCGTGCCTCGGGCGTGATGTAGTGCACGTGTAAGGCGCCCGTGCACAAGGCCTAGGCATAATGATATACTTTAGAACAAATATAACAGAGTATACAAATAAGATATCACACATTGTGATATAGAAAAGTGCTCTTTATTGATAATGAACATCTGTTTACAGAATCTTGACCCAAAAGTAATAAAGATGCTGCACGGACTTACAACTTGGATGCAAAATGAGATAGCTGATTCATACATTATATCATTTACTAGTATTTCAAAAGCACAAAACACCTTGGGTACGAGTCAACACCATCGCCTAGGAGCTTCAAAAATAAAGTGCAAGCTCCTTTCTTGATTATGTACTTGAGCTTCCAAAGTCACAATACGAACGTGCCTGATCAGGTAAGGGTTGGAGAAAGCTTCAGCTCCTCGCCGCGTCGCCTCGGCTCGGGGAACCTACTGCAACAAGGGTCAGTACTTCGAAAAGTACCGCTGAGGGCGAGCTAATCCAACATACCAAATCGATATCGTATTCATGTGAACATGCAATATTTAAACATGTGATCTTTCTATCTTGCCTTAGTTTAATTCTTTATATGCGATAGAATTACCGTTCGGTGACTTTACCTGTACCGTCTGGACCACCTGTACAAAACTTTCCATGAACTTCCCTGCCACAAAGATATAGTTAGTCTGCATAGTTTAAATATACATAAAGATCACTGTCTTGATGAGCCGTCATGGATCTTAGTCTGGGTAAACGGTGATGCTTACAGCGTAGGTAGCGAGCCCCACTACAAACTTCTGCCTCACCCGTGCTAAGTTGCTAACACGACTAATTGATGTTTCGCCCGGGACGAATCGACCCTAGTGCCCCGGTAACCATTCGTAGGAACCAAGACCCTTGTGCACAAGATTATCCATGACCATTGACGATCTGAATACTAAGTTAACATACGAAGCATTTTAAACATCAATATGAACGAAACTGCTTTAGCACAATACGATGGCATAGTCTACTGGCTGTTATGATCAATTCAAAAGTTATGTACTATCCATTGAGCAGTCATAGATGAATAAGATCTAACTATAACTCAACACAAAATAGCTATATATATAACGGACATTCACACATCAATGTGATCGCATAGAATTCCATGTCACAAGCATTATAAGTGTTTTAAGTCTACTTCTTTATTCTGACTCAATTTTATTGTTTTGGTATCGTTTGATAGTAATGCATAAATGAGTCAATTTATTAAGAATGGAGACTTGGAAAAAGTACGCTAAACGAAGTAAAGCCACTCACAAGTTGGTGAACAGGGAGAGAGAAGGAGAGATCTTCAAGACTCCGCTCGCGTGTCGCCTACACGATCACTTGCATGCACCAACAGATGATCAATTTCTCTTGCTTCAGTCTCCAAGGGTTCGATACAAAATGCGAAATTCTAAGAACGAAGGCAATAAAATTCATCAAAACCGATGAAGAAAATACAATTCACAAAACCAACAAGAAAGCAACCAAGCGGCAACGAAAATGGGCAAATCAACCAACGCAACAAAAAGGCCTCTCTTGACTCTACCGCTGAGTCCTTCCTTGAGGCACTATCCGTTGAATGTCTGAAGAAACCAATCCATAATGAGAAAATGATCTTGATTCAATCTATCCCGAATGAATGATACCAAGTATTTCTTAGCCGCACTCCCTGAACAAAGAAAACGGGGCACTACATCTTAACCAACTAACAAAAATTTTGTTCTCAAAACTTAAGAATAGAACCTACCCCTAGGAAATAATAAGGGAAACTTTTCCTTCATATCTGATTCGAGTTCCCAGGTCGATTCCTCGACCGAGTGGTTCCGCCAAAGAACACGCACTAGCGAGACTGCCCGATTTTGTAACTACTTCTCTTTACGATCTAAGATTTGAACGGGCTCTTCCACGTACGATAAATTAGCATGCAGTTCTAGCTGACCGAAGTCTACCACATGGTTCGGACCATACACGTACTTTCTGTCATGACCTGCACCCGGTGTAGGGATGCAAGTCGGGAACAATATCCAGCCTGCGCCGCAGCATCGATGGTAGAACGCTATCTTGGTCAACTATACTATCTAAATATCTCACAATAATATAAATTCTGCCAACAATATCTCATACAAAACTCAATCATAATTCTAAAGCATGAGAAGATATGAAGGAAGTCTAACTATACATTCAAAATATATAAATCAACAATAGAAACAATAATCAAAAACTTAAATATAAACCAAAACAAGTCTGGTACTACAATGCTAAAGAAACTAACTATAAAAAACTAGTGATCCGGATAAACCTCCCGATAATCACTCCAGAACTAGTGGGTCCAAGTCTGTACCATCTATAAGTCAAAGTCCATAGTATGTCGGACACCACTATCTCAGATTCTCTGAAAAATATTTTCCAATCAGGAATGTAGCGAAGTACAACCCAATAGCAGTTTCAGTTAATTGACAAAAACTATAAAATAGTAAAATAGAGGATGTTATCTACGATGAGAAATATAACTGATAATAAAGAATAGTGAAAGAATAGGCAATACTAGCAATAGAAATATGAATCAATGCGTACAAGAATGAAGGAATGAACTATAATATCAGAAATAGAATAGTGTAATCAATGAACTGAATATGGAAACTATAATATACTATGTGATTTGAGATACTAACTAAATATGTGATTAGCCTGGGAGATTCAATGATTATACTAAGGAGCTAACTCAACCATACGTGAATTGCATGATTAGTTAGTATCCAATGATTACACTACTAGCCAATAGTTCTTGATCACATATTTAATTGGTATTTCTCCCGTCCTGACTGATATGATGGATCGAATCATGACACGTTACTAGCCAATTTATCCAATGTTTAATCTACAATATTCAATGTTATCCAATACCAATAAGGACAGTATCCGATACCATCTCAATAATCAAGGTAATATCCCATGACTGACGATCCAATAACAATACCAATCCGTGTACCATCATGTCAAGAATCATAAGTAATATTTTTAAATACTTGAATTATAGTGGTAATCAAATAATGAAAACTATCAGAGAATGTACTCGCCTATGGTCCAGAGCAATGATGCAAAACGGTATCCGAACTAGTATCACAGACCTATATATGGAATATTGCATTAATACAAGGTTTTGGGAATGATAATAAATTAAACTAGTCAACTTCTAGGTCATAAAACAATTTCTATGTCAAACTAGGTCAACTTTATGCCAAATTAGTCAAACTAGTTCAACTATATGCCAAACTAGTCAAACATGGTCAAACTAGTTATTTCTAGGTTGCATGAGTCTATCTCAATGATATTGTGTTTATACACTATGAATCTAGGTCATACAAGCTACATCTTATGATACTAAGATACCGTATCTCAGGATACGCAAATAATAGATAAATATCACATATTTATAAATAAGCAATATTAATATATAAATCCTAATTACAAATGCTAAATGGATACCTTGGTTTCGAACCAACTTTGTATCGCAACACTAGACCTCCATCTTGATACCCAAACCCAATACCTTGGGTATCCTCAATACCTTGGCGTCTACCTTGGTATCTCAAGGTAATGTCACTCTAGTATAAATATATATATATATATATATATATATATATATATATATATATATATATATATATATATATATATATATATATATACCCATCTATAACTATAAACTACTATACATTTAATATTTATACAATACTATACACCTTATTTTAGTCACCTTAGAATCAATCCATAATTAGTTTACATCTATCATATTACTATGCCAATACATACTACTAATACCTTGGTACATCACAAGGTAATCCAAAATGCTAACATATAACTAATACATATATATAAACCCAACTAATACTAAATATAACCAATAGTATACTATATCTATATCCATTCATAGGGACTAAATATGATATAATGTTTCTAACTACTATATATATATCACTACATATATCTTAACTAACTACTAACTATAACATATCCAATACCTTAACCACTCAAACTAATGACTAATATATATATATCAATCTAATACAACTACTAACTAATCACTAACTATTAATACCTATATACATGTACACATATTTATATTTATAATACTTAACCATAAATACTAGTATATATATATATATATAAACATTTAACTAGATAAATACTAAGCTACTCACAAATATTAGTTAACTATTACTAGTAAACTAACCAACTAACCATTATAATATAGTATACTAAAGCATAAAACCAATTAGAAATATACATATATACTAATACTATTCATATATATACATATATATATCTATAATACATAAATATATAATATCTAATATGAACCGCAGAACTGTCATAAAAATCTATCAACTGTCGCTGAAAGCTGCTGATACCACTGCTGTTTTCGTGACAGTTTCCTGCCGCTGTCACTAAAATTGTTGCTGCTGCTGTTGCTGATTGCTGCGCTGCTGTTGCTATAGCTGTACTGTTGTTGCTATTGCTGCCGTTGCTGTTGCTTTGCTGCTGCTGTGTGTTATTGTTGTTGTTGTTTTTGGCGATGCTGCTGTCGCTATTGCTACTGTTGCATCTCCCATTCTCTTATATATTAATATATAATTCATAATATATATATACAACTATACAATTACATATACATGCATACTCCTCCACATACATATATATGTACACAATATATATATATATATATATATATATATATATATATATATATATATATATATATATATATATATATAATAACATATATACATATATAACTTCACATATACGTACACATAGATTTCACATATATGTACACGTATATATATATATATATATATATATATATATATATATATATATATATATATATATAACAACATATAACTATGTATATATATATATATATATATATATATATATATATATATATATATATATATATATATATATATAAAAGCTAATACATATGTAGAGAATAGCTACATAAATATATAACACCTAGATATATAGATCTATGACACACTAATACATAAATATATACACGACAATATATATATATATATATATATATATATATATATATATATATATATATATATATATATATATATATATATATATATATATATACACATCACCAAGACTAAGAACAATTTAGAAATATATCTAGAATTAAATTGCACAAACACATGGAGCGTATCACCCCGTATCCCACTAGATCTAGGATACGCTTGCGACACGAGTCCACCACACATCCAAACGTACCCCGAAGGACACGAGCAAGTCTAATATATTATTTATGAACAATACGAAGAGTCAAACATAATTCTACGTGTCCGTGTCAAAATGTGACATACACAAAGTCCCGTGTCGGAGGGAAAATTTCCAAATTAACACGTATCACCAAATTATTGGGATACGACCTATACGTACCCAATTGTGGATACGACACTAGCCCCAAACACATAAAAATATGCCAAATTGATCTATAGGACCAATTGACACACACAACAAATGTCAATCTCGGAATTTTCCCAAAATTGACACAAAAAGTACCATAACTTTCTCAATATGCCTCCTATGAACACAAAACTAAATCATATGGGTAGCCTATACATATATGTTAATTTCTTATGGTTAAATCTCAGATTTAGAACCTAAATTAAGGGGAAAAACTGAATTATACCTATTGAGAGATGGATTTCCAATGAAACATCCAAAATTGGTAAAATAAGCCTTCAACTTGTAGATCCTTGCTCCTCTTTGTAGATCCATACTTCCTCCTTGTAGATCCTTGCTCTACTAGTCTCCAATGGTTATTTAGAAAGGAATTAGGAGAAATTTGGTAGATATTTGATAGAATTTGGTTGAGAGAAATTCTAGATCTAGATTTAGAATAAAAAAATAAAGAGAGAGAAAGTTTTCACCCCCTTTATATAGGCCTCACTTGCCCCCTCCCTCAAGCTACTATGTAAATTCTAAAATACCCCTTGGAGCCTCTCATGAAAAAATTAATTAAGGATGGAAGGTTCTAGTCTAATGGGTTTAACATAATTAATTATTCTCCTAATGATTGGGCTCCTAATTATTGGGCTCAATTCTAACTAGAATTAAATGTTGGTCCATGAGTCTAAACTAAACTAGTTAGGTCCACTAACACAAGTCCAAAAAATAAATCTAACATGCTAACAATAAATAAATAATATAATAAATAAATATTCAACATGCACATTATTTAATTAATTACCAAATGACTAAAATATCCTTCATTAGAAAATATGGTAGTGACAAATCTACCCCCCTTAGAAGAATTTTATCCTCAAAATTAAAACTGACACCCCTCTCTCTTAGGCCAGTCATATCATATTCATATAAATTTTACTATGGTCAAACCCCATCAATCACAGTCTAAAATAGTATATATCCTATAACATACAATCCTACCATTCTACTGAAAGAGAAATCATACTTGGATATAGTCTCTTAACTATCATGAAATCAGTCTCTGCCCTGCTTAGTGTCTCCCACAACTGGTACAGGATAACCTGATATGCCACCTATGGCCTATTCTATCACACACTAAGCATTCACTAATCATCAACCTAGTCAAGATATTCTTAATACTGATGGTTACCAAATACTAGTGATATACTCTAATTCTAGTTCATGGACATGCTTAACTCACTGGCACTTACTACTTAGGATACTATACAAACACTGCTTAGATACTACCTCCTTGTTTTGTTTCAATCACCAAAATTTCTCAATTATTCTTTTGCAAGGAACACTTGTATACCTTTTCAATCATGTATTTTATTAGCACACTCTCGTCCAACTTTAATACTCCCAATATGATGCCTTACTTAAATCTTGTTACTGTCTACACAAGGCACCAGCTCTCATATGTATTTTTAGATGACATCCTCATACCAAGTTACTCGTGTCTCTCCTCTATATTATATTAGTTACTAAATGCTTGCCTAAACTTTCATAATACTTGAGGTACTCCGTCTCTTGTTACTAGGGTATCTCTTTCTATCTGATACTTGGTGCAACTCATCCTCTAACATTTGTTAATCATCTTAAAGTTTTCATCTGTATATTAGTATCACAATAAATACACAATTACCTTCTAGCCATTACAATACCATGATATCTCACTGGTATCCTTATACCCCTCAGACTATTCTCTGATACATACGACCTCTATAATCAAATTTAGCAAGGTATTATACTTACTTACTTATATATATATATATATATATATATATATATATATATATATATATATTCTCCCTCCTCTACTGCTTGGATCACTTGTACTATTACTCCCAAATATCTTTCTATCTATATTAACTGATACACCAATCCAATGTCATTACACAAGGTACTTACTATTACTAGCACATTACTTAACTAATCCCTGATATAGAAATACTAGCACTCTTGATATAGTAACACTAGCTTCCTAATTTCACAAAATATGTCCTTAAGGTTCTAGGACACTATCTTTATCATTAGATCATCTCATCATACTCACTAGAAATCATGATCACTTGCATCCAATGCACTAGTTATTAACTTCTATAATACACACATTTTACTTCACTCTCAAAGGTAAACATATGGTTCCATATCTCAATTGATGTATACATATCTCTCCTCAAACCTTTTACAAACGGATAAACAAATCAGTGATACACTACATATCTTCTATGACCAATCTTGATATTTATTAATCCATGACATACTATTAACACTCCAGCTTCCACTTTCTGATACTCATGAACTTTCACACTGACACTTATCACCCACTGTGCATCATGCACACAATTTCTAGACACTCTTCCACCTATTGCTTCCAACACATCACTAGCCTCAATATCAGATGATATATCCATCACTAGTCATATACTGGTGCACTCCTATCTACTCACATCAATGCTCTACTTTACCTTAACACAAGTCTTACTACTTTAGCATAAAGTATTACTATTCTCTCACATTCTCCCATACACTTATGGGTACCCTTCTACTATGGCACACTCACTAATACTCATGATGCATATATTTTTTTTTACTCTTGACACACCCAAGTATCAACCACCCAATTGTATATCATGCTCTATTGATTTTTAGCATAATTTCCTTAATACTTAATTGTTTACATGGCTCACCTAACTACATGAATTTATGATTATCCAGAACTAGTATGCTGACTCTGATACTAACTCCTGGAACCACTAGTGATATTCTCTAGCCCCTCTTCTACCTATAGTAACAATACTAACTTATAATGACACCTAACATAGAACTATTGCTACAAAGTACTATGCTGTGGGTTATCCCTAGATTGATGTCTATTGCTCACATACCTAACCAAGAAGCACTTACAGACTCACAAGTCTCCCTCTCAATAGTCAATACTGATACTCAAGACACAGACCTAATTGTAACTTACCAATTATCACACTAACAAGGACTCTAATGGAAATAAGCTCTATAAGAAACTGGACTAGAGAACTGAAGGTATCTCTACTGCTAAGCTAAGGAACAATGGAACAAAGTCCTATAATAACATAAATGAATAAGTATCGAGATGATACTTTAAGAACCAATTTAAAATACAATATGATAATCATACACGTCTATTCGAAATTATGACACTCAGAATCCTTGCCACGCCAGTAAGTATAGCTACGATAAACGATAGATTCCATAACTAGGGTATGCAACTCTATAATCATGTCATCTAGAATCCTCACCACGCCAACCGAAATGGCTTGGAGAAACTCTAAATTTCATAACTAAGATATGTGCATCCAAAGTCAGGTTCCTACATTTTCGTCACACCAGCTAATATGGCTGCGATAAACTCTACGTCCAATAACCAAAGCAAACGTTTTACCTTTCTCACTGTTCTCGTCAATATATGTCATCAGATGATAGCGTAACTTAGTCCATAAAAATTTCTCTCAATATGGAATCAAACTCAATAACGAACACCAAGAATTAAAATCAATCGATCACCAAGAATCAAATTCAACAATCGATCACCAAGAATCAAATTCAACAACAACAAGTAAGAGTGGACGAAAATAAGGAAAAATATTTGAAATAAGAATTGTAATAAGATTCTCAAGGGTCGTCCTAGGAATCTCTCAAGAAATTTGTGATTGAGTATCCTCTCATCCTAATATCTTATATCCTATATCTTATATCCTATCGTAGGCTCGCAGTAGTACAACTAAGTCATCGGACTACCACGACCTCGCATAACTTACGAAGCCTGACCTGCATGAGCCACCACTAAAAACTTGTCATGACCCGCACCCGATGTAGGGATGCAAGTCGGGAACAACGCCCAGCCTACGTCGTAGCATCGGCAGTAGAACGCTGTCTTGGTCAACTATACTATCTAAATATCTCACAATAATATAAATTCTGCCAACAATATCTCACACAAAACTCAATCGTAATTCTAAAGCACGAGAAGATATGAAGGAAGTCTAACTATACATTCAAAATATATATATCAACAATAGAAACAATAATCAAAAACTCAAATATAAGCCAGAAACAAATTTGGTACCAAAATGCTAAAGAAATTAACTATGAAAAACTAGTAATCCGGATAAACCTTTCGACAATCACTCTAGAACTAGTGGGTCCAAGTTTGCACCATCTATAAGTCAAAGTCCATAATATGTCGGACACCACTCTCTCGGATCCTCTGAAAAATATTTTTCAGTCAGAAATAGAGCGAAGTACAATCCAATAGCAGTTCCAGTTAATTGACAAAAACTATAAAATAGTAAAATAGAGGATGTTATCTACGATAAAAAATATAACTGATAATCAAGAACAATAAAAAATAGGCAATACTAGCAATAGAAATATGAATCAATGCGTACAAGAATGAACTATAATGTCAGAAATAGAACAGTTTAATCAATGAACTGAATATGGAAACTACAATATACTATATGATTTGAGATACTAACTAAATATGTGATCGGCCTGGGAGATTCAATGATTACACTAAGGAGCTAACTAAACCATACATGAATTACATGGTTAGTTAGTAGCCAATGATTACACTACTAGCCGATAGTTCTTGATCACATATTTAATTGGTATCTCTCCCGCCCCGACTGATATGATGGATCGAATCATGATATGTTACTAGCCAATTTATCCAATGTTTAATTTACAATATTCAATGTTATCCAATACCAATAAGGACAGTATCCGATACCATCTCAATAATCAAGGTAACATCCCATGACTGACAATCTAATAATAATAACAATCCGTGTACCATCGTGTCAAGAATCATAATTAACATTTCTAAATACTTGAATTATAGTGGTAATCAAATAATAGAAACTATCAGAGAATATACTCGCCTGTGGTCCAGAGCAATAATATAAAACGTTGTCTGAACAGGTAACACAGACCTATATATGGAATATTGCATTAATACAAGGTTTTGGGAATGAGAATAAATTAAACTAGTCAACTTCTAGGTCATAAAGTCATTTCTAAGTCAAACTAGTCAAACTAGGTCAACTCTATGCTAAACTAGTCAAACTTGGTCAAACTAGTTATTTTTAGATTGCATGAGCCTATCTCAATGATATTGGGTTCATACACTATGAATCTAGGTCATACAAGCTACATCTTATGATACTAAGATACCGTATCTTAGGATACGCAAACAATAGATAAATATCACATATCTATAAATAAGCAATATTAATATATAAATCCTAATTATAAATGCTAAATGGATACCTTAGTTTCGAACCAACTTTGTATCGCAACACTAGACCTCCATCTTGATACCCAAATCTAATACCTTGGGTATCCTCAATACTTTGGCATTTACCTTGGTATCTCAAGGTAATGTCACTCTAGTATATATATATATATATATATATATATATATATATATATATATATATATATATATATATTAACTACACATCTATAACTATAAACTACTATGCATTTAATATTTATACAATACTATACACCTTATTTTAGTCACCTTAGTATCAATCCATAATTAGTTTACATCTATCCTATTACTATGCCAATACCTACTACTAATACCTTGGTACATCTCAAGGTAATCCAAAACGCTAACATATAAGTAATACATATATATAAACCCAACTAATACTAAATATAACCAATACTATACTATATGTATATCCATTCATAGGGACTAAATATAATATAATGTTTCTAACTACTATATATATATATATCACTACATATATCTTAACTAACTACTAGCCATAACATATCCAATACCTTAACTACTCAAACTAATGATTAGTATAAATATATCAATCTAATAAACCTACTAACTAATCACTAACTATTAATACCTATATATATGTACACATATTTATATATATAATACTTAACTAGAAATACTAGTACATATATATATATATATATATATATATATATATATATATATATATATATATATATATATATATATATATAAACATTTAACTAGATAAATAGTAAGCTACTCACAAATATTAGTTAACTATTACTAGTAAACTTTAACCTCTGTATCCTGAGATTCTAGCTTAAATGTTGTTTTTAGGTTAATTTGGGGCTAGTGAGATTTTTTTATAATTTTTTTACTAATTAAAAACTAGTAACAGTAATTTTCTAGGACTTTCAAGAATTTATTTTAGGTTCAAACTTAACTAAAAATATCCCAAAATTTTATTTTAGGTATTAAATAATTAAATATATTTTCTAAATTTTTTTTGGGAATTTTTTGATTATTTTTAGCATTTATTTTGAGTTAATTAGGGAAAACTGAATTAAAAACTATTTTCTGAAAATAAAAACCTAAAAAAGAAATTATTTCTACCCAGTCAGCCAAGAGGGGCCCACCCGTCAGCCTCCCGCAGCCAACGAGGCGAGGCCCGCCTGGCAGTGACATCGAGCTGGGTGCTGGTGCAACCGAGCCGACCCGGAGCTGAGCCGAGTCCGAGTTCGACTCGGACTCAGCTAAGCCAAGACGGGACAAATTTGGACCGTCCGATCTGGGTGGGGCAGCACGGATGTCTGCCATGTGGCAGGCTCTCGAGCCGCGACTTCCCTCTTTCCTCTCTATATATAGGATATTTAGTTTATAATTCTAGGGTTTTCTTTGAGCCAAAATTTGGGGAATTGCCATCTAGGGTTCCTTCATCTTCCAGAAGCCATTGCGCATAGCTTCGAACTCCAAACGAGACCCAGTTTCTTGTGTTAGAATGACATTGAGGTTAGATTTTTGATTATATAATTTTTTTTACAAAAATATGAGTATTAAATTTTGGAAAATTCGTAGAGCACAGCATGTCCGAAAATAGACGTGTCTCGATATTTTTACGATTTTGGGAGAACCAGGAATCAGAATCATGAACCATTTGAAGTTTCGGAAACCTAATGTCGATATCATTGACATATATTTTACTATAATTTAATTTGACATATTTATATATTGTTAATTTTGTAGAACTTCTAGGTTAGAATTTAACCATCGGTGCACGATACGAAATTTGTATGTGCCATAATTCCCAAACGATTTTGAATTCGGATGAGCCATAAATTCCAGGATGTTTTTAATGCTGAAATCTACAGGAAATCATGCATGAAAGTCGAGTTTATGTTGGCTGACTTTTTGGTCAACAGATCGTCTCGATTTGCGTGCTATGAGTCTCGAGTCGATAAATTTTAGGTTCTTTTGGACAAAATTAGGATTTAACCTAAAAATCAAAATAATAAGATTAAAATAGGATTTTAGAGTAATTATTCCAAAATTAAATAAATTAAAATAAATTACTTTTGACATGATAAATTTGTAATACATAGGCTATTTGGAATGTGACTGGGATTCCGATTCATACCAGCTAAGGACCACAGGCGAGTACATTTCTGTGATTACTTTCAGTGCTTGATAGTCTCTATAATGCATGTTTAGTATCGATTATTTGATTCTTGACACTTGTTACACGGATTAGTATGATGGATTCTTATTATGAGATAAGTGATTGTTCTGGATTATGGTTATTTCTTCGTGACTGGTTTGGAATCCATGTGTACTTGTGGGAAGGGAAAATACTTAGTGGACGTGTGAACTACCCTTTCTATCCCATGGTCTTTTCTGGAATAATAGCAGCCATGCACGACACATATGGTTTGTCGGATATTACCCCCTAGCCGTTCACATGTCAACAAGGTATTTCAAATCACATAGAGTAGTTGTTCCTATCTGTTCTTTCGTCCATTTTAGTTATTTTTATTGTTGTTTGGAGATATTGTATTATATGTTGCCATGACAGGACTTCAGCATTTGGTTATTCTAGTTGCTTTATTGTGAGTTCAGTTTGTTGCTATCATATATTCCTTGCTATTTATTGTCTTATAGCTTCTACCATGTGTTGGAACTGTTTTCATTGTGATGTACTCATTCCTTTCCTGAATGGATAAATATTTTAGGTGACTATATTGAGGATGAAATCCCTACACATTATGGACCGTATGCTAACGACATAATAGAGCCTGATCTTGCCCTTCCGAACGATCAGGGAAGAGTTAGCAGCTCAGATACCGTCTGTGATGGAGTAGTTTATTAGTAGTTGATTTTGTTAGTTATTTGGATCGGATTGTTCTCCGACAGTTTCCTAAAGTATTTTGAACATTGTATTTGGATAGTTAGTTTTGGGAAAGATTCATTGTACCCACATCAAGGTTATTATTTTAATATTATCTTGGTGTATTCTTTTAAACTAGTGCCTGTGATTGAGTATAATGTAGAGATATATATGTTGTGAGTTATAGATTATTTATGTCTTATTGTACAGTGTTCTACGCCGACACTGTGACGTAGGCTGGGCGTACTCATGACTCATGCCCAAATCAAGGGTGCGGGTCATGACACGTTTTTAGTGGTGGCCCATGCAGGTCCGATTTCGCACAAGGTTGCAAACTCGTGGTGGTACTCAATTTAGATATACGACTGCGAGCCTGCTATAGGATATACATACTAGGAATAGGAAAATACTCAATAACAACTAGGGATCCCATATACTCAACTTGCTAACCCTTATTAATTCCTTTCGAGCAATCGAACCTCTTTCATAGTTGATCGTCCTTCTTGAATACTTCCTTATCTTGTGCCATATCAACTTTATTTTTGCTGTTTTCAACCTTTCAGAATGCCACCCAAGACCAGAGTGCGCGGTTCCAGAGCAAATGGTGCTTCCCACACCATCCGTATCGCATAGTTTCATATCTGTATCCTTTGTACTTAAGCATAGTTTAGTATCTGAACCCTTGAGTAGGAGTTACAAGATCACAACTGGTGGAGGCACTATCCTAGTTAGTGATACTTGTAAGGGGCATCATGTTACCTTGGGAGGCCATAATTTGGATGCTAGTTTACTCATAATGCTACTTCCGAGTTTTGACATTGTCCTTGGAATGGACTGGTTGAGTATGCACCATGCTAGCATAGACTGTCGTGGAGGACGTATACTGTTTTGCCCTCCAGGAAAGCCAGAATTCGAGTTTTTTAGGGGAGAAGTTGAGTAGAGTGATAGAATTATTTGTGGAGCCATGGTAGCAGAGATGGACTTGCCATACCCGATTATTGCAGAATTTTTAGACGTATTTCCTGAGAAGCTTTCCGGATTGCCACCGGACAGAGATCTTGAATTTTTTATAGACTTAGTGCCTGGAGAAGAATCGATGTCGCAGCGAGTCTACAGGATCAACAACAGCGAGCTGATGCAGGTGGATGATTTGCTAGACAAGGGTTTTATTAGATCGAGTTCCTCGCCTTGGGGAGACCCGATCTTATTTGTACCAAAGAAAGGTGGGTCGGTGCGAATGTGCATTGATTACAGGGCTTTGAACAACCTCACCATCAAAAATAAATACTCGCTACCAAGGATAGACTGTCACGACCCGCACTCGGAATTGGGGCACGAGTACGTGGGTACGTCCAGCCTACGCCGCAACATCGGCGGTAGAACGCTGTCAAGGTCATGATACTATCTAAACAATCTCACACGAGCATCCAACTGCATAAGAAGACACGGATAACACAATATAATATGAACAACATACTCAATCACATAACTACAACACGATAAGATATCAAAGAAATAAAATAAAATGCAACATAAGTCTAAATAGAAATAATCTAACTCAACAATAATATCCTAGTCTCAACAAAGTATGCCGGAGACAAATCTGGTACCAATAAACTACTAAAGAAAACTGATTAAGATAACTAGTGATTCCAGCTAGACCTCTCGGAATCACAACTGAACTATCAGGTCCAAGTCTGCAGCTTCTCTCCCTGTGGTCCATAAAATGTCAGACACCGGTCTTCTAAGGCATAGTCTGGAAAAATATTTCCAGTCAGGAAGGAGCAAAGTACATCTCTAACAGCAGTTCTATATCAATGATATAAACTATGTAGCAGTAAATAGATGGAAATATACAAGATGCATATACATGTACGAGAGATATACAATAAAGGAAATACTGGAAATACTGTAAATAAATGCGGGAAGGAACAATATGTCAATGAACAAGAATACTATGACTAAGTGTGTGAGTACTAGCTTTAACATATGATCGGCTTGTGAACTTGTACAGGAATAATGGCCTGGCTAGTCATACGTGCGGTGTATGACCAACACTAACATGTGAACAAGACTTGTACATGAAGGGTATGATCACATATCTACACTAAAATACTCCCCACCCCCGACTGGTATAGTAGATCCAACCATGGTACGCTATGGCACGGGATTCCCTAGGAAGGTAGCAAGTCTCCTCGAAAATCAGTGTCTGTACATGCACAAGATAAACAATGAAACAAGACTTATACAAGATACACCATGAACAAGGAATAACATCTCATGACGAGATACGGATATACCAATCCGTGTAACCATCGTGTCAAGAAATATGGATATTTATACTAGATACAATGAACATAGGGGATATCATAAATAAGAAACTATCAGAGAATGTACTCGCCTTGGGTCCTTAGATGGTAATACCAATGTCTTCTTCTAGAGTATCATCTGGATGATCCAACAGTCCTATAGACATATCATAAAATTTAATATTTGCATCAGACATTACACTAACACAATCACAAATACATTGAACTCAGGGGCTACGCCAGGTATGACACTAGTCAACTAGGGTCAAGTGTGCGTCTAATTACGCGGGTGTCGCGTCTGTTATTGTGGTGCAAGACAGACAGACAATAATAGTAGGGGTCTTGCCAATACGCGAGTGTACATATGGCAGTCTTCTAATAATTAACAGGGTTACAGATCAATGTAAATACAGGGTATCCGTAATTACACTTAGGTCGCCTAGTACGTTTATCAATTAGCATATATCATTAATTAAATATACATTACATACAAAAATATGTATAAGTGTATATACACTAAATAGAATTTTATACTATATATATATATATATATATATATATATATATATATATATATATATATATATATATATATATATATATATATATATATATATATGTTTATATATACGTACCACGTATTTATATATATACAACAACCAATATTTATGTATACGAAAGAATACGTATACTTAATATATATATACATACACCAGTGAAAATATAAATATACTATATATATATATATATATATATATATATATATATATATATATATATATATATATATATATATATATATATATATATATATATATACCAATTTAATACTTATACTATATACATGTATATAAATATACCAATACGAACGTACTAATATATATTATTGAATACGTATATACTAATATATATTGTTGAATACATATATATACTAATAGAGAAATATACGATATATATGTATATGTATACATATACGAATCCTACATATACTAATATATATATACTACATACATACATGCATACACCAAATACGTACATGCGTACGTGTACGCGAGGGGGAGAACCGAACCTGTATGCGTGCACGACGACGACGGGGATGACGCCGGTGTCCACGACGACGATGACGACGACGAAGGCGACGACGACGACGAAGACAAAGGTGTCGATGACGACGGCGATGATGCTGTCGACGAAGACGAAGATGGTGATGCTGGTTCTGATGATGATGGTGGTGCTCGTGGAGGGGGCTGGTGAAGGGTGGCCGGAGACTGGAGGTGGTAGAGTGGTCGGAGACTGCAAGCTGCAGCTCGGGTGGTTGCAATGGTGGTGGAGGGATTTGCAGCGGGTGACAGACGTGGAAGAGGGAGTGGCCGGGGCTTCAGGCAGGGGAAGTCGATTGCACAGTAGTAGTTTGCTCGGCTGAGGTAGGATAAAAGTAGTACCGGAGAAGGAGGACAGGTTGGCGGGGCTTGGCCGGCCGGGGTAGCCCGGGTGAATGGGTGGAGGGAGTTTGTCTTAAACCTAAAAAAAATAGGTGAAGAGGAAGAAGAAGAAGGAAGAAGAAGAGAAAAAGAGAAGAAAAAGAGAAAGGGAAAAATTCCTACGTTGGGAGTAGAGGGAGGAGAGAGAGAGGTGGGGGTTGTTTCCTAGGTTTGGGGATTAGGGCATGCTTGGAAAGAGTGCATTGAAGAGACATTAAATAGGAGATGGTGAGTGGGAATGTGTGGTGATGATGAGCCCCATTTTGAATGGGTGACCAGGATTCGTCATGAGAAAATTACTCAAAGAGAGGGGTTGGGTTGACTAGTCAAATATTAGGGCTTCTTCATTTGGTTTGAACCAATGGGGTGTTGACACCTAATGCAACATTTGCAATTAAGCCCTTTAAATTTGGGTATTTATACAGACACATGAAATGATGACAAATTTGTGGACGATTTGGTGTTTGGTATTTTGTAGGGTGAGGGGGTGTTGTGTGTTTGGTATGGGCTTTAATTAATGGGGTATTTAGATTAAATTGGGATTAAAACGGGATTAGTCAAAGTTGGTATCCCCAATTTAATTAGAACAAATGCAAGCGGTGTTCTGAAATTAATTAGAAATACATGGGGCTAAAATTGGGTTGGGATACATGTATCATTAGTGAAGAAGAATCGGAACATAATATTACCCTAATTTGGGTTGCATGAAAATGGATCGAGATTGTGTCTCCAATTTCTATTGGAACGCACAACGATACAAAGTTGGATTTTATTTAGAATTTAAATAAACGTCCGCGACGAATATTATGCGGCTAAAATAAAGCACAAGAGAGCATAATTATGAGTTACATAAAGGTCATGGAAGATGTAGGCTGGGTGTCAGTCTTGGACCCCTTAATTGGTCTGGCTAAAAGGGTTGAGCTGGTGTCTCAAAATTGATGACAACGGCACAAGTGCGCGACACAAGATTAAATAATAGATTTCGGATACGGAAAGTTGTGTAATTAAATTAGAGCACAAAGGATTATGATTTTGAGTAACGAAAAAGTCCAGCACCTAAGTTGGCGTGTCAAGTCTAGAATGCAACAACTTGTTGGAAATTATGGGCTAAGGCTGGGCTCCGAAAATTGTAACAACGGTAGAGTATAACAATCACGGTAATTAACTACAACCTCAAAATTAAATCTTAAATAATACAAATTAAATTTATAACCCTATAATTCGGTCAAGTGTTCATCTAGTGGGCTTCTAGGTCAAGTCTACTAGCTCAAACATTAAGAACACTGTATATAATATAATATATATATAAATATACATCCCATACAATTATTTAAATTAAATACACGCAATATTATATATATATAAAAAGTCAAAAATACCCCTATTTTTAAAATTTGGTAGTGAGAAGTCTACCCTCTTTAAAAGAATTTTGTCCTCAAAATTTAAAATCCTTAATTGTAGTATTTACTCATTATATATATTATTTTTTATCAAATTTAAAATCATCAACCCACACAATCATGAAATAATCCACATTGTCATTTTACAAATTTTTTTCAAAATTCTGTAATTATTGTATTCCTGAAAATCCTCGAAATAAAAATCAAATTCTATTTTTTTATCACAATTTCCTTCAAAACTTTAAGTTAATAATTAAATACTCAAAAATTTAATATCCAATCCTCTAATTTAATTTCAATCAATGCACATTTATGAAATTAAGAAATCTCGTCCCAAAAATGTGAATTCAAACTATAATCCATTAATCATCTTACTCATCTAATTTAAGTCCAATTGATGCGTATAAAATTTTTAAATTCTTATCCCAAAATTTTGACTTCAACACTAATCCATTAATGATCTTATTCCTCGATTTCTTTTTCCACATAATACTCAAACAATGTAATAGTTACGAAGTCTTCAAATATAACATTTAGAATATAAGTCTTAAATTTATATCTTCTAGACAAATAAATATACTGATAATCTTCTTAATTCCTCAAGTTTTAACGATAAATTCAATTATATCATAATCAATAAATCATCAATTCTGCCATATTAAATTCTTAACTCTTCATTTAAATTAATGTTTATCCTCGAATTTTAATCATCTTGTCTCTCTTGTCAAGTCATAACTTCTTCATAAATCTTCACTATTGTCAAACCCCAATAATCATGGTCTGAGAAAATTCTACCTACAGTCATACAACATACAATACATGGTTATGGTCTGTTTTGTCATGGTATTGCAGTCTATGTCAGGGTGTACTACTAACTATATTCTAACAAGAAAATCATGAATACAAGATATGGTACTAAGAAATCAATCAATCAATCAATCAAATAGAAAGGACAGGAGGAAAGAAAAGAACAAAACATGCTAACACGTCACCTGCAGTATCGGTCTCCTCGACCGTCATCGCAAATGCTCCGCCCTGCTAGGGTGGCTCCCTCCGCGGGTGCTGAGCAATCTGCAGTTCCACAGGTGGCCTAACTGGATCTCTATAATTTGGAGCTGCGCGCTGAGCTAGAGGGCAATCCCTCATTCGGTGTTCTGCATCACCACAGCGCAAACAAAGTCCTAGCCTCAATCTACAGCTCTCCCAAAGGTGACCTGGCTTCTTACAGAAATGACAAGTCTGTTGATCCTGTTGAACACGAACTGGTGCCTGGTACTGTTGTTGATACTGAAATGTCCTCGACTGTTGTTGAATATGGGGACGCTTGGCCTGTCCTGCGCTACCATTCGTATCTCCCAAAATATTGTGACTCCTCTTAGGCCTGAGGTCCAGATCCTCTTCTGCAATCTGGGCATCCATCAAGATATCCTCAAAATTAGCGGTACGACGACCAGAATTGCGCGACCTAATCTCTCTCGTTAGCCCCTTTCTAAACTTTCGGGCTCGATCTCCTGGGTCCCGAATCATAGATGATGCAAAATGGCTCAATCGACAGAATTCTGCAGCGTACTCGTCGACCGACATGTTTCCTTGGACCAAGTCATGAAAATGACTTTCCAAAGTTCCCAAGGCCACGTCGGGAAAGAACTTCTCCTTGAAAAGCTCTTTGAAGGTCTCCCTAGTAAGTCCTTCGTCAGTGAGTCTCGGCTCCATGTGATACCACGTGAGTGCGATATCGAACATCTGACTGCCAGCGGCCTCTATCTGTAAGCTCTCCGATATCTGGGCCAATCGCAGGCTCCTCTCTATATCCTCTAGCCAGTCGTCTGCGTAGAGTATCCCTTCGGTACCCTTGAACTCTCGAGGCATCATCCTCTTAAAGTCCACTATATTGCCTGATCTCTGCTGTTGCTGGCCAGGAAACTGATGGTGTAGTGCTACTCTCTCCACAGCTTGGAGAGCTACCTGATGAGCATTCTCCATGCTCTCTCTCATCAGCTCGGTTTGTGCCTAGTGCATTTCTGCTTGCACTCTCTGAGCCTCAGCTTGAACTCGCTGAGCGTCTACCATGCCCTGGATCAAAGTAAACACCTGTGTCCCGTCAATGGGCATACCTCCGAAAAACGGAGTCGGTGGAGGTGGAAGTTTGTCCGTCACAGCTGCGGCAATCCTCTGAACAGGTGGGGGAGGAGGACCCCCGAAAAGTGCAGATACTCCCACATGTATCGGAGATGTAGGAGGAACTACGGCTGTCTGTCCATCAGGTAGAGAGGTGGCAGACCCCTCTAAAGCTGATGCTCCGACTCTCATAGATCTTGTCTTCGGCGACATCCTAAAGACAGACCCAAAGAATCAATTAAGGCAATAAATGCAATATCATCAAGGAAGGACAATAAAGTTCTAAAGAAGCAATATTCAGAAGGAATTAAGGATAACAAGATAAATAGATTGGAGAGTTTCCTAGTTGTGATTGAGTATTCTCTCTCATCCTAGTATCCTATGTCCTATATCCTATCGCAGGCACGCAGTAGTGTAACTAAGATGTCACACTACCACGACATCACACAACTTGCGAAGTCTGACCTGCATAGGCCACCACTAAAAATGTATCACGACCCGCACCCGGAATTGGTGTACGAGTACGTGGGTACGTCCAGCCTACGCCACAACATCGGCGATAGAACGCTGTCAAGGTCATGATACTATCTAAACAATCTCACACGAGCATCCAACTCCATAAGGAGACACAGATAACACAATATAATATGAACAACATACTCAATCACATAACTACAGCACGATAAGATATCGAAGAAATAAAATAAAATGCAACCCAAGTCTAAATAGAAATAATCTAACTCAATAATAATATCCAAGTCTCAACAAAGTATGTCGAAGACAAATTCGGTACCATAAACTACAAAAAAGAAAGTGACTAAGGTAACTAGTGATTCCGGGTAGACCTCCCAGAATCACAACTGAACTACCAGGTCCAAGTCTGCAGCTACTCTCTCTGTGGTCCATAAAATATCGGACACCAGTCCTCTAAGACATAGTCTGGAAAAATATTTCCAGTCAGGAAGGAGCAAAGTACATCTCTAACAGCAGTTCTATATCAGTGATATAAACTATGTAGCAGTAAATAGATGGAAATATACAAGATGTATATACATGTACGAGAGATATACAATAAAGAAAATACTGGAAATATTGTAAATAAATGCGGAAAGGAACAATATGTCAATGAACAAGAATACTATGACTAAGTGTGTGAGTACTAGCTTTAACATGTGATCGGCTTGAACTTGTATAGGAATAATGGCCTGGCTAGTCATACGTGCGGTGTATGACCAACACTAACATGTGAACAAGACTTGTACATGAAGGGTATGATCATATATCTACACTAAAATACTCTCCACCCCTGACTGGTATAGTAGATCCAACCATGGTACGCTATGGCACGGGATACTTAGGAAGGTAGCAAGTCTCTCCGGAAATCAGTGTCTGTACATGCACAAGATAAATAATGAAACAAGACTTGTACAAGATACACCATGAACAAGGAATAATATCTCATGACGAGATCCGGATATACCAATCCATGTAACCATCGTGTCAAAAAATATGGATATTTATACTAGATACAATGAACATAGGGGATATCATAAATAAGAAACTATCAAAGAATGTACTCGTCTTGGGTCCTTAGTTGGTAAAACCAATGTCCTGTTCCAGAGTATCATCCGGATGATCCAACAGTCCTATAGACATATCATAAAATTTAATATTTGCATCAGACGTTACACTAACACAATTACAAATACATTGAACTCAGGGTCTACGCCAGGTATGACACTAGTCAACTAGGATCAAGTGCGTGTCTAATTGCGCGGGTGTCGTATCTGTTATTGCTGTGCAAGATAGAAAGACAGTAATAGTACGGGTCTTGCCAATACGTGAGTGTACATATGGCAGTCTTCTAATAATTAACAGGGTTACAGGTTAATGTAAATACGGGGTATCCATAATTACACTCGGGTCGCCTAGTACGTTTATCAATTAGCATATATCATTAATTAAATATACATATATGTGCATACCAAATAATTACATACAAAAATATGTATAAGTGTATATACACTAAATAGAATTTTATACTATATATATATATATATATATGTTTATATATACGTACCACGTATTTATATATATACAACAACCAATATTTATGTATACGAAAGAATACGTATACTGAATATATATATATATATATATATATATATATATATATATATATATATATATATATATATACACCAGTGAAAATATACATATACTATATATATATATATATATATATATATATACTTATACTATATACATGTATATATATATACCAATACGAACGTACTAACATATATTATTGAATACGTATATACTAATATATATTGTTGAATACATATATATTGTCATGCCCCAGTCCCAAAATACCGAGGGACTAGACACGTGGCAATGGCCAGCAGCACACACTGATGGACAAACCCAATTTAATGGATCCACCAGGGCGTACTTAAGCTGTAGTTTAACAATAAATAGATCAAATGATACAAGTCACAGTCTATTCTAATCTCATCCACAGAATATAAACATGGATCAAAAGCCAGAATAAATGCAAATAAATATAAACTAGCATATCTCAACAAGAGTGTCTCGGAGAACAATCCGAGAATAAGTCTGATACACCAAAGCAATTAGACATGAATTAAAGTAACTGAAAATAGAAATAACTAAGTATATAAAGCCAATACTCAGGAGAAGTCCTCGGGCACGATCTCGTCCTCGGTTCCTGGTTCTGCTCCGAGAAGGGCTCCTATTCCGTACACCTCAGGGTAGATCTCTTCGGCTATACCTGGGGACATAATCCAGATCCAGGTCCTCAGGGGACATAGCAAGGTACAAAATAACTCATGCCAAAATAAACACAGTGCAGTAATCAATGCAAGAATAGGGTAAATAAATAAACCAGCTAAGTGATATGCAAGTGAGAGTTTTAGTCATACTCAGGCTGAGACTACTACAGGATCGGTGTCGGAGAAACCCATAGCAGTATTTTCTCGAAGGGCCAGAACTTGCGCCAAAGCTCTGTATCATAGACTAAGACACCTCCAGATGACATTATTTATATTATAATCAGCCTTGATATGGTAATACTCTCCCCACCCCATGTAATCTTACGTCACAGTTTCATGATGTCTCAGGTCCAAGTCACGCAAGATCAAACTAATGCAATAAGTCAGAATAAATTCTAAGCATGCAAACTGTATATGTCATGAACATGTATCCTACACAGAATCACCATGAATATCTTAGGAAGATTATGTCTCATGAATAGTGTCAGGTGTCCTGGGTATAACGTACTTGATAATGCAAGTACGAGAATGTAAATGTCACGATATCCATCTCTAGTTGACCTTACACAACCCCGCGTACGGTGTTGGCACCCGACTGTTAATCAGATGCTAAGTAAGTTACACGGTCCTAGGTTAATCATGTACAAAATATAAATAAATCAAGGAATTATATAACAAGAGCTGCAATGTTGGCAAGGTACACTTGCCTGGTGTTTGGTTTCCAACTGTGAAATCTCCAGGAACGTCTCCGGATGCTGAAACAAATATTACCATCAGGTTCAGAAAATATCAAATATCTAGAAACGTCTGTCCTTGAGTCCAATTTGGAGACAAGGGCAAAAATGACAATTTCGGGTCAAAGCGGGGCCCACATGTGACCCGCTTCGCACCGAAAAATGTGTCAGAGACAAAGTTCTCCAAATTTGTCAAACTTAGTGTCAACAGGTCCAGAACGATGATACGAACCCAACGGAACTTCCAGAATTGGATTTCGATGCGCCGATCACAAAATCGCCCGTCAAGTGGAGCTTGTGGGGCCCACGATACGCAATTTTGTCAACGTTCTCAGAATCGAACCAAACTTGGGTCACAGGACCAGGGTATCGCTACGAGTCCAATAGCGTAAGTTTCGTTTCGATCCGACATGTGCATAAAGTTACGACGCATTCCAGAACAGACAGATACGGGACGGTATCGGCGGATACGCGTTGATTTCGGTGTGCACGCACATCCAAATCAACTTCTGCGAAATCTCGCACGTCCGTATCAACGATACGCACGTATCGGTGAAGATCGCACACGACCAAGTCATCCCGTTTGGCGGGGCATACTCAGTTTCGGGGTAAAACAGGGCGTTGCTTTTCCTATTTTTGGATCGCGGTTAGCGATCGTCACAGGACGCGACGCACCGAGCGAGTTGTACGGGCATCGAGAGGGTCACGCAGGGTTCGCGTTGCAATAGACGGAACCGAAAATGGGTCAACGAGCAGAGAGAACGGGTTACCTGAACAGGGCTCCAAAAAAACCAAAATTTGCGTGTCCGAGTCGTGTCCGAGTCCTGTGTCCGTCTAGGTTAGGGTTAGGGTTTGGGCTTCGCCGGAGTTGCGGTGGCCGGAGGCGGGCCGGAGGGAGGCCTGGGGCAGCGGAGGCAGTCGAGGTCCGGAGGCGGCGGCGCGCGGGGAGGCGGCACAGGGCTCGGGCGGCCGAAGGAGGGCCGGGGGGGACGCTGCTGCTGGCTGCTGCTGCTGGGGGAGCCGTCGAAGGAGGCAGGCGGAGCTGGGCAGGGGCGGTGCGGCGAGGCAGAGCTGGGCAGCGGGTCGGGGTGGCAGCGAGATCCGGGGGGCGGTGGCGGTTCGAGAGGAGACGGTTGAGGAAGGTGGCGGAGACCGAGGGGGAATTTATAGGGAGAGAGGGAGAGGGGACCGGTCGAGCGGGGCAGCATCGTGGCGGGGGAGGCGGAGGTCGCGGAGGACGTGGGCCGAACGGAGCAGGCGGGGCGGCCGAAAAGCGCGGGCGGCGTGGCGCGTGGCCGAGCGGGGCGCGGGGGTGCGGGTCGTGGGGGAGAGGGGGAAGCGAGTTCGGGTCGGGTCGGGTCCGGTCGGGTCGGGCTGGCCGGATCCGACCCGTTAGGGGGGGCGGTCCGGTCCGGTTTGGTTGGACCGGGTTCAGGCCGGTTCAGCCCGGTTTGAACCCGGTTCAACTCGATTTATTTTAATTTTTAAAATATAATAGTTTTTGGACTTTTTAAAATATTTTCGGGGTCCAATAAATTCCAGAAAAATTACCCTAAGTCCAGTTTTTCATTTTACACCATAAAATATTATTTTCATAATATTTTAATATATTTTAAAAATATTTAGTTTTAATTAATGCCAAAATACCCTGGTTTTTAATTAGTAAAAAATTTCGAAAAATCCCAGAAAAATCTGAAAAATCTGTTTTAAAAATATTAAAAAATCAAGGGGTTTACATATATACTAATAGAGAAATATACGATATATATGTATATGTATACATATACGAATCCTACATATACTACATACATACATGCATACACCAAATACGTATACGCGTATGTGTACGCGAGGGGGAGAACCGAACCTGTGTGCGTGCACATCGACGACGGGGATGACGCCGGTGTCCACGACAACGATGACGACGACAAAGGCAACGACGACGACGAAGACAAAGGTGTCGATGATGACGGCGATGATGCTGTCGACGAAGACGAAGATGGAGATGCTGGTTCTGATGATGATGGTGGTGCTCATGGAGGGGGTGGTGAAGGGTGGCCGGAGACTGAAGGTGGTAGGGTGGCCGGAGAGTCCAGGCGGGGGAGCCTCGGCTGAGGGGCCTGGCCGGAGTTGGAAGTTGCAGCGGGAGGAGGGAGCTCGGGAGGAGGAGAAGCGAGTCAGTGCAGTTGGTGGTGGAGTAGTCGGGATCGTGGGAAGGTGGTCGGAGTCGATGGGGAGATGGCCGGATCGGTCGGGGACGATCGGGTTGTAGTAGGAGGAGAGTTGGCCGGAGCAGGGAAGAGGAACGGGTGGCCGGTGACTGCGGGTGGGCTCGCCGGGGAAGGAAGCAGTAGCAGCCGTGGGAAGAAGGAGCTCGGCCGGGCTGGTTCGGATCGAGGCAAGGCCGGGTGGAGCTCGATGGAGGGTGGTTCGTCGGTGCAGCTGTGTTGAGCGGGCGGTTGCAGCAGGTGGCCGAAGGAGGAAGCTGCGGCTCGGGTGGTTGCAATGGTGGTGGAGGGATTTGCAGCGGGTGGCAGCCGTGGAAGAGGAAGTGGCCGGGGCTTCAGGCGGGGGAAGTCGATTGCACAGCGGTGGTTGGCTCGGCTGAGGTGGGATGAAAGTAGTGCCGGAGAAGAAGAACAAGTCGGCGGGGCTTGCCGACCGGGGTGGCCTGGTTGAATGGGTGGAGGGAGTTTGTCTTAAACCTAAAAAAAAATAGGTGAAAAGGAAGAAGAAGAAGAAGAAGAAGAAGAAAGAAGAAGAGAAAAAGAGAAAGGGAAAAATTCCTACGTTCGGAGTAGAGGGAGGAGAGAGAGAGGTGGGGGTTGTTTCCTAGGTTTGGGGATTAGGACATGCTTGGAAAGAGTGCATTGAAGAGACATTAAATAGGAGATGGTGAGTGAGAATGTGTGGTGATGATGAGCCCCATTTTGAATGGGTGGCCAGGATTCGTCATGAGAAAATTACTCATACAAAGAGAGGGGTTGGGTTGACTAGTCAAATATTAGGGCTTCTTCATTTGGTTTGAACCAATGGGGTGTTGACACCTAATGCAACATTTGTAATTAAGCCCCTTAAATTTGGATATTTATACAGACACATGAAATGATGACAAATTTGTGGACGATTTGGTGTTTGATATTTTGTAGGATGAGGGGGTGTTGTGTGTTTAGTATGGACTTTAATTAATGGGGTATTTAGATTAAATTGGAATTAAAACGGGATTAGTCAAAGTTGGTATCCCCAATTTAATTAGAACAAATACAAGCGGTGTTCTGAAATTAATTAGAAATACATGGGGCTAAAATTGGGTTGGGATACATGTATCATTAGTGAAGAAGACTCAGAACAGAATCTTAACCTAATTTGGGTTGAACGAAAATGGATCGAGATTGTGTCTTCAATTTTGATTGGAACGCACAACGATAAAAAGTTGGATTTTATTTAGAATATAAATAAACGTCCGTGACTAATATTGTGCGGCTAAAATGAAGCACAAGAGAGCATAATTATGAGTTACATAAAGGTTATGGAATATGTAGGCTGGGTGTCAGTCTTGGACCCCTTAATTGGTCCGGCTAAACGGGTTGAGTTGGTGTCTCAAAATTGATGGCAACGACACAGGTGCGCGACACAAGATTAAATAATATATTTCGGATACGAAAATTTGTGCAATTAAATTAGAGCACAAAGGATTATGATTTTGAGTGACAGAAAAGTCCAGCGCCTAAGTTGGCATGTCAAGTCTAGAATGCAACAACTTGTTGGAAATTATGGGCTAAGGCTGGGCTCCGAATATTGCAACAACGGTAGAGTGTAACAATCACGATAATTAACTACAACCTCAAAATTAAATCGTAAATAATACAAATTAAATTCATAACCCTATAATTCAGTCAGGTGTTCATCTAGTGGGCTTCTAGGTCAAGTCTACTAGCTCAAATATTAAGAACACTGTATATAATATAATATATATGTAAATATACATTCCATATAATTATTTAAATTAAATACATACAATATTAAATATATATAAAAAGTCTAAAATACCCCTATTTTTAGAATGTGGTAGTGACATAGACGATCTTTTTGATCAGCTGAGTGGAGCGAGGGTATTTTCAAAGATCGATTTGAGGTCTGGCTATCATCAGTTGAAGGTGAAGAAGGAAGATATTCCAAAAACTGTATTTCGGACAAGATATGGCCAATATGAGTTTATGGTTATGCAATTTGGGTTGACTAATGCTCCGGCAGTCTTCATGAACTTGATGAACAAGGTATTCCACCAATACCTTGATAAGTTTATAGTAGTATTCATAGATGATATTCTTGTCTATTCAAAGACACCGGAAGAACACGAGAAGCATCTAAGGATTGTGCTAGAGACCCTCCGGAAGGAGAAGCTCTATGGAAAACTCTCAAAATGTGAGTTCTTCCTGGATAAGGTAGAGTTCCTTGGACATGTGGTAACTGGAGCCGGGATATCGGTGGATCCAAAGAAGATTGCTGTTGTAGAGTCTTGGACCACTCCGAGTTCTGTTGCTAAGATCAGAAGCTTCTTAGAATTGGCCAGATATTACCGAAATTTGTAAAGGATTTTTTACGGATCGTGGAGCCGTTGACTAGACTCACTAGGAAGGATGTATAGTTCAAGTGGACCGAAGAATGTAAGGCTGCATTTAATGAGCTAAAAAAGAGATTGACCACATCGCCTGTTTTGACGGTGCCATCGGGGACAAAAGGATTTGTTATTTATAGCGATACTTCAGGGAAGGGCTTGGGATGTGTTCTAGAGCAGAACAAGAAGGTGGTGGCCTATGCTTCTAGATAGTTATGACCACATGAGAGAAACTATCCCACTCATGACTTAGAACTAGCAGTTGTGATCTTCTTTCTAAAGCTATGGAAACATTATCTGTACGGTGAGCGTGTGGAAATATACACTGACCACAAGAGCTTGAAGTACATCTTTACGCAGAAGGAGCTGAATATGAGGCAGCATAGGTGGCTAGAACTGATGAAGAATTTTGATATTTTACTATAATACCATCAAGGGAAGGCTAACGTAGTTGCCGATGCATTGAGCAGATATCCAGTAGCGATGTACTTGACAACGGATCGTCACTTATTAGCAGAATTAGATAGCCTGGGCATCGAGATTATTATTCCAGGAGTGGAGATGCAGATGATGGGCATGCAGATTCAATCAGGATTGATGGAGAAGATTCGAGAGACGTAGTACCAGGATGAGGGTCTGCGAAGCCTCAGAGCTCAGGTACAGGCAAGATTGATAGATGACTTCTCTATTGCAGAGGATGGTTCTCTAAGGCACGGGACTAGGTTATGTGTGCCTAGTGGGGACCTGTGTAAAGAGATCATACAGGAGGCTCATCGTTCTCAGTATTCTATACACCCGGGAGCTAACAAGATGTATAAGGACCTGAGAGAACACGTGTAGTGGTATGGAATGAAGCGAGAGGTAGCAAGTTTTATCGCCAGATGTTTAGTGTGCCAGCAGGTCAAAGCCGAGAGGCAGAGACCAGGAGGATTGTTACAACTACTACCAATTCCTGAGTGGAAATGGGAGCATATCACGATGGATTTTGTTTCCGGACTTCCACGCACTCCAGGAGGGAAGGAACAATTTGGGTCATTGTGGACAGGCTGACCAAATTAGCCCACTTTTTGCCTTTCAAAGTAGGATTGTCCACAGAGAAGCTCACTGATTTATATGTAAGACATATAGTCAGGCTGTATGGAGTTCCAGTAAGCATCGTGTCCGATCGGGATAGTAGATTTACGTCCCACTTTTGGGGGAATCTGTATGCTAGATTGGGGATCCAACTCAAATTTAGCACGGCTTACCACCCTCAGACGGATGGACAGTCAAAGAGGACTATTCAGACGCTCGAAGATATGCTTCGGACATGTGTACTAGATTTTGGTGGCTCATGGGAGGATCATCTTCATCTGGTAGAATTTGCATGCAACAATAGCTATCAGGCTAGTATCGAGATATCTTCTTTTGAGGCTTTGTATGGTAGGAGATACCGAATTCCATTATCTTGGGATGATATAGGAGAGAGAGTACTTTTGGGACCAGAGATGGTAGTTGATGCTACAGAGAAGGTAAAGCAGATTAGAGAGAGACTTCAGGTGGCTCAAGACAGACAGAAGCAGTGGGCTGATAGCCAAAGGAGACTGCTAGAGTTTGAGGTATCAATTCATTTATTTAAATAGTTATTATGTTCTTAGATCATGCGTTAAGTTCCTGTTTTGGCATAGGTTGGCGACTCAGTGTTCTTGAGGATCTCTCCGACACGTGGAACAATTCGTTTAGGTGGAGGTGGAAAGCTTAGTCCAAGATTCATCGGACCTTTCAATATTCTAGAGAAGGTCGGAGTAGTAGCTTATCGAATAGCCTTACCGCCTACATTGGAAGGAGTACACAACGTGTTCCATGTATCCCAGTTGAGACAATACGTGGCAGATCCTAGCCATGTATTAGATCATTCGGAGCTTGAGGTTGGACCCAGCCTCCGTTATCCGGAGCAGCCAGTGGAGATCCTTGACCGCAGAGATAAGGTGCTTCATAAACAAGTAATCCCATTGCTTCACGTTGCTTGGAGGCATCATTCTCTTGATGAATCCACTTGGGAGCAGGAAGAGGAGATGCGAGAGCGTTACCCCTATCTTTTTGTACCATGAGGTAATTTTTCTTCTTATTTGTTCTGCCTTAAATTTCGATGACAGAATTTTTCTTAGGAGGGTAGACTTGTAACCTCCGTATCATGATATTTTAGCTTAAATATTGTTTTTAGGTTAATTTGGGGCTAGTGAGATTTTTTTATAATTTTTTGTTAATTAAAAACTAGTAACACTAATTTTCTAGGACTTTCAAGAATTTATTTTAGGTTCAAACTTAACTAAAATATCCCAAACTTGTATTTTAGATTCTAAATAATCAAATATATTTTCTAGAATTTTCTGGGAATTTTTTGATTATTTTTAGCATTTATTTTGATTTAATTAGGCAAAACTGAATTAAAAACTATTTTATGAAAATAAAAACCCAAAAAAGTAATTATTTCTGCCCAGTCAGCCAACAGGGGCCCACCCGTCAGCCTCCCGCAGCCAACGGGGTGGGGCTCGCTTGTCAGTGACAGCGAGCTGGGTGCAGGTGCAGCCGAGCGGACCCGGAGCTGAGCCGAGTCCGAGTTCGACTCGGACTCAGCTGAGCTAAGCCGGGACAAATCTGGACCGTCCGATCTGGGTGGGGCAGCGCGGATGGCTGCCATGTAGAAGGCTCTCGAGCTGCGGCTTCCCTCTCTCCTCTCTATATATAGGATATTTAGTTTATAATTCTAGGGTTTTCTTTGAGCCAAATTTTGGGGAATTGCCATCTAGGGTTCCTTCATCTTCCAAAAGCCATTGCACATAGCTCCAAACTCCAAACGAGACCCAATTTCTTGCATTAGAATGATATTGAGGTTAGATTTCTGATTATATAAAAAAATTTATGAAATTATGAGTATTAAATTCTGAAAAATTCGTAGAGCACATCATATCCGAAAATAGACGCATCTCGATGTTTTTGAGATTCCGGGAGAACCAGGAATCAGAATTATGAACCGTTTGAAGTTTCGGAAAGATAATGTCGAGATAATTGAAATATATTTTTACCAGAATTTAATTCGACATATTTATATACTGTTAATTCTGTAGAACTTCTAGGTTAGAATTTAACCATCGGTGCACGATACAAAATTTGTATGTGCCATAATTCTCAAACGAATTTGAATTCGGACGAGCCGTAAATTCTAACATATTTTTGATGCTGAAATCTACAGGAAATCATGCATGAAAGTCGAGTTTATGTTGGTTGACTTTTCGGTCAACAGATCGCCTCAATTTGCGTGCTATGAGTCTCGAGTCGATAAATTTTAGGTTCTTTTGGAAAAAATTAGGATTTGACCTAAAAATTAGAATAATAAGATTAAAATAGAATTTTAGAGTAATTATTCCAGAATTAAATAAATTATCTTTTGACATGATAAATTTGTAATACATAGGCTATTTGGAATGTGACTGGAATTCTGATTCATAACAGCTAAGGACCACAGACGAGTACATTTTCGTGATTACTTTCAGTACTTGATAGTCTCTATAATGCATGCTTAGTATCGATTATTTGATTCTTGACACTTGTTACACGGATTAGTATGATGGATTCTTATTATGAGATAAGTGATTGTTCTGGATTATGATTATTTCTTCGTGACTGGTTTGGAATCCATGTGTACTTGTGGGGAGGGAAAATACTTAGTGGACGTGTGAACTACCCTTTCTATCCCATGGTATTTTCTAGAATAATAGAATCCATGCACGACACGTGTAGTTTGTCGGATATTACCCCATAGCCGTTCATATGTCAACAAGGTATTTCAAATCACATAGACTAGTTGTTCCTATCTGTTCTTCTATCCATTGTAGTTATTTTTTTGTTGTTTAGAGATATTATACTCTATATTGCCATGACAGGACTTCAACATTTGGTTATTCTAGTTGCTTTATTGTGAGTTCAGTTTGTTGTTATCATATATTCCTTGCTATTTATTGTCTTATAGCTTGTACCATGTGTTGGAACTATTTTCATTGTGATGTACTCGTTCCTTTCCTGAATGGATAAATATTTTAGTTGACTACATTGAGGATGAAATCCCTACACATTATGGACTGTATGCTAACGACATAATAGAGCCTGATCTTGCCCTTCCGGACGATCAGAAAAGAGTTAGCAGCTCAGATACCGTCTGCGATGGAGTAGTTTATTAGTAGTTGATTTTGTTAGTTATTTGGATCGGATTATTCTCCGATAGTTTCCTAAAGTATTTTGAACATTGTATTTGGATAATTAGTTTTGGGAAAGATTTATTGTACCCACATCAAGGTTATTATTTTAATATTATCTTGGTGTATTCTTTTAAACTAGTGCCTGTGATTGAGTATAATGTAGAGATACATATGTTGTGAGTTATAGATTATTTGTGTCTTTCGAAATAAATAAACAATGTTTATTAAACCCTTATTTATATACAATATTTGCCATTCTAAAATAACTACTATTCAATTAAGTTCAGCATTATTCATCAATCCTCGAATAATGACTAAGAGTTTGATGTTACACACTAGTTCACCATCAGTCACCTTCTCCTCAATGTCCATCAATGTTCTAATATTAGAATATCATTTCTCCATAATTTAAAACTGCTCACCAATCAATACTTTAATACTATTCACCTGCAATAATCAATAGTATAATAATAATTAAATAAAACATAAAGTCTCGTAGTACCTTGACATGGCAAGCAAACTGCTCCAGTTGTGAAGAACTGGGAGTTTAATCGACAGGTTTCCTCCTTGTCGCCATTGTTTGGCACTTTCTTCAGCTCTTGTAATAGCATCCGTGAGCACATCAATTGGTCCAGTCCTTCACGTCTTCCAATCGGACCGGTTCTCCAGTTCTTATACATGCATTGGGCCGAGCAAGCTTATACTCAAAAGGAGTCCTAGGCCTAATTTCCTGAACCTCGTCCCATTCTTCATGACCCTGCATCCTCACTGTTCCTTGTTCAGGAGGAGCATTTTGTATTCAGCGTTCCAGCCTCTCTTGTGCTTTGGATTCATTATACATCACGAGGCGCTTGGCGAAGAGGGCAACGACGACGGCTGTAAGGGCCATGGGCATGGTGGCGGAGATGGTGATGCATCGCTGGTGACGGGGGAGAACGGAAACTCGCCGGAGTGGCAAGCTGCACACTGCCGGCGGGAGACGTCGATGAGCAGCGGTTCATCGGTGTGGCGGGTCGACGTCGGGGAGTAGCTGCACAGTCATCGAAGAGTAGCTGCACAGTCGCGGCGGCGGGGTGGTCACTGTACAGTCGGGCGGCGGACTGAGCGGGACAGCCGGAGTCGATGACCATTGGAGTCGGGTGGGGGAGTGACCGCGCCGGCCGTAGTCGGTTCAGTCGGTCGGGGAGAACCGCAGTGTCGCTGGATGGATTTCACAGTGGACCGGAGAGGATGCCCAGCCGGATCGGCCGGCGTCGATGCACAGGCCGGGCGGGGGTGGACTTGGCACAGTCGGAGATGGTGCTCGGCTGGGATTAGCTTTGCTTGGCCGAGGTTGGCTTGGCTTGGTCGAGGTTGGGTTTCTTCAAGGAAGAAGGAAAAGAAGAAGAAGAAGAAGAAGAAGAAAGAAAGATGAAGAGAAGTATGGTTGTAGGTTTAGTATAGAGGTGAGGGAGGAGAGAGAGAGGGGGGTTTCCAATGCTTCCTTGGGATTAGGGCCTGCATTGGGAAGATGAGGAAAATGATACTTTATAGGGGTTGGTGTGGGGGAATGGAGGGTTGTGATGCTCCTAATTTAAATGGAGGGTTTATATATGTCATGAAGAAAAATAATTTCTTCATGAGGAGGGGAGTGGTGGAAGAGTGTAATTCGGACCAAAATTTGTGACCTCTTCATTTGGTTTTGGCCAATGGGGTGAGGGCACCTAAAATCCCTAAATTGCAACTTAGCCCCTTAAATTTGGGAATTTGCACGAACACATAAAATGACGCCAAAATTGTGGAGAAAATTGCTGGTGGTCATTTGTATGGCGATGGGGTGTTGGGGGTTTGGCACGGGTTTAATTTAATGGCCATCGAGATTAATTAGGATTAAAAATAGGATTTACAAAGTTGGTATCCCCGATTTAAATAGAATTAAAGTGTCCCGCAAATTTAAATTAATTGGGGGCACCTGGGGTAAAAATCCGAAAATGACGCAAAGACCAAAAATGGTGGGGGCTTGGAGTCAGTCTTGGACCCTTTAGTTGGTCCGGCTCAACGGGTTAAGTTGGTATCTCAAAATTTAGGGTAACGACACAGGTGTCCGACACGGATTTAAATATGGGTTACGGTTTTCAGAATATTGCGCAATTAATTTAGAGCACACAAAAATAAATTTTAAAAGCCAGAAAAGTCCAGTGCCTAATTTGGCGAGTCTAGACTAAAGTACAATAGCTCGATAGAATTTATGGGCTGATATTGGACTCCGAATAATCAGACAAAGATAGGGCGAGCCAAGGGTTTTAATTAATTGAAATAAAATACCAGATAAACTTATCTCTACTCTAAACCTCGACATCTGCTATCAAAAATCAAAATTTTCTAAATCTGCCCTAACTATCTACATATTAAATCGAGGGGGTTTACATTCTTCCCAACTTTAAAAAAAATTGTCCCCAAAATTAAAAATAAAGCACGATAATATCTAAAAGAATTTTAAAACAACTAGTAATCAATTGTCGTACGTAAATTCGTACCTTGCTCCTCGAATAAGTACGGGAATCGCTGCCGAATAGAATCCTCGTGCTTCCAAGTAGGCTCGCCTGGTGAATGGTGCTTCCAGGCAACTCTGACCAGTCGAATAGTCTGCCCTCTCAAAATTTTCTCGCTGTGATCGAGAATCTCCACTGGCTGCTCTACGTAAGACAAACTGGGCCCGACTGTAATCTCCGAATGATCAAGCACGTGTCTAGGGTCTGCGATATATCTCTTCAGCTGTGATACGTGAAGTACGTCATGTACTTCCTCTAATAATGGAGGTAATGCAAGACGGTAAGCCACTTCGCCAACTCGTTCCAAGATGTCAAAAGGTCCGATGTACCGAACTCAGCTTGCCTCTTCCTCCGAATCTGATGGTACCACGAGTAAGCGATATCTTCAAAAATACATGGTCACCTTCCTTGAACTCCAATGGTTTGCGGTACGCATCTGTCCAATTTTTTGTCTGTCCTGCGCTGCATGTAGGTGGCTCTGAATCTGCTTGACCTTCTCCACTGTCTGTGTTACCAACTCTGGACCAAGTATCTGACGTTCTCCTACGTCAGTCCAACAAACTGACGACCTGCATTTCCTGCCGTTCAGTGCCTCATTAGATGTCATCTGTATGCTAGCCTGGTAGCTGTTATTGTAGGAGAATTCTACCAAGTGTAGGTGGTCCTCCCAAGATCCTCCAAAATCAATCATGCATGCTCTCAATATATCCTCTAATATCTGTATCGTGCGCTCTGACTGTCCATCAGTCTATGGATGATATGCGATGGTGAACTTGAGACGAGTTCCTAGGCTCTCCTGCATACTCCGCCAAAATGCTACATGAATCTGGAATCACGATCCAATACGATGCTGACAGGCACTCCATGTAGTCGTACTATCTACCTCATATATATGTCAGCTAATATCTCTGTAGACTGCCCAACTCTGAAGGACGGTTGCAACAATCCTGCAGTCCTCTGATGTTCATCTTTGACTTGCTGACAAACTAAACATTTCGCCACCAATCTTGCAGTCTCTCTCTTCATCCCATGCCACCAGAAATGCTGCCTCAAGTCTCGGTACATCTTCGTACCCCTGGGATGAATAGAATAATCGAGCTATGAGCTTCGGTCATCACTCTTGGCGTAGCTCACCACTCGGAACGTATAAGCGATCTCCTTACTTTAATGTTCCGTCTTCATGAATCTTGAGTCCTGTTTGCACGTCGGCCTCTGTCCTTTCTCGCAGTCGTCTAAAACTCGTATCCGTAGGCAAGGCTGCCTTGATCTTCTCAATAATTTTGGACTGAACCTCGAGACTGGCCATCTGTCCATCCATGCCTGGTAATACAATCTCAAATATGAGTTCTTGAGAAAATCCTCTAACCACTGGCGATGAGTCGTAAAAATATGTCATGGGCTTTGCTTAAGGCATCTGCTACTACATTCGCCTTGTCAGGGTGGTACTGCAACTCGATATTATAATCTGTCATAAATTCTAGCCAGTGCCTCTGTCTCATGTTGAGCTCCATCTGCGTGTAGACATACTTTAGTCTTTTGTGTTCTGTATAAAACTCAACACGCTCTCCATAAAGGTAGTGTCGCCATAGCTTTAGTACAATTTCACTGCAGCTAGTTCTAGGTCGAGCATCTGATAGTTCTTCTCATGAACCCTTAGTCGTCCTGATGCGTATACTATCTATTCTATCTAATCATAACTCATATTTGCTGAGCTTGGCAGCCAGTCTCTCCTGTCTCAGCATCTCCAACACGATCCTGAGATGTCTCTCGTGCTCCTCCTGGCTCTTGGAATAAACCAAGATGTCGTCGATAATTACCACCACGAACTTATCCAAGTACTGGTGGAAAATATTGTTCCTCAAACTCATAATACTGTTGGCACGTTGGTTAAGCCAAACGGCATGACTAGAGACTCATAGTATCCATACTACGTCCGACAAGCTGTCTTCGAAAAGTCCTCTTTCCGTACCTTGATCTGATGGTGGCTTGATCTGAGATCGATCTTCAAGAATACATATGCGCCACTAAGCTGATTCAACTGTACCGTCCCGTCTTTCTTCGGCACAATAAGATGGGTATTCCCCTATGGAGAAACACTAGCCCGACTGAAACCCTTGTCTAAGAGATCATCCACTTGGACTTCCAGCCCAACCAACTCCTTCGGTGCTAGTCTGTAAACGGGGAAGTAACTGGCTCGGCCCCTGGAATCAATTCTATAACGACTCTATCTTTTTGTCAGGTGGCAGGCCTAGAAGATTATCTAGAATCACATCCTCAAACTCTGATATAATACGGGGGTACACTGGTTCACCTTCTGCAACGTGTGCCTCTAAGGTAGATGGGCACCATGCTCCCGGGCTCCCTGAAGTAACTCAAACTCAGGGTAATCTGGTGGTCTTAAATAATGTAATCACGTCGACAACTCACGCGTCGCGTGGTATTGGCTCAACCAATCTATTCATAGGTCATAGTCTAGACTAAACCTGAAAATAATTTCTCCCGTTTTGTTTCCAACATCAATCCTCAAAAAATTTCTCCCCTGCCTAAAGTATAATTTCTCTTCTCCTCAAAATTTCCCTAACATTTTTATTCCTCGAGTTTCTTCTTTTCATTATTTATCTCTCCAAGTCGCAAGTACAATAATGGTATCACTCAAGTACATACTAGAATTTCTAGAATCCGATCATTATCTTTCAAGTGAGATCCTAAAATTTTATCTCCTCTGGCTCATAATCTTCGTTCCTAGCATTGCTATCATATACAACCACTAGTTTTCATCATCAGGCTTATGCAATTCCATAAATTATTCTAGGTCATGATCAACAATCTTCCAGCTCTCAGTACTTCCAAGATCACTGCTACCTCCATCACGGGTAGGGTACTACTGGGTCCAATTCTCTTGCTATCCTTACATACTAGTTCTAGAATCCAAAAGAACCTATCAATCTATCCTGATAAGGTAACAATCTTCTCAGAGAAAGGTATACGAATTCTGTCTTCTGCAGTCTGGTCTTCGATCTTCTTCTGGAGGAAAGTCATCAGTCACAAGCATTCGTCTCCCCGAACAATAAGGGACGAGAAACAAGGATAGCGATATTGACGAAGATTGAACGAATGCAAAATGGAAGTCCAAGGACGATAATCATATACAAAGAGTTTTAAAATCGATTATGGATTAAGATCCTATTCAACAATCATAACATGTATTCCTAATTTGCAGGCTCGCTTGGCACAGTCAGGTGACCAAGACGATTTAAATCGGACCTGCATGGGCCACCACAAAAATATGTCACGCCCCAGTCCCAAAATACGTAGGACCAGGAATACTTGACACGCCAGCTACGTATTCGACCAGACTCTGGTCTGACTCGAATACGTATAAGCTGTAATATAAAGGGCACTATCTAGATATCCCATAAATGTAAACCTCTATGTCTCAATCCACAATGTACAACAGTATACAAGAAAGAGTTATATGTGCTAGAGTCGGCCGCCCAATAACATACTATCTCGAATAGACTCGAGAAGAAGTATGAGTCCATAAAAACTAGGCTACAACAGCAGATGAAATAAATAATATAAAATAACCATAATGCCGGTAGATATAATGTGAGTACCTGGTACCATGCACGCAAGACATGCAACTCCAACAGCAACTCCAAATGCTTCGTAATCATCTATGCTGCAAAACTGGCAGAGCACCAGGTCCTCAGAGGGACGTAACAAGGTACAGAAATACAACATGTCAAGTAAACAGAAAGTACAAGTGCACGACAGGGTACTCTATTAAAACCAACTAGTGTGACACAGTTTAAAGATAATGTTCGACACGTGGACTTTCTAATATAAAACCGTAGCTCCGAACACAGAGACACACGGGTCGGACCGTAGCTCCGAGCACAGAGACACACGGGTGAAGCAACTACACTAGATACAGGTATCGTTACAAAATACTACATATATATAAGCGCGTGCAGAGTAGCCCAAACGTCTAGTAACTGTCTTCCCCTTCCCAAGCGGTCAACGATTGTGCGTTGAACCTGAACCTCTAGCTAAAGTCCCGACACACAGATTTAACTCAACAGACGCGACCCTAAGGTCGTCCCAGTCTCTGGTCATGATGTCAGTATCAGGATACAGAAATCTGGCACGATCATAGTGTATGAGTGTGTCCTGGGGTATCGATGTACTCAGGTACGTGCATCGAGGTGCTGTGAAGCATCTAACAATTACACTAAGACGTTACGACGAACGTCAGTACCCGGTTGTGAATCGGACGCGAAGTATCGAACGTCAACTTAAATACGTGCACAATGTACATAAAGAAATAATAAATAACTGTAATCTGAAATACAGGGTGGCAAGGTACACTTGCCTGCGCGAGGCTGCTGATGACGGGGTCTCGGTACCGCGTCCAAGTCCTCTGGTCCCGCAGTACCTAGAGATGAGATACAACCAATAATCAAAGTCTATTCCACGACAGACAGGGATGCTACACACATCTACACCTAAACTCAGTCTCTGACTTAAATAGTTAACTACTAATTTTACAGTCCTCAATCTCTGATCCTTGATCCGAACAATACCTATCTCAAAATCAATCACTTGTATAATATCATCAGACCCAATCCTCAATTACGATATTCAATTAATCACCCCCTGATCCAATCCTCAGTTTTTCCTCAGTTTCCACAGATGTTAACATGCACGTTGACGTCTCAAACTCAATCAAATAATTAATATTCATTGTCCTCAGTCACTCTATCCACAGCTTCCAATATTTACCCAAGGGTCGATATCCCTCCATCATTTTATTAAATTAAATCTGCTCCTTGGTTTAAATCAATTGGGTCACTATCACCATTTCTTCTCAGTGTTTACAGATGTTAATATGCACCTTTACTATCATCCTCGAAATAAATAAACAATATTTATTAAACCCTCATTTATATACAATATTTGCCATTCTACAATAACTACTATTCAATTAAGTTCAGCATTATTCATCAATCCTCGAATAATGACTAAGAGTTTGATGTTACACACTAGTTCACCATCAGTCACCTTCTCCTCAATGTCCATCAATGTTCTAATATTAGAATATCATTTCTCCATAATTTAAAACTGCTCACCAATCAATACTTTAATACTATTCACCTGCAATAATCAATAGTATAATAATAATCAAATAAAACATAAAGTCTCGTAGTACCTTGACATGGCAAGCAAACTGCTCCAGTTGTGAAGAACTGGGAGTTTAATCGACAGGTTTCCTCCTTGTCCCCATTGTTTGGCACTTTCTTCAGCTCTTGTAATAGCATCCGTGAGCACATCAATTGGTCTAATCCTTCACGTCTCCCAATCGGACCGGTTCTCCAGTTCTTATACATGCATTGGGCCGAGCAAGCTTATACTCAAAAGGAGTCCTAGGCCTAATTTCCTGAACCTCATCCCATTCTTCATGACCCTGCATCCTCACTGTTCCTTGTTCAGGAGGAGCATTTTGTATTCAGCGTTCCAGCCTCTCTTGTGCTTTGGATTCATCATACATCATGAGGCGCTTGGCGAAGAGGGCAACGGCAACGGCCGTAAGGGCCATGGGCATGGTGGCGGTGATGGTGATGCATCGCTGGTGACGGGGGAGAACGGAAACTCGCCGGAGTGGCGAGCTGCACACTGCCGGCGGGAGACGTCGATGAGTAGCGGTTCATCGGTGTGGCGGGTCGACGTCGGAGAGTAGCTGCACAGCGTCGAAGAGTAGCTGCACAGTCGCGGCGGCGGGGTGGTCACTGCACAGTCGGGCGGCGGACTGAGCGGGACGGCCGGAGTTGATGACTAGTGGAGTCGGGTGGGGGAGTGACCGCGCCGGCCGGAGTCGGTTCAGTCGGTCGGGGAGAACTGCAGTGTCGCCGGATGGATTTCTGTAAACTCCCTCGACCAGATTTCAGTAATTTAGAATTAGTTTAGACTAATTAGAATTATAGCAACTTTTTAAAAATTTATTTATTATATAATCTATTAATTGTGCACCTGTTCATTACACAATTAATTAGGATATCCCACTAGCTGTTAAACCCTAAACAAATTTCACATACCTGCCCTAGACTTGTTAGACTACTTTTTCTGTATTTTGTGCAACTTCCAGAAACCTTGTTTGATGCTTCGTTTTAGTCGTACAAATATCGTTACAAACGTACGTATTTATTTCCTATTTAATTTTTTGCTCTTTACCCATCTCTGTATCCATAGAGATTTAAGGACCAGTAGGCACCTGTTTTGCCCAAACAAAAATACGATAATATTCTAGACTGAATATACTACAATTAGTGTATTGACACCGTAGAAAAATTATGACCCTAATAGCCTCTAAATAATTAGTGAACACCATGCGCAGTATTTATTAATTAATAAATACGAGGACCCTTATCACCTAAGAAATCAGACCCTGACTCTGCCCAGGCTCACCCCACACTGTCCAAAACATTTTCCCCAGC